>OX103947.1:91255344-91854587 GCA_944470405.2 Schistosoma mattheei | reverse complement strand
CATTTAGAAGCTCCATTTCTGTCGCTAACGCACTAGTCTTTGGCAGATTTTTATGTGAACACCAGGAAAAACTGAGAATGTTCAAATCGAAATTTAAGTACATATTGGTTCGGCTAAGATGTTCCATGGAATTCGGCTTTTTCAGGTAACTAAGTCATTTCTGTGACATTTGCCATCGTTAAGCGCCGTAGCGTTTCGCTCAATTGCAGACTGATTATTTTCGTGTTTTTTGTTTGACAAGCACATGCCGAAGTCTGACACCTTTCGTCGTCTTCTTTCCCTTTTTCATGTATAATTTTCGACCATAAATAATAAATTCACAAGAATATACAAATCATCCCTGAACGTAAAAATAGAGAGCAACAATATTTACTTGTGTCTGTAATGAATAACTGCTTCGATCATTGGGCAACATAAGTTTTCTCTATTATTCATATCTGTTATCTTCCATCCATTTCTAACCTTACTTCATAAACTAAGGGCAACAGATTTAGATATGCTCAAAGGACTGACACTCTAGGTTTGTGCTCAGATCTAAACAATTCTACCATTCAGAAATAGCTAGGAATGACTTTACTTCATCCCATTTTCATTCAGTCATCAGATCAAAGCCAACCTTTGGGCTAGTTACATTATGCACACAATTATCAAGCCCCCCATGGAGTTTCGGCTCAATATACTCCAAGATTAGCAAACAACACCTACTGTAATGTTAATCTATATTCATCGGATCCACCTTGTTCGTCGATGATGCCGACCACGTGAAGTCTCCACCTGTTCCAGAGTCCCTTAATCAAGTGTGACTGCGTTGGTGTTCTCTATGATTTATTTCTAAACATCTTGTTATGCCTCTTGTCCTGTTTATTATTACGTGATTAGATCGCCAATCAGATCGCCGACTTTTATGACGTCAGCATTGTGCCAAACAATTTTACCATTATGAGCAGCCCTGTGTCAGCTTAGAGCCTTCCTGCCTAGCCCTTTTTGTGAGATCCCGGAACACAATCTCAGATTCCGCCGTATGAATCATGTATTTCAGACATACGCAGTTTATATACAACCAAATCAGACCGCATCTTACCATACAACAGAAATTAGCAATTATGCAAGGTCAAGCCGAGAGTCATTGTGAATGTGATATACTGTAACCAATATACTGGTGATAAATTGAGAATAGTAGATCGTGTATTAGTAGCCAGCAGGATGAATGAAAGATTATAATCTGAGAAACGTAAATATATATAATCTAGTTACTCAAAATTTATATATATATATATATTAACATTCGGGCATCATACCCATTAATCTTCAAAGAAATATACTTTCTACGGTTGCGGAAGTCAGCTTTGGGAAGAGCTACCGTTACTTTAGCTGTTTGCGGCTTGAATCTCTTAGAATACACTTTCTGTTGACGGCGTTTTCGGGTTTCGCTCTTTTCTAGAACGCACAGTACAGCGATGATTTTTAAACGGAAAAACCTTTTGAAGTGCCATCCGCCACATAACCAGCATGAGGATGATGGTGTGTCGCTGCCATTACGATAATTCTGCGCGCTGAAACCTTGTGAGACTTTTCTCTTGACTGCATTGACGTGAAGGAATCGGTTACTGTTCTCTACCATCGAGGTATCATGCTTCAGAGTCCCAAGTTTTCTTAGAAGCATTCTTACTTTTGAGGCGTCATCAAGTTTGCAAAGATCAAGAATCAAAAGTTATACCTGCTACACCATCAAAATTTAATCCATGGATGTTATTATTGACTGAATCAGTATGAGAGACTTTTGATTCACCAGAGGCAGGGTTTTGCTGGGGACAGGCACCATTTCTGCATCAGTGCTTCCATGATTCTGATTTGAGACTGTTCAAACCTCTTCTCTTGACGCTCCATACAAGCTTCTAGTTGCTCCGAAGAAATATTCCTGGTAGCATTCCCATCGCCACTGATGAGTATTGCCAATTGAAGGCTATACTCGGTTCCTAAGCAATTCTAGTAAGCTTCAAGCTAGAACTATACAGAGACCTGAACAGGAGAGGAAAGTCACGAAATATGCGAGAGGCGCTTTACTCCAAAAGTTCGTTTTAGTACAGAAAGTATAAGGTTTTTATAGTATTTTTGATGTCCTTGGGTTTCCTGAAGATTTTAGAATGCTACTAAAGATAACAGCAGTATAGTAATCAGCCAATGAGAAACTCTACCTGTGACTTTTCACTTTCCTGATGTTTCTGGCTAAACTTCAATTGGACGCTGATTGAATAAAATGCTACATAGTGTTTCCTGATCCTTTCTTGTCTTTTGCGAGAAGTGTTCTGGATCACCCCAACAATTTGCCATATTTGAAAAAAAGAGTAACAATAAAAAAACAATAATAATAAATCAAGTTCTGTGTAATTGAGGAGAATATTGAATTGAGTTTAAAGAAGGAAAGGAAGAAAATAAGAGAATAGAAATAATGGAGACGTGAAATACGCGAATAGTTTAATAGGCGTTTTTATGAACACAGAACAAGAATAAACGACTATATATGTATCGTCAAATTGGTAAAAAAATAAAATAGAGGATATCAAAGAAAAAACAACTTATTATTGCAGTAAGATATGGAAAATGTAAAAGCCTTCACGTATTTGGGCAACGTCATCGATGAACGCTCTGGATCTGATGAGGATGTGAAGGTGCGGATCGGCGAAGCAAGAGCCTTATCCCTACAACTGAAGAACATATGGAACCCAAAACAACTGTCAATCAATATCAGTCAGAATATTCAATACGAACGTTAGGACAGCTTTACTGGACGTGAGACTGAAGTCTCGTCCGTAGATGGTGCATATGACACGTGCTGTTGACCGGGACGTATGAATGAGGTCTCTGATGTATCTAGCGTGGGACCCAAAGTAGATTTAGAGATCCTGCTAGTAGGTTTGATGGGTCTGGCATTGAGTCTCAACTTATCAGGTAGGGCACTGTCATAGACGCGTGCTGGTTTGAGACGATCAATGCTGACGATCTCGACTCAGCAATGTCGATCAACCTTGAATGTCATTTCGTGACGAGAAATCACGTGAAAAGGTCCTTCTCAAGGCTGTTGCAAGGGTTTTTTTTACAGAATCTACTCGAATGAAAACATGTGAAAAGGTAGATAACTCTTGAAGGAGAGCGACCTGTCGATGTTGTATTCGAGTTGACACCGGAGGCAGTGTTCGCATAAATTCAGACGGTCGTTGGACGTAGTCTAATTGACCAAAATCGTCACTGCTTAATGGTGTGAAAAATTCCCCAGGCAGACGCAATGTCGTGGCGTATACACGTTTGGCGGCGGAACATTGAATATCTGCCTTGAGGCTCTTTCTGATGCCTAAGAGGACGAGCGGTAAGGTTTCGTACGAATCGTTTTCGTGTGCTCCAAGAGCTCTTTTAAGTGGACGATGAAACTGTTCGACTAAACCAATTGATGCTAGGTGGTAGGCAGTAGTGCGTATGCATTCTATATCAAGCAACCAGTTCATCGAGGAGAATATTGAATTGGATAAATTTCTCGAATAAAGCTTGGAATATATCGTCACGCGAATGAAATACGCCCAAGATTCGGTAAGCGTACATCGGAGTCTATTCTATTATTATTATTCTTATCGTTATCCATCATCTCAAGTTGATGCCAGAATATCATATATTGAAAGATATCGATACAAAAGTATGCAACAAAAGTGGAGCGATAGATAATAGACTCACCGAAGTAGAATTCTTCGGGAGATTTGCCAGAGGTTGAAATATGTTCCCAGATTCCGCTCACCTGTTGTAGTGTGGCGTCGAGTCGCTGTGGACTATGGTCACCACTACAGGCCGAATATCAAAGGGCAGTTGATGGCTGTAGTCGAGATGTATTTGTTGGCGATCTCATGGTATCGAAAGAATATAGACATCGTGCCAGGATACAAGTATGGTCCCTGAGCGTAACCAAAATCGTGCAAGGAGCGGGCAAGGGGAGAATATATGTATTTAGACACAGTTAAAAGAAAGTACGGCAAAATAAACCAGTGTACAGTTGGTAACAAAAATAATTGTTTTAATTACAAAAATCACGTTCTCCTGATAAAAATAGATCCCTAAAATATTCAAAATCGACTGGTCGGATAACATCAGTAACAGCCATTTGTGGACGAGATCAAATCAGCTTCTAGCTGAAGAGGAATTTAGGAAAAGACGATGGAAATGGATAGGAAATACATTACGCAAATCATCAAACTGCATCACGAGGCAAGTCCTAACCTGGAATCCTGAAAGGAAGCGGTAAAGTGGAAGGCCAAAGAACGCATTACGTCGGAAAATAGAGGCAGATATGAAAAGGATGAGTAAGAACTGGCAAGAGCTGGAAAGGGTTGGTCGGTACAGAGATGGATGAAGAGAGTTGCTGGGCAGCATATGCTCCTCCACGAGGAGTGACAGGTGTAAGTAAGTAAGTAATATCATCTTACTGAAGTCTTTTTATATAAACATTGGTAATTTCACCAAAGACTGAAATCAACTATCATCTGAATTGGCTGAGTATTGTAGTTTCTGTAACAGTTGTTTCTCTGTGCTCAATACCATTCAGGAATACTCAGCAATACATTTTTGTTTGGCTGCTTAAGAACCGGGCAGTTACTGAGAAGTCTCATAGATTTTGAATGGACGTTGGAAATCATAGTACTTGCTGAGCTATTGGATAAATTGAGAAGCATTGAATGAATATTTGACAGATTTAAGAACTATCTATACGCATTATCTCGCTATTATTTTGTATCTGCCTTCGTGTCACATACATTTTTATGTCTGATAACAATTTGAAATCATAATTAGATTCCGTCTTAATAAACAACATCAATGAATAACAACTAGTTTTCTTTAAGGTTAACAAAAACCATATCGTAAGATGGTGCAAGTTTGAGAAAAATATGTGTGAATTCGTAAAATAAGAACTATTCTTTGTCCTTTCTTCATAACTTTGATGAAATATATTAATAACAGTGTTATGTCTGCTCTTAATAATAATAATAATAATAATAATAATGGTATAAAATTGAATAAAGTGATCTTTATCTAAATGTTATTAGAAAATCTACATTGTAATTGCATTACTTTGTTAATCAGTGACCCTTGTAAACGCTGTAATATAAGTCTCAACGGTGTTTAACATCAGAAGACAATGAGAAACGGCAACCACAGTTTAGTAGCCGATAGCGTAGATCACAAAGCTATAAGAAATTTGAGCGTATTTGAGGTGGAGAGGCAAATAAGTATATAGTAAAAATTCCCATTTTGACATTTGATAAAGAATGAAGGAACGAATTGAGCGAAGAAATTTCTTTTCAATTCAATTCAAAAAAGTATATGTGTGCAAATACATAGGCAAATTTATAGTCAGATCGCATGTGGGCGCAGCAAGGCAAAGTAAGCACTAATAATAGGATTTTAAAACATAAATACATGGGGAGGAGAATGAATCATCTAGAGATATTTAAGCCATCTACATATTACCTAGAGTCCGTCACGTGCTCTGGTGATCGCAACGATACAAAGAAATATGTTAATTGTTACTGTCCAAAAAACATTATCTGTTAAGTTAATAGAAGAGTGTAACCAAAATTAACCATGATGGAAATAGGTTGTTGGATAGTTGCTTTAATGTGAGTTATCTCATATTCTCATGGATGCTCACTGCTCTGGTGTTTTATCCTAGGACAAAACGGCCGTCTAGTGCCTCAATTTGTGTAATAGTGTTTTAGATTAGATAGACTCATTTATTAAAAGTACTGCAACCTCCATCAATCCCCATTCTGCTGATAAGCATATGCTGACTAGTGATTAGTTTGAAGATGTTTTCCCTGGAGTTCAAGTGAGAACTTATTGAAGAGAATGTTCTTCGTACATATATGTTTGATCACCATTCTTTTGTCTAATTTTGCTCTGTTCAAGTTTACAAAAATTTGCATTTTTTTAGTAGTTTACTAATGAGTTTATTCCTTTCAACCTTAAAACCGCTTGTTTGCACTTATTTATTTAAAGAATATTTAAGTGTAATAAAAGCTTATTCATTAATAATTCCATCTTTAACTATTCTAATTGAAGTGGACCTCGTTGGTTTCGTCCACATTAGTAATACAAACTCCACACTTTAGCGATCCAGAACTAAAAACACAATACTAACATAGTGTTATCTTAAGCTACAAATCTTCCTTGACAAGGTGTGACAAGTGTATGAAATATGCTACAAGTCTATCAGGTATATTATTTAAATGAGAAATATTCAAAAAAAAATTTTTTTAATACCCAAATTTCGCTGCATGACTGCTTCAGACTTGACGATTATAAATTAATGTCAAAAAAGGGGTTATGTGGATATTATAGTAATCTAAATAGTTGAGATCATGAATCAATTGATGCTAGATCACCATGAAACACCTAAATGCACTGAACATGTGGTCTAGCTTCAATTGAATCATGATCTTAACTATTAAGATTATAAATTAATAACTGTATTATTAAATGTAAATTTGGGTATTAAAAAAATTTTTTTTTGAATATTTCTCATTTAAATAATATACCTGATAGACTTGTAGCATATTTCATACACTTGTCACACCTTGTCAAGGAAGATTTGTAGCTTAAGATAACACTATGTTAGTATTGTGTTTTTAGTTCTGGATCGCTAAAGTGTGGAGTTTGTATTACTAATGTGGACGAAACCAACGAGGTCCACTTCAATTAGAATAGTTAAAGATGGAATTATTAATGAATAAGCTTTTATTACACTTAAATATTCTTTAAATAAATAAGTGCAAACAAGCGGTTTTAAGGTTGAAAGGAATAAACTCATTAGTAAACTACTAAAAAAATGCAAATTTTTGTAAACTTGAACAGAGCAAAATTAGACAAAAGAATGGTGATCAAACATATATGTACGAAGAACATTCTCTTCAATAAGTTCTCACTTGAACTCCAGGGAAAACATCTTCAAACTAATCACTAGTCAGCATATGCTTATCAGCAGAATGGGGATTGATGGAGGTTGCAGTACTTTTAATAAATGAGTCTATCTAATCTAAAACACTATTACACAAATTGAGGCACTAGACGGCCGTTTTGTCCTAGGATAAAACACCAGAGCAGTGAGCATCCATGAGAATATGAGATAACTCACATTAAAGCAACTATCCAACAACCTATTTCCATCATGGTTAATTTTGGTTACACTCTTCTATTAACTTAACAGATAATGTTTTTTGGACAGTAACAATTAACATATTTCTTTGTATCGTTGCGATCACCAGAGCACGTGACGGACTCTAGGTAATATGTAGATGGCTTAAATATCTCTAGATGATTCATTCTCCTCCCCATGTATTTATGTTTTAAAATCCTATTATTAGTGCTTACTTTGCCTTGCTGCGCCCACATGCGATCTGACTATAAATTTGCCTATGTATTTGCACACATATACTTTTTTGAATTGAATTGAAAAGAAATTTCTTCGCTCAATTCGTTCCTTCATTCTTTATCAAATGTCAAAATGGGAATTTTTACTATATACTTATTTGCCTCTCCACCTCAAATACGCTCAAATTTCTTATAGCTTTGTGATCTACGCTATCGGCTACTAAACTGTGGTTGCCGTTTCTCATTGTCTTCTGATGTTAAACACCGTTGAGACTTATATTACAGCGTTTACAAGGGTCACTGATTAACAAAGTAATGCAATTACAATGTAGATTTTCTAATAACATTTAGATAAAGATCACTTTATTCAATTTTATACCATTATTATTATTATTATTATTATTATTATTAAGAGCAGACATAACACTGTTATTAATATATTTCATCAAAGTTATGAAGAAAGGACAAAGAATAGTTCTTATTTTACGAATTCACACATATTTTTCTCAAACTTGCACCATCTTACGATATGGTTTTTGTTAACCTTAAAGAAAACTAGTTGTTATTCATTGATGTTGTTTATTAAGACGGAATCTAATTATGATTTCAAATTGTTATCAGACATAAAAATGTATGTGACACGAAGGCAGATACAAAATAATAGCGAGATAATGCGTATAGATAGTTCTTAAATCTGTCAAATATTCATTCAATGCTTCTCAATTTATCCAATAGCTCAGCAAGTACTATGATTTCCAACGTCCATTCAAAATCTATGAGACTTCTCAGTAACTGCCCGGTTCTTAAGCAGCCAAACAAAAATGTATTGCTGAGTATTCCTGAATGGTATTGAGCACAGAGAAACAACTGTTACAGAAACTACAATACTCAGCCAATTCAGATGATAGTTGATTTCAGTCTTTGGTGAAATTACCAATGTTTATATAAAAAGACTTCAGTAAGATGATATTACTTACTTACTTACACCTGTCACTCCTCGTGGAGGAGCATATGCTGCCCAGCAACTCTCTTCATCCATCTCTGTACCGACCAACCCTTTCCAGCTCTTGCCAGTTCTTACTCATCCTTTTCATATCTGCCTCTATTTTCCGACGTAATGCGTTCTTTGGCCTTCCACTTTACCGCTTCCCTTCAGGATTCCAGGTTAGGACTTGCCTCGTGATGCAGTTTGATGATTTGCGTAATGTATTTCCTATCCATTTCCATCGTCTTTTCCTAAATTCCTCTTCAGCTAGAAGCTGATTTGATCTCGTCCACAAAAGGATGTTTCTGATATTTTACGGCCAATGTATGTTGAGTATTCTGTCTGAAGAGCTCTGTATAAATACTTGTATCTGTTTGATTTTAGTTGTAGTTTTTCAAGTTTCAGCTCCGTTCAGCAGAACTGCATTCATGTTCAAATTGAATATTCCAACTTTGTTATTGGCTGAAGGTTGTTTTGAGTTCCATATGTTCTTTAATTGTAGGAATGCGGCCTTTGCTTTGCCGACCCTCGTGTTTACTTGTGCATCTGAACCTCCTTGTTCATCAATGATGCTTCCCAGGTATGTGAAAGATTCTACGTCTTCCAGAATTTCGTCATCAAGAAGTGATGATTTGGTGTTTTCAATGTTGTATTTGAGCAAGTTGGTTAACCGACTGTGTTTGTGTTGATGCTTCTGTTCATCAACTGGTATATTGTCAGATCCTAATGCGCTCGCGCTCCTGATTTGTCTGATGGCCATCGTGATGGTTGGTTGACGTCTATAGGAAGATCTGTGTGTGCTGCCTCAATGTCCCGTGGATTCTTTGGAGTCGGTCTATCCCGGAGTTCCTCTAATTACTCTACCCATCTGTTCCGCTTTTGTTGAATTTCAGTGATTGGCCTGCCTTCTTCGTCCTTGACCGGTCTCTCTGGTTTACTGTATTTCTCTGTTAGTTTCTTCGTTGTATCCCAAAGCTGTTTCACATATACTTCTTTCCAGCTTTTTTCAGCGTTGTTGCTAGTTCTTCCACGTATTTCTTCTTGTCGGCTCTAATGCTCTTCTTTACTTGCTTGTTTGTTTCTATGTATTTAGCTCGTGCTTGGACTTTATCAGTTCGTGCTCGGCTGCTGTTAATTGCTGTCTTCTTGTTCTTCCTTTCTTTGATCTTGTCCAGTGTTTCTATAGAGATCCATTCCTTATGATGATGCTTTCTTAGGCCCAGAACATCCTGACACGTTGAAATTAATGCTTACTTGATACCTTTCCAGGTGTTATCCATAGTAGTTTCTTCTTCTTTCAGTAGATCGTGTAGGGCTTGAAACCTGTTGTTGATAGCTATCTTGGATTCATTGAGTTTGTCAGTTTCTCAAAGGAAGGCTATATTCAACCTCTGTAGTGCTATTTGTCCAGTTTTCCCGTGCTTATTGGTTTCAGTTTTAAATTGGCCACAACTAGGTGGTGATCTGAAGCTATGTCAACTCCTCTCTTGGTTCTCACATCTTCCATTGTCCTTCGGAACTTTTTATTGTTGCAGATATGATTTATCTGGTTCTCTGTGGTATGGTCCGGTGAGATCCATGTAGCATTGTGTATACGTTTGTGTGGAAATATTGTGCCGCCAATGAACAATTTGTTGAATGCACACAGATTCGCAAATCTTGCCCCATCTTCGTTTCTCTCTCCCAGTCAATCCATGTTGTCTCATGATATCTTCATATCGGGTGTTGTCCATTCCGACTTTAGCGTTTAGATCTATCATCAGAATGGTGAGGTTGTTTCTTGGACACTTCTCTATGATTGACTGCAGCCGTTCTCAGAATTGATCTTTAACGTCGCCGTTGCTATCATTGGTGGATGCATAACATTGGATAATATTCATTGTGATCCCCTCCTTCTTTTTTTGAATGATGCATTGATGATTCTGGACCCGTGAGGTTCCCATCCTACAGCAGTAGAGCAACTCTCAGAGTATGTGGAGCATTTTCCTCTTCGTGACCGGTGTATAGCGGCATCTCTCCCGTATGTACCCTTTGTTGTCCAGCTTGGGTTCAATGGGTTTAGCTGATTCCCAGTGCTGCCAAGTCGTATCTCTTCATCTTAGTTGCTATTCGACTGGTCATCCCGGTCTCTCACATTGTCCTGACCTTCCATGTACCTAGAAAAATTGTTGTTCTGGTTGTTAGAAGGGGCATCGGCCTCGTAACATTCGAAGGAACTCGGCTTTTACCGTGAGGCGTCATATTTCTTCTAAATGAAGACCTGCAGTGGCATTGAACCATAACCACACAATCCTCAAAGCTGAACACCAGACAACTCGGAAGATAGTTATCCAATATTTAACGCGGGGAAATACCTAACGATGGAGATGGCGGGAAGAATGTATTGAATGAATTGGAGTTGATCGAATGGCATGGCTCAGCCATGCAGGCGTGGTCCCTGCTGAATATTATCTTATATCTTTTATTCATATTAAATATATTGTTCTTTCTCTAGCCTAAGCTTGTTCTTCATCATGTATTGGTTGTTGTTACGATACAGTGAGTTGGTGTAGACGATGATGTGACTTCCACGTAAGATCTTATAGATTAGGCAGTTATATCATGACAAATCTACAATTTTAGGATTGGGTCTATTATTAGAGCAGTGCTAATATCATAGTAGACCATTGTTCTACAGACCTTCTAACTCCCAGGCCAGAATTTAAATGGTTTGAATTATTCTTTCTGGTTATCATTTTTTAGCGAGTTAATTTTCTGCAGGATGGGGTCGCTGACTCCATGCCCAACCCTTCTCCTTTACCCGGGCTTGGGACCGGCAGTAACTCTAGAAGAGCTACAGGCGGAGTTTCGCTGGTAACAGTGGTATTAATTTTTGCCATAACAATGATAATAGTGATTTGCGCATTATTCAATGCATTATGTGTAGTTGCAGTTATCAGTGCCACAGATTCATTTATAATTTTTCTTTTGGAAATATATCTCAGACCACCAGTTAACGTTGAATACAGAATCACGTTTGACACATAACTAACACCTTGAATTTACCTATTTGATAGTAACTATTGACCATTTTTAAAATTAACCAAGCAAATCTTTTGTTCATGTGATACACATGACAACAAAACTAAATGAAATAGGGTCTGAATAGTTTGATATATATTCTTTTGAGAAATGTGTGTAAAACGGTGAAATAGATAGTTGGTCGTTTGAAATTGTACAATTAATCAGTTATACGCATTGTGACAACACGATAATTGGATATTATAATAGGGGGGGATAAATAAAATAATCTGAATACAAAAATCTGAGAATAAAACTATAAAGATCGAACATTAAAAACAACTCAAGCATAAAAACATGTGCAGTTGTTTAAAACTGTATATATTTTTATTTACACCATGAGCCTTAAACTCAGAGAAAAGTTGTATTTTTAATTTTCGTTATCATGAAAAACCAAAATATAAAATAAAAGATGAAAGAAGGAACATGTTTTTGCACTCAACAATTGGGTAAAAGATTACGGGATTTGTTAAAACGGCATTACACAAACAATTTGTGAACATAAAACCCACAATTTGTAATAATGCAAACAAAAGTGTGCAAACTACAATCATCACAATATATCTCGTTACGTAAACATTGATTGCTTTCATATAACCCTAAAATCAAAAGTTAGTAAAGAAATTTAGGAATTTCAAGTGCTTCATAAAAGCTCGAACCTACATAATATTAAGTTTGAAAACAATTGCGTTTAACATCTATAATCTCCGTTTATCAATACTCATTTCGTAAGACAGAATCTCACGTTAAGTGTTTGTTCATAAATTCAGGACTTGTTTGGGTCAATCTGTGTAACTTGACTGTTTCTTTTGCAAATGTCAATCAATGGTCTCAGACTTCATTGTTTTTTTTGTTTCCACACCAATCATTGTTTGTTCTCGTTCTCCTCCATTTGTTCTACTTATTCTTCTGCCTTCACGCATTTTACTTTCGATTGATGATGCATAATACTTATATCAGTAGTACCCAACATAATATAATAAAGCATCTGTGATAAAATACCACACAAAATCTTTGTTCAACGTACATCAAAATCTACTGGTTAGAATTCTAATGGTACCGGTAATTCGAATTGTGATGACAATGGAAACATTAAGATAATGCTATGACAATTTTGGATTCCATTCTCTGAATGAAATTCGAATCAGGCCTGACTAAACACAGTGAGAAGCATCACGGTAAACTGAAAATATGTTCATGCAAAAAATTCATAAAACAGTCTCATTGTGATCAAAGTACCTTTTAATTAACTTTTAAACAGATGGCGAAACTGAAATAGCCGATCGGCAAATGTATTCAGTTTATCCTAATAAAAGAACTTCAAACATCAGTACATTCATTTTACCCCATGAAATAAGGCTAAGGTTAAACCCTGGAATGACAGTGAGCAAATTACCACTTTTCAGAAAGTAAATTAAGTGTACTTCGGTACTAACCAAGTTACTCCGCAACATGTGAGGGCTCTAGACAATTTTTTACATTATCCGTAAATAATAATCACCTAGCACAGGAAAAGACCTATGTTCACTTCTGGGATATCTATTCTGACCGAAAAATCCAGGATTATTGATAATTATGAGAACCACTAGAAAACAACCGTACCGTCAACCTGTCGAGTCATCAAAAACCGATTTTCATCCAGCACCCGAAACGTTAAACGCACACACTCTAGAGACCATATGAGCCATCTACGTCTGATATCCGCCCAGCAGCCGCACGACCCACTGTCTCTCTCCGTCTACAGAAACCGCTATATCCGACACTGCCACGCCAGACAATCCCACTGGACAAAAAGTTCTCTCACATGACCATCCCAACTAACTCTTCCTCTCCCATCAGCTAGGCAACATGCGCGGAATTGCACTCCTGCTCTCCGTTAGCAACGACACCAAATGTTGTGAGCGAGAACACAGGTTTGCTAATGCGAAATAGTAGCTAATGATAACCCATTTAGAAGCTCCATTTCTGTCGCTAACGCACTAGTCTTTGGCAGATTTTTATGTGAACACCAGGAAAAACTGAGAATGTTCAAATCGAAATTTAAGTACATATTGGTTCGGCTAAGATGTTCCATGGAATTCGGCTTTTTCAGGTAACTAAGTCATTTCTGTGACATTTGCCATCGTTAAGCGCCGTAGCGTTTCGCTCAATTGCAGACTGATTATTTTCGTGTTTTTTGTTTGACAAGCACATGCCGAAGTCTGACACCTTTCGTCGTCTTCTTTCCCTTTTTCATGTATAATTTTCGACCATAAATAATAAATTCACAAGAATATACAAATCATCCCTGAACGTAAAAATAGAGAGCAACAATATTTACTTGTGTCTGTAATGAATAACTGCTTCGATCATTGGGCAACATAAGTTTTCTCTATTATTCATATCTGTTATCTTCCATCCATTTCTAACCTTACTTCATAAACTAAGGGCAACAGATTTAGATATGCTCAAAGGACTGACACTCTAGGTTTGTGCTCAGATCTAAACAATTCTACCATTCAGAAATAGCTAGGAATGACTTTACTTCATCCCATTTTCATTCAGTCATCAGATCAAAGCCAACCTTTGGGCTAGTTACATTATGCACACAATTATCAAGCCCCCCATGGAGTTTCGGCTCAATATACTCCAAGATTAGCAAACAACACCTACTGTAATGTTAATCTATATTCATCGGATCCACCTTGTTCGTCGATGATGCCGACCACGTGAAGTCTCCACCTGTTCCAGAGTCCCTTAATCAAGTGTGACTGCGTTGGTGTTCTCTATGATTTATTTCTAAACATCTTGTTATGCCTCTTGTCCTGTTTATTATTACGTGATTAGATCGCCAATCAGATCGCCGACTTTTATGACGTCAGCATTGTGCCAAACAATTTTACCATTATGAGCAGCCCTGTGTCAGCTTAGAGCCTTCCTGCCTAGCCCTTTTTGTGAGATCCCGGAACACAATCTCAGATTCCGCCGTATGAATCATGTATTTCAGACATACGCAGTTTATATACAACCAAATCAGACCGCATCTTACCATACAACAGAAATTAGCAATTATGCAAGGTCAAGCCGAGAGTCATTGTGAATGTGATATACTGTAACCAATATACTGGTGATAAATTGAGAATAGTAGATCGTGTATTAGTAGCCAGCAGGATGAATGAAAGATTATAATCTGAGAAACGTAAATATATATAATCTAGTTACTCAAAATTTATATATATATATATATTAACATTCGGGCATCATACCCATTAATCTTCAAAGAAATATACTTTCTACGGTTGCGGAAGTCAGCTTTGGGAAGAGCTACCGTTACTTTAGCTGTTTGCGGCTTGAATCTCTTAGAATACACTTTCTGTTGACGGCGTTTTCGGGTTTCGCTCTTTTCTAGAACGCACAGTACAGCGATGATTTTTAAACGGAAAAACCTTTTGAAGTGCCATCCGCCACATAACCAGCATGAGGATGATGGTGTGTCGCTGCCATTACGATAATTCTGCGCGCTGAAACCTTGTGAGACTTTTCTCTTGACTGCATTGACGTGAAGGAATCGGTTACTGTTCTCTACCATCGAGGTATCATGCTTCAGAGTCCCAAGTTTTCTTAGAAGCATTCTTACTTTTGAGGCGTCATCAAGTTTGCAAAGATCAAGAATCAAAAGTTATACCTGCTACACCATCAAAATTTAATCCATGGATGTTATTATTGACTGAATCAGTATGAGAGACTTTTGATTCACCAGAGGCAGGGTTTTGCTGGGGACAGGCACCATTTCTGCATCAGTGCTTCCATGATTCTGATTTGAGACTGTTCAAACCTCTTCTCTTGACGCTCCATACAAGCTTCTAGTTGCTCCGAAGAAATATTCCTGGTAGCATTCCCATCGCCACTGATGAGTATTGCCAATTGAAGGCTATACTCGGTTCCTAAGCAATTCTAGTAAGCTTCAAGCTAGAACTATACAGAGACCTGAACAGGAGAGGAAAGTCACGAAATATGCGAGAGGCGCTTTACTCCAAAAGTTCGTTTTAGTACAGAAAGTATAAGGTTTTTATAGTATTTTTGATGTCCTTGGGTTTCCTGAAGATTTTAGAATGCTACTAAAGATAACAGCAGTATAGTAATCAGCCAATGAGAAACTCTACCTGTGACTTTTCACTTTCCTGATGTTTCTGGCTAAACTTCAATTGGACGCTGATTGAATAAAATGCTACATAGTGTTTCCTGATCCTTTCTTGTCTTTTGCGAGAAGTGTTCTGGATCACCCCAACAATTTGCCATATTTGAAAAAAAGAGTAACAATAAAAAAACAATAATAATAAATCAAGTTCTGTGTAATTGAGGAGAATATTGAATTGAGTTTAAAGAAGGAAAGGAAGAAAATAAGAGAATAGAAATAATGGAGACGTGAAATACGCGAATAGTTTAATAGGCGTTTTTATGAACACAGAACAAGAATAAACGACTATATATGTATCGTCAAATTGGTAAAAAAATAAAATAGAGGATATCAAAGAAAAAACAACTTATTATTGCAGTAAGATATGGAAAATGTAAAAGCCTTCACGTATTTGGGCAACGTCATCGATGAACGCTCTGGATCTGATGAGGATGTGAAGGTGCGGATCGGCGAAGCAAGAGCCTTATCCCTACAACTGAAGAACATATGGAACCCAAAACAACTGTCAATCAATATCAGTCAGAATATTCAATACGAACGTTAGGACAGCTTTACTGGACGTGAGACTGAAGTCTCGTCCGTAGATGGTGCATATGACACGTGCTGTTGACCGGGACGTATGAATGAGGTCTCTGATGTATCTAGCGTGGGACCCAAAGTAGATTTAGAGATCCTGCTAGTAGGTTTGATGGGTCTGGCATTGAGTCTCAACTTATCAGGTAGGGCACTGTCATAGACGCGTGCTGGTTTGAGACGATCAATGCTGACGATCTCGACTCAGCAATGTCGATCAACCTTGAATGTCATTTCGTGACGAGAAATCACGTGAAAAGGTCCTTCTCAAGGCTGTTGCAAGGGTTTTTTTTACAGAATCTACTCGAATGAAAACATGTGAAAAGGTAGATAACTCTTGAAGGAGAGCGACCTGTCGATGTTGTATTCGAGTTGACACCGGAGGCAGTGTTCGCATAAATTCAGACGGTCGTTGGACGTAGTCTAATTGACCAAAATCGTCACTGCTTAATGGTGTGAAAAATTCCCCAGGCAGACGCAATGTCGTGGCGTATACACGTTTGGCGGCGGAACATTGAATATCTGCCTTGAGGCTCTTTCTGATGCCTAAGAGGACGAGCGGTAAGGTTTCGTACGAATCGTTTTCGTGTGCTCCAAGAGCTCTTTTAAGTGGACGATGAAACTGTTCGACTAAACCAATTGATGCTAGGTGGTAGGCAGTAGTGCGTATGCATTCTATATCAAGCAACCAGTTCATCGAGGAGAATATTGAATTGGATAAATTTCTCGAATAAAGCTTGGAATATATCGTCACGCGAATGAAATACGCCCAAGATTCGGTAAGCGTACATCGGAGTCTATTCTATTATTATTATTCTTATCGTTATCCATCATCTCAAGTTGATGCCAGAATATCATATATTGAAAGATATCGATACAAAAGTATGCAACAAAAGTGGAGCGATAGATAATAGACTCACCGAAGTAGAATTCTTCGGGAGATTTGCCAGAGGTTGAAATATGTTCCCAGATTCCGCTCACCTGTTGTAGTGTGGCGTCGAGTCGCTGTGGACTATGGTCACCACTACAGGCCGAATATCAAAGGGCAGTTGATGGCTGTAGTCGAGATGTATTTGTTGGCGATCTCATGGTATCGAAAGAATATAGACATCGTGCCAGGATACAAGTATGGTCCCTGAGCGTAACCAAAATCGTGCAAGGAGCGGGCAAGGGGAGAATATATGTATTTAGACACAGTTAAAAGAAAGTACGGCAAAATAAACCAGTGTACAGTTGGTAACAAAAATAATTGTTTTAATTACAAAAATCACGTTCTCCTGATAAAAATAGATCCCTAAAATATTCAAAATCGACTGGTCGGATAACATCAGTAACAGCCATTTGTGGACGAGATCAAATCAGCTTCTAGCTGAAGAGGAATTTAGGAAAAGACGATGGAAATGGATAGGAAATACATTACGCAAATCATCAAACTGCATCACGAGGCAAGTCCTAACCTGGAATCCTGAAAGGAAGCGGTAAAGTGGAAGGCCAAAGAACGCATTACGTCGGAAAATAGAGGCAGATATGAAAAGGATGAGTAAGAACTGGCAAGAGCTGGAAAGGGTTGGTCGGTACAGAGATGGATGAAGAGAGTTGCTGGGCAGCATATGCTCCTCCACGAGGAGTGACAGGTGTAAGTAAGTAAGTAATATCATCTTACTGAAGTCTTTTTATATAAACATTGGTAATTTCACCAAAGACTGAAATCAACTATCATCTGAATTGGCTGAGTATTGTAGTTTCTGTAACAGTTGTTTCTCTGTGCTCAATACCATTCAGGAATACTCAGCAATACATTTTTGTTTGGCTGCTTAAGAACCGGGCAGTTACTGAGAAGTCTCATAGATTTTGAATGGACGTTGGAAATCATAGTACTTGCTGAGCTATTGGATAAATTGAGAAGCATTGAATGAATATTTGACAGATTTAAGAACTATCTATACGCATTATCTCGCTATTATTTTGTATCTGCCTTCGTGTCACATACATTTTTATGTCTGATAACAATTTGAAATCATAATTAGATTCCGTCTTAATAAACAACATCAATGAATAACAACTAGTTTTCTTTAAGGTTAACAAAAACCATATCGTAAGATGGTGCAAGTTTGAGAAAAATATGTGTGAATTCGTAAAATAAGAACTATTCTTTGTCCTTTCTTCATAACTTTGATGAAATATATTAATAACAGTGTTATGTCTGCTCTTAATAATAATAATAATAATAATAATAATGGTATAAAATTGAATAAAGTGATCTTTATCTAAATGTTATTAGAAAATCTACATTGTAATTGCATTACTTTGTTAATCAGTGACCCTTGTAAACGCTGTAATATAAGTCTCAACGGTGTTTAACATCAGAAGACAATGAGAAACGGCAACCACAGTTTAGTAGCCGATAGCGTAGATCACAAAGCTATAAGAAATTTGAGCGTATTTGAGGTGGAGAGGCAAATAAGTATATAGTAAAAATTCCCATTTTGACATTTGATAAAGAATGAAGGAACGAATTGAGCGAAGAAATTTCTTTTCAATTCAATTCAAAAAAGTATATGTGTGCAAATACATAGGCAAATTTATAGTCAGATCGCATGTGGGCGCAGCAAGGCAAAGTAAGCACTAATAATAGGATTTTAAAACATAAATACATGGGGAGGAGAATGAATCATCTAGAGATATTTAAGCCATCTACATATTACCTAGAGTCCGTCACGTGCTCTGGTGATCGCAACGATACAAAGAAATATGTTAATTGTTACTGTCCAAAAAACATTATCTGTTAAGTTAATAGAAGAGTGTAACCAAAATTAACCATGATGGAAATAGGTTGTTGGATAGTTGCTTTAATGTGAGTTATCTCATATTCTCATGGATGCTCACTGCTCTGGTGTTTTATCCTAGGACAAAACGGCCGTCTAGTGCCTCAATTTGTGTAATAGTGTTTTAGATTAGATAGACTCATTTATTAAAAGTACTGCAACCTCCATCAATCCCCATTCTGCTGATAAGCATATGCTGACTAGTGATTAGTTTGAAGATGTTTTCCCTGGAGTTCAAGTGAGAACTTATTGAAGAGAATGTTCTTCGTACATATATGTTTGATCACCATTCTTTTGTCTAATTTTGCTCTGTTCAAGTTTACAAAAATTTGCATTTTTTTAGTAGTTTACTAATGAGTTTATTCCTTTCAACCTTAAAACCGCTTGTTTGCACTTATTTATTTAAAGAATATTTAAGTGTAATAAAAGCTTATTCATTAATAATTCCATCTTTAACTATTCTAATTGAAGTGGACCTCGTTGGTTTCGTCCACATTAGTAATACAAACTCCACACTTTAGCGATCCAGAACTAAAAACACAATACTAACATAGTGTTATCTTAAGCTACAAATCTTCCTTGACAAGGTGTGACAAGTGTATGAAATATGCTACAAGTCTATCAGGTATATTATTTAAATGAGAAATATTCAAAAAAAAATTTTTTTAATACCCAAATTTACATTTAATAATACAGTTATTAATTTATAATCTTAATAGTTAAGATCATGATTCAATTGAAGCTAGACCACATGTTCAGTGCATTTAGGTGTTTCATGGTGATCTAGCATCAATTGATTCATGATCTCAACTATTTAGATTACTATAATATCCACATAACCCCTTTTTTGACATTAATTTATAATCGTCAAGTCTGAAGCAGTCATGCAGCGAAATTTGGGTATTAAAAAAATTTTTTTTTGAATATTTCTCATTTAAATAATATACCTGATAGACTTGTAGCATATTTCATACACTTGTCACACCTTGTCAAGGAAGATTTGTAGCTTAAGATAACACTATGTTAGTATTGTGTTTTTAGTTCTGGATCGCTAAAGTGTGGAGTTTGTATTACTAATGTGGACGAAACCAACGAGGTCCACTTCAATTAGAATAGTTAAAGATGGAATTATTAATGAATAAGCTTTTATTACACTTAAATATTCTTTAAATAAATAAGTGCAAACAAGCGGTTTTAAGGTTGAAAGGAATAAACTCATTAGTAAACTACTAAAAAAATGCAAATTTTTGTAAACTTGAACAGAGCAAAATTAGACAAAAGAATGGTGATCAAACATATATGTACGAAGAACATTCTCTTCAATAAGTTCTCACTTGAACTCCAGGGAAAACATCTTCAAACTAATCACTAGTCAGCATATGCTTATCAGCAGAATGGGGATTGATGGAGGTTGCAGTACTTTTAATAAATGAGTCTATCTAATCTAAAACACTATTACACAAATTGAGGCACTAGACGGCCGTTTTGTCCTAGGATAAAACACCAGAGCAGTGAGCATCCATGAGAATATGAGATAACTCACATTAAAGCAACTATCCAACAACCTATTTCCATCATGGTTAATTTTGGTTACACTCTTCTATTAACTTAACAGATAATGTTTTTTGGACAGTAACAATTAACATATTTCTTTGTATCGTTGCGATCACCAGAGCACGTGACGGACTCTAGGTAATATGTAGATGGCTTAAATATCTCTAGATGATTCATTCTCCTCCCCATGTATTTATGTTTTAAAATCCTATTATTAGTGCTTACTTTGCCTTGCTGCGCCCACATGCGATCTGACTATAAATTTGCCTATGTATTTGCACACATATACTTTTTTGAATTGAATTGAAAAGAAATTTCTTCGCTCAATTCGTTCCTTCATTCTTTATCAAATGTCAAAATGGGAATTTTTACTATATACTTATTTGCCTCTCCACCTCAAATACGCTCAAATTTCTTATAGCTTTGTGATCTACGCTATCGGCTACTAAACTGTGGTTGCCGTTTCTCATTGTCTTCTGATGTTAAACACCGTTGAGACTTATATTACAGCGTTTACAAGGGTCACTGATTAACAAAGTAATGCAATTACAATGTAGATTTTCTAATAACATTTAGATAAAGATCACTTTATTCAATTTTATACCATTATTATTATTATTATTACTATTATTATTATTATTATTAAGAGCAGACATAACACTGTTATTAATATATTTCATCAAAGTTATGAAGAAAGGACAAAGAATAGTTCTTATTTTACGAATTCACACATATTTTTCTCAAACTTGCACCATCTTACGATATGGTTTTTGTTAACCTTAAAGAAAACTAGTTGTTATTCATTGATGTTGTTTATTAAGACGGAATCTAATTATGATTTCAAATTGTTATCAGACATAAAAATGTATGTGACACGAAGGCAGATACAAAATAATAGCGAGATAATGCGTATAGATAGTTCTTAAATCTGTCAAATATTCATTCAATGCTTCTCAATTTATCCAATAGCTCAGCAAGTACTATGATTTCCAACGTCCATTCAAAATCTATGAGACTTCTCAGTAACTGCCCGGTTCTTAAGCAGCCAAACAAAAATGTATTGCTGAGTATTCCTGAATGGTATTGAGCACAGAGAAACAACTGTTACAGAAACTACAATACTCAGCCAATTCAGATGATAGTTGATTTCAGTCTTTGGTGAAATTACCAATGTTTATATAAAAAGACTTCAGTAAGATGATATTACTTACTTACTTACACCTGTCACTCCTCGTGGAGGAGCATATGCTGCCCAGCAACTCTCTTCATCCATCTCTGTACCGACCAACCCTTTCCAGCTCTTGCCAGTTCTTACTCATCCTTTTCATATCTGCCTCTATTTTCCGACGTAATGCGTTCTTTGGCCTTCCACTTTACCGCTTCCCTTCAGGATTCCAGGTTAGGACTTGCCTCGTGATGCAGTTTGATGATTTGCGTAATGTATTTCCTATCCATTTCCATCGTCTTTTCCTAAATTCCTCTTCAGCTAGAAGCTGATTTGATCTCGTCCACAAAAGGATGTTTCTGATATTTTACGGCCAATGTATGTTGAGTATTCTGTCTGAAGAGCTCTGTATAAATACTTGTATCTGTTTGATTTTAGTTGTAGTTTTTCAAGTTTCAGCTCCGTTCAGCAGAACTGCATTCATGTTCAAATTGAATATTCCAACTTTGTTATTGGCTGAAGGTTGTTTTGAGTTCCATATGTTCTTTAATTGTAGGAATGCGGCCTTTGCTTTGCCGACCCTCGTGTTTACTTGTGCATCTGAACCTCCTTGTTCATCAATGATGCTTCCCAGGTATGTGAAAGATTCTACGTCTTCCAGAATTTCGTCATCAAGAAGTGATGATTTGGTGTTTTCAATGTTGTATTTGAGCAAGTTGGTTAACCGACTGTGTTTGTGTTGATGCTTCTGTTCATCAACTGGTATATTGTCAGATCCTAATGCGCTCGCGCTCCTGATTTGTCTGATGGCCATCGTGATGGTTGGTTGACGTCTATAGGAAGATCTGTGTGTGCTGCCTCAATGTCCCGTGGATTCTTTGGAGTCGGTCTATCCCGGAGTTCCTCTAATTACTCTACCCATCTGTTCCGCTTTTGTTGAATTTCAGTGATTGGCCTGCCTTCTTCGTCCTTGACCGGTCTCTCTGGTTTACTGTATTTCTCTGTTAGTTTCTTCGTTGTATCCCAAAGCTGTTTCACATATACTTCTTTCCAGCTTTTTTCAGCGTTGTTGCTAGTTCTTCCACGTATTTCTTCTTGTCGGCTCTAATGCTCTTCTTTACTTGCTTGTTTGTTTCTATGTATTTAGCTCGTGCTTGGACTTTATCAGTTCGTGCTCGGCTGCTGTTAATTGCTGTCTTCTTGTTCTTCCTTTCTTTGATCTTGTCCAGTGTTTCTATAGAGATCCATTTCTTATGATGATGGTTGTTGCGGCTGAAAACATCCTGACACTTTGAAATTAATGCTTACTTGATACCTTTCCAGGTGTTATCCATAGTAGTTTCTTTTTCTTTCAGTAGATCCTGTAAGGCTTTTTTAATTCGTTGAAATTTTTATCATCTCGAACGAAGACTGAATTGAACATTTGTAGTGCTATTTGTATGGTTGTCCAGAGTTATAATTTCTTCAAGACTGTTTTTAAGATTTGTTATGACTTTTATGTTTAACCGTCTCATAAGAGCAATAGTCATCATTATTGATAATAGAAAATCGCTTTGTATATTGAGAAACAACTAAAGTTGTACGTGACTGGGTTGATTTGGATTTTACGGAAACAATATTAGACCAGAATATCTTAAATTAGTACCAAGCCCACGTCATCGTACTTCACTGTGTTTGAGTTCAGTAAAATAACAAAACAGCTGCACAATGAATTGTCATTCTGCGATATTTCAAATATAATTCCTTGATAAAACTGTTAAACATATGGTCCTTGTATTTTTTTCTTCCTTTACATAAAAATTTGACATTTAATTTTCGAGAATCTTCAGAAGATTACTCAATAAGGATTTTACTTTTTAAAATACGTATTTTGTCGTGCAAAAAACGAGACCACTTTCATATAACACTACTAAGACTTTGAAAGCTTTCTCACCTAAAGAACTCGCTAGCAAAATCAACCATTGATAATGAAGACTATTGTTTAGGTTTAAATAAAAAACAGATTCATCCAGGCTGAATATCCGGCGTTGAATGGATAATTAATGATTCTCAGGTTCCCATGAAGTCAAGAAGTGATGCTTCTACACACACTTTGGCATCGGATTTAACATATTTATTCACTAGACTGAAAATGACAGTTAACCTGAGTAAAAATACACTAATTCATATAGATAAATTATTAAATGTGTGAGAACACATAACTAAGGAGCGCATATACATAATATGGTTCTAGAAGTATGAGGTTGACATAGTTGACAGTTTAATAAAAAAATGAAGGAATGTTTAAATTTTACGTTTACGAATTTGAATATCTTCCGTCTTGAAACAGTTTTCATTACAACAGTGTAAATAACTTTATTTCTCAAGTTACAAAAAATGCAAGCAAACGTGTAACAAAAATGCACATCGCACCACTTACTATTGGTTACATTTTAATGAGTACATTGGATGAAGGTATATTAAAGTTGTCACTTTCGACTTTTATCATTTTCAAAAAATGAAACTTTGGTACTTATGTTTCTTTGCTGCTTTCATATTCAGCTGTAAGTCATATACTGTAGTCTTCTGTTATATCATAAACCGTCTTATGCATTCTAGCTTATAATAAGTTACTTCATAATATATTGAGTTTTAAACAAAATTAATGTACTGAAAACAATACACTTGATGCAATTTATAGCAAACATAGTCATAGTTCGCTGGAAGTCTCATATGATATGGCAAGCTAAAACATAGATCACATTCCATTTATCACATAGTATTATCACCCTTCTATATAAACATTTGCGATTATCGCCTTTAATCATAATGACTTAGAATATTATCATGCTCAGAATTATAGAGAAGTTTTCTGACATTAGTTTAAATACCTGTAGTTAGTTGCACAAATTTTAATAGTTCTCTCTGATTACAGTAAGATAAATATTACTGCTGTATGATAACAAAATAAAACATAACTGAAATATTGTTTGCTACATTTCTAAATTTAGACAGTGAATGTAAACAAACTATCGATACGAATCCAGGTAAGTCTAAAACACAAATGTGACATAGAATCATAGCAAATAATGTTAGACACTTTCCAGCCAGTTACCATAATGAGTCAGTCAGTTACAACGTAGAACCAGGCACATATATGCATCAGTCCAAGTTGCCATACCGCATTATCACAACAAGATGAACACCGGATTCATAGGAGTGGTTAAGTCGATGATGGTAATCTAAAAGAAAGATTGTGTATAAGGATATAGTACAGGAAGAAAGAATTAGTTCGTAGAAAGAAAGATATGAAATGATTTTAATCTCTTAGTTTAATGGAAGACAGTGGGTGTATAAACCTACGCCATTGAGATGGATCCTGAGACATGTCACCAAGAGTCTCCAACCATTGGTTACGATAGTCACGCGGACCACAACCAAGTAGTCTGCATCTATCAACATAGCTCAGACCAGGAGTTAGTGTCTTCAAGGACTGATGCCACGTTTTGGTTTAGCCGCTCCTAACTTTCTTTCAACCATCTCCAACACCCCTTAGCATTGCACGTCGTGGTAGTCAGTGTTCAGGCATATACAACACGTGACCCAACCATCTCAGTCGATGAAGATCTACGAACTCATCAACTGATTAATCATCATTCCTTAATACCTTGCGTCTAACGTCACTATTACTTACCCGGTGATCCAGGCAGACGCTAGCAATATTTCTTAGGCATCTGTGGTCAAATACCAGCAGCTCACGAGTATCTTCTACTCTTAATGGCCTTGTTTCGCTGCCGCAGAATAAAACCGCCGCGCAGTCCTATAGTGAACAAGAACACCAGTGGTGACGACCCAATGTGTTTAGCACAAAATTACAGAATATCTCAATAAAAAATTAAATTCATATAGTAAATCATCAATTTGGAAAATATCAATAAATCACATGAAACTGGACTGTTACTGTTGCAAACATCAATCCACTGTCTCATATTTCATTGTTCATGCGGTTTCATACAAACTGCATTGTGTTTCCACTCTTCATTTCTTGATGTTTTCCCACCTTCTGCAGCCAAATATTAAGTTTTTAACTTGCGTCATATACTACTTATATCAATATATGTAGCACGAACAACAGTCCATTAATTAATAGACGGATATCTTGCCTTCGCCATACGTGACATACGTTGACAAAAGCCAAACGAGCTTTTCGAATCCGCGCTGAGATGTCGTCAGACACCAACCCATTAGGGAAGATCAGACTTTCGAGTTGTAAACGCGTTCGACTACTTCACTCCCTATCCTTTAGTTCAGGTGTTGACGCAGCCAAGTCCTGAAGCAAAAACTTGCAATTAGAGCGAGAGAAGCGCATCCCAAACATTCTGGCATTGTTGCTTAGTGCTATGAACAGACTCTGCATTTTATCAGCGTCTTCAACAAACAGGACTATGTCATCTAAGTCGATAAGTGGACCATATAGTAGGTGATCAGTGCCAGAAAATTCAATCGACGAGAATGTTATTCCAGCAGTAGATCTATGATGAAGTTAAGCAAAAATGGAAAAAGTGGACAACATTGACGGACACATCTTGAGGGTGTAAAAACAGATGACAGCTCGCCTTAAGCTCTGGCCAGAATGGTAGAGTTCGAGTAAAGAGTATTCACAAGGTCTGTGTTATACTGAGATATGCCTTTCGATGACGCACACTGGCACAAAATCTCGCGGAAAACAGAGAAATACTGCCTTTAAGTGAAGAAAGATCATCAAAAATGGGACGCGATAAGTAAGCCCATGTTCCAGAAACCGCCAAAAAATTAATATCTGTTGGATGCAGGAAAGATCAGATGTGAAGTTACAAAGAAAGTTCTGCAATACAATAGCTACACTCATTAAGTGGAAAATAAACACATCCTCAAAACAAATTCATGCAAAATCAAACATTCAAAGTATACTCAAAATAGGTTCACACTGATACTTGACAAAATGCATTGCTAACATTCTGCAATGCATCATCTACTTTCATCAAGTCGTCCATAACCACATTCTTACATGTCATCCATTTTCGCTTGATCAACTCCAACGTCAAATCTATCAACACCCATTCAATAGTTCTCTCATCGTAACACATGTCACAGACCACCGATCCACTAATCCGATAGCTCAGAATAACAATCAAAACTATACACCACACTTCCACACAGTAGATATTCATTCGGAATACTCCACAAAATACATTCTCCACTATGCTGAATATCTCCATGCAAATGTGCACAAGCATTCAGGCACATTTCTCTAATAACACGTATTCTCACATTTAACATTTATCTATTTCAAATTTGTGCATTCACACTCAATCATTATTCTCGTTTATTACGTCCACCTTAATAGAAGTGACCATCGACAGATCCACTCATCCAAGTGGTAAGTACAATCACATGAATTGCAAAATGTAACAGCATACATTCACTGTCTACTCACAATAGGTTCACACTGATACTTGACAAAATGCATTGCTAACATTCTGCAATGCATCATCTACTTTCATCAAGTCGTCCATAACCACATTCTTACATGTCATCCATTTTCGCTTGATCAACTCCAACGTCAAATCTATCAACACCCATTCAATAGTTCTCTCATCGTAACACATGTCACAGACCACCGATCCACTAATCCGATAGCTCAGAATAACAATCAAAACTATACACCACACTTCCACACAGTAGATATTCATTCGGAATACTCCACAAAATACATTCTCCACTATGCTGAATATCTCCATGCAAATGTGCACAAGCATTCAGGCACATTTCTCTAATAACACGTATTCTCACATTTAACATTTATCTATTTCAAATTTGTGCATTCACACTCAATCATTATTCTCGTTTATTACGTCCACCTTAATAGAAGTGACCATCGACAGATCCACTCATCCAAGTGTTAAGTACAATCACATGAATTGCAAAATGTAACAGCATACATTCACTGTCTACTCACAATAGGTTCACACTGATACTTGACAAAATGCATTGCTAACATTCTGCAATGCATCATCTACTTTCATCAAGTCGTCCATAACCACATTCTTACATGTCATCCATTTTCGCTTGATCAACTCCAACGTCAAATCTATCAACACCCATTCAATAGTTCTCTCATCGTAACACATGTCACAGACCACCGATCCACTAATCCGATAGCTCAGAATAACAATCAAAACTATACACCACACTTCCACACAGTAGATATTCATTCGGAATACTCCACAAAATACATTCTCCACTATGCTGAATATCTCCATGCAAATGTGCACAAGCATTCAGGCACATTTCTCTAATAACACGTATTCTCACATTTAACATTTATCTATTTCAAATTTGTGCATTCACACTCAATCATTATTCTCGTTTATTACGTCCACCTTAATAGAAGTGACCATCGACAGATCCACTCATCCAAGTGGTAAGTACAATCACATGAATTGCAAAATGTAACAGCATACATTCACTGTCTACTCACAATAGGTTCACACTGATACTTGACAAAATGCATTGCTAACATTCTGCAATGCATCATCTACTTTCATCAAGTCGTCCATAACCACATTCTTACATGTCATCCATTTTCGCTTGATCAACTCCAACGTCAAATCTATCAACACCCATTCAATAGTTCTCTCATCGTAACACATGTCACAGACCACCGATCCACTAATCCGATAGCTCAGAATAACAATCAAAACTATACACCACACTTCCACACAGTAGATATTCATTCGGAATACTCCACAAAATACATTCTCCACTATGCTGAATATCTCCATGCAAATGTGCACAAGCATTCAGGCACATTTCTCTAATAACACGTATTCTCACATTTAACATTTATCTATTTCAAATTTGTGCATTCACACTCAATCATTATTCTCGTTTATTACGTCCACCTTAATAGAAGTGACCATCGACAG
Source organism: Schistosoma mattheei (assembly GCA_944470405.2). Taxonomy (NCBI): domain Eukaryota; kingdom Metazoa; phylum Platyhelminthes; class Trematoda; order Strigeidida; family Schistosomatidae; genus Schistosoma; species Schistosoma mattheei. The sequence continues at coordinate 91,825,894 of OX103947.1, read as the reverse complement.
ATCCACTCATCCAAGTGGTAAGTACAATCACATGAATTGCAAAATGTAACAGCATACATTCACTGTCTACTCACAATAGGTTCACACTGATACTTGACAAAATGCATTGCTAACATTCTGCAATGCATCATCTACTTTCATCAAGTCGTCCATAACCACATTCTTACATGTCATCCATTTTCGCTTGATCAACTCCAACGTCAAATCTATCAACACCCATTCAATAGTTCTCTCATCGTAACACATGTCACAGACCACCGATCCACTAATCCGATAGCTCAGAATAACAATCAAAACTATACACCACACTTCCACACAGTAGATATTCATTCGGAATACTCCACAAAATACATTCTCCACTATGCTGAATATCTCCATGCAAATGTGCACAAGCATTCAGGCACATTTCTCTAATAACACGTATTCTCACATTTAACATTTATCTATTTCAAATTTGTGCATTCACACTCAATCATTATTCTCGTTTATTACGTCCACCTTAATAGAAGTGACCATCGACAGATCCACTCATCCAAGTGGTAAGTACAATCACATGAATTGCAAAATGTAACAGCATACATTCACTGTCTACTCACAATAGGTTCACACTGATACTTGACAAAATGCATTGCTAACATTCTGCAATGCATCATCTACTTTCATCAAGTCGTCCATAACCACATTCTTACATGTCATCCATTTTCGCTTGATCAACTCCAACGTCAAATCTATCAACACCCATTCAATAGTTCTCTCATCGTAACACATGTCACAGACCACCGATCCACTAATCCGATAGCTCAGAATAACAATCAAAACTATACACCACACTTCCACACAGTAGATATTCATTCGGAATACTCCACAAAATACATTCTCCACTATGCTGAATATCTCCATGCAAATGTGCACAAGCATTCAGGCACATTTCTCTAATAACACGTATTCTCACATTTAACATTTATCTATTTCAAATTTGTGCATTCACACTCAATCATTATTCTCGTTTATTACGTCCACCTTAATAGAAGTGACCATCGACAGATCCACTCATCCAAGTGGTAAGTACAATCACATGAATTGCAAAATGTAACAGCATACATTCACTGTCTACTCACAATAGGTTCACACTGATACTTGACAAAATGCATTGCTAACATTCTGCAATGCATCATCTACTTTCATCAAGTCGTCCATAACCACATTCTTACATGTCATCCATTTTCGCTTGATCAACTCCAACGTCAAATCTATCAACACCCATTCAATAGTTCTCTCATCGTAACACATGTCACAGACCACCGATCCACTAATCCGATAGCTCAGAATAACAATCAAAACTATACACCACACTTCCACACAGTAGATATTCATTCGGAATACTCCACAAAATACATTCTCCACTATGCTGAATATCTCCATGCAAATGTGCACAAGCATTCAGGCACATTTCTCTAATAACACGTATTCTCACATTTAACATTTATCTATTTCAAATTTGTGCATTCACACTCAATCATTATTCTCGTTTATTACGTCCACCTTAATAGAAGTGACCATCGACAGATCCACTCATCCAAGTGGTAAGTACAATCACATGAATTGCAAAATGTAACAGCATACATTCACTGTCTACTCACAATAGGTTCACACTGATACTTGACAAAATGCATTGCTAACATTCTGCAATGCATCATCTACTTTCATCAAGTCGTCCATAACCACATTCTTACATGTCATCCATTTTCGCTTGATCAACTCCAACGTCAAATCTATCAACACCCATTCAATAGTTCTCTCATCGTAACACATGTCACAGACCACCGATCCACTAATCCGATAGCTCAGAATAACAATCAAAACTATACACCACACTTCCACACAGTAGATATTCATTCGGAATACTCCACAAAATACATTCTCCACTATGCTGAATATCTCCATGCAAATGTGCACAAGCATTCAGGCACATTTCTCTAATAACACGTATTCTCACATTTAACATTTATCTATTTCAAATTTGTGCATTCACACTCAATCATTATTCTCGTTTATTACGTCCACCTTAATAGAAGTGACCATCGACAGATCCACTCATCCAAGTGGTAAGTACAATCACATGAATTGCAAAATGTAACAGCATACATTCACTGTCTACTCACAATAGGTTCACACTGATACTTGACAAAATGCATTGCTAACATTCTGCAATGCATCATCTACTTTCATCAAGTCGTCCATAACCACATTCTTACATGTCATCCATTTTCGCTTGATCAACTCCAACGTCAAATCTATCAACACCCATTCAATAGTTCTCTCATCGTAACACATGTCACAGACCACCGATCCACTAATCCGATAGCTCAGAATAACAATCAAAACTATACACCACACTTCCACACAGTAGATATTCATTCGGAATACTCCACAAAATACATTCTCCACTATGCTGAATATCTCCATGCAAATGTGCACAAGCATTCAGGCACATTTCTCTAATAACACGTATTCTCACATTTAACATTTATCTATTTCAAATTTGTGCATTCACACTCAATCATTATTCTCGTTTATTACGTCCACCTTAATAGAAGTGACCATCGACAGATCCACTCATCCAAGTGGTAAGTACAATCACATGAATTGCAAAATGTAACAGCATACATTCACTGTCTACTCACAATAGGTTCACACTGATACTTGACAAAATGCATTGCTAACATTCTGCAATGCATCATCTACTTTCATCAAGTCGTCCATAACCACATTCTTACATGTCATCCATTTTCGCTTGATCAACTCCAACGTCAAATCTATCAACACCCATTCAATAGTTCTCTCATCGTAACACATGTCACAGACCACCGATCCACTAATCCGATAGCTCAGAATAACAATCAAAACTATACACCACACTTCCACACAGTAGATATTCATTCGGAATACTCCACAAAATACATTCTCCACTATGCTGAATATCTCCATGCAAATGTGCACAAGCATTCAGGCACATTTCTCTAATAACACGTATTCTCACATTTAACATTTATCTATTTCAAATTTGTGCATTCACACTCAATCATTATTCTCGTTTATTACGTCCACCTTAATAGAAGTGACCATCGACAGATCCACTCATCCAAGTGGTAAGTACAATCACATGAATTGCAAAATGTAACAGCATACATTCACTGTCTACTCACAATAGGTTCACACTGATACTTGACAAAATGCATTGCTAACATTCTGCAATGCATCATCTACTTTCATCAAGTCGTTCATAACCACATTCTTACATGTCATCCATTTTCGCTTGATCAACTCCAACGTCAAATCTATCAACACCCATTCAATAGTTCTCTCATCGTAACACATGTCACAGACCACCGATCCACTAATCCGATAGCTCAGAATAACAATCAAAACTATACACCACACTTCCACACAGTAGATATTCATTCGGAATACTCCACAAAATACATTCTCCACTATGCTGAATATCTCCATGCAAATGTGCACAAGCATTCAGGCACATTTCTCTAATAACACGTATTCTCACATTTCCCATTTATCTATTTCAAATTTGTGCATTCACACTCAATCATTATTCTCGTTTATTACGTCCACCTTAATAGAAGTGACCATCGACAGATCCACTCATCCAAGTGGTAAGTACAATCACATGAATTGCAAAATGTAACAGCATACATTCACTGTCTACTCACAATAGGTTCACACTGATACTTGACAAAATGCATTGCTAACATTCTGCAATGCATCATCTACTTTCATCAAGTCGTCCATAACCACATTCTTACATGTCATCCATTTTCGCTTGATCAACTCCAACGTCAAATCTATCAACACCCATTCAATAGTTCTCTCATCGTAACACATGTCACAGACCACCGATCCACTAATCCGATAGCTCAGAATAACAATCAAAACTATACACCACACTTCCACACAGTAGATATTCATTCGGAATACTCCACAAAATACATTCTCCACTATGCTGAATATCTCCATGCAAATGTGCACAAGCATTCAGGCACATTTCTCTAATAACACGTATTCTCACATTTCCCATTTATCTATTTCAAATTTGTGCATTCACACTCAATCATTATTCTCGTTTATTACGTCCACCTTAATAGAAGTGACCATCGACAGATCCACTCATCCAAGTGTTAAGTACAATCACATGAATTGCAAAATGTAACAGCATACATTCACTGTCTACTCACAATAGGTTCACACTGATACTTGACAAAATGCATTGCTAACATTCTGCAATGCATCATCTACTTTCATCAAGTCGTCCATAACCACATTCTTACATGTCATCCATTTTCGCTTGATCAACTCCAACGTCAAATCTATCAACACCCATTCAATAGTTCTCTCATCGTAACACATGTCACAGACCACCGATCCACTAATCCGATAGCTCAGAATAACAATCAAAACTATACACCACACTTCCACACAGTAGATATTCATTCGGAATACTCCACAAAATACATTCTCCACTATGCTGAATATGTAGAACTATGGTCTACTATGATATTAGTACTGCTCTAATAATAGACCTAATCCTAAATTTGTAGATTTGTCATGATATAACTGCCTAATCTATAAGATCTTACGTGGAAGTCACACCATCGACTACACCAACTCACTGTATCGTATCAATTACCAATACATGATGTAGAACAAGGTTAGGCTAGAGAAAGAACAATATATTTAATATGAATAGAAGATATAAGGTAACATTCAGCAGAGACCACGCCTGCATGGCCGAGCCATGCCATCGATCAACTCCAGTCCATTCAATTCATTGTTCGCGCCTTCTCCATTGTTAGGTATTTCTCCGCGTTAAATATTGAATATCTATTTCCTGAGTAGTCTCGTGTTCACAGCTTTGTGGATTGTGTGGCTATTGTCCAATGCCACTACACTACTCTCCCACCAGAATCAACGTGATGTTGGTTCGATACCAAATTGGATGGGATCGTCGCGCGCCGGAGGTTACCAAGGATAATAAGAATCCTCCGGGTATTGGTAAGCTGAAAGATAAATCAAAAAGAAAGCGGCAGCATCTGGTCGGGAAATACATGTAATAATTTTAAAATATCTGCCTTCATGCTTAAAACGCTTGAAATGAAAATTTGGGTGAAGATTATTTGAGCTATAAAAAATGGGGTTACAATAATAATAATAATAAAACGATGCGTGTTAATAGCCGTTGGTTAATAACTTAACGTATAGGTAGTAAGTATTTTGTGTTTAGAAATATTAAAGTGATGAATATTGTAGAAATGTTAATATTGGTATTAGTTTTGGTTTAAATTATGAAATCAAATAACGATTATGCCGGTAAGTTGTCCATATGAGTTGAATTCCAATTGCATCTGTATTAGTAGGCTAACTGAAGGAACAAAAGTATACCGTGGAGAAGAATTCCAACTAGTGTTCCAGTTAGTTTGATACGGTTTATTTAGTTACGGGGAGATTTTCTCAACCTCATTTTTACTTGACCGTGATAGAATTTAGTAATACTACTAATACACATGAATGGTTATCAAAATAAAATTTAAATACATGAGTGATAATTATATGAATTTTGGACAGATAGCTAGGAACAAATCGTTAAACATGAGTGTATTCGTAAGAGACATGCTCTGGACTCAATGTTCTGATCTGCGGCAGACTATTTATTTATATTTATACTTGCTGGCTGATTGGGCATACAAGTTAGTTGCAAGTATGCAGTTTATCATAAGGCGGAATACGATTTAATTGAGATATAGTGGTTATAAGTTATTGAAATCAGTTAAGCCTATGTGTCATATTACTAAGTGATGTGGTGCTGCAAGATGTATTTGGCTAAATAAGTTTTTACAAGATGATTAATAGTGAGTGATGCTCATGTGATTATCAGGGAGAACATAAGTTGTAACCAAGGGGAGTACACTCCCAACTCATGTCTATGATAATGGCTTGAACCTTAGTCAGTGTTGGGGTAAATTCGACATTGATGTTTTCAGTTTGCAGGAGATTTGCTCGACTGCTTATACTGATTATTTGCATGCATGATTGTGTCGCTAAACCATCAATTAGACTGACAAGGTTTTGAGATATTTACTGAATGAGCAACTGATAGAGAAACATACTGTAATCATCTGTGATGGATGAAGATACCAAGAAAACAACACCACTTAATGGTAATTATAAGTCAATTTGTTGACCGATTTTGTTAATAGTTTCATTAATTTTATCAATCATATTACGTGATTGTCAAGTTATGACAATGCTTTATGACGATATCCTGAAACTATTATTTAACTAGTTATAGTGTTGATTGAGGATTAGTCAGTGGAAAAATAGGTATTGTTGCTTTAGGTGATTCGAAATTATCAGAAATTTATAACGTTAAAGAATCCGAGACGCCTAATTTAATTATAAATTTCAATTCAGAAATATTCGTTTAGTGTTAATTCTAGTAGGCTACGGAGTTTTGATTTTAAACGTTTGTTTAGCCAACAGCTACCTAGGGATTTAGTTATTTTACTAGTGCAGTTGATAGTACCTAAATTTTTAATCTTATTATCTAAACTATGTTCGCATTTTAGGCTGCTAATATGATAAACAATCCATAAACCCAAATACGATTAGCAACAACGACTATGGGTTTATTGATAAATGTTAAAGGCGATTCAGATGATTTCTAAATTTAGAAGACATGAAGATATAGTGCAACGTATGTATGGGCCAGGTTAACATGCAGGTTGTTGACGTATATGACAATTTGAAAATAATGAACATGACCAGAAAATAATTTTAAAGTTAAGACTGCTTGTGAAACTTCAGGCAGGAATATGACGCGTTATAAACATTCCATAAGAAGTTACTGCATTTAGCCTAGGGACACTTACAAATATATGGCAAAAGCAACTGGAAAACATATACATGTTAAGTACAAAAAAATCATTAAGTAAAATAGTTGAACTCGCCTGGGTTATTTTTGAAAATTAGATTATTCAGTGGACGACATATATAACGCCATTCGTGAGTAGTAATGATCCAAAAGTATCCAGAATAAAACATGCAGTATGGCAATTAATTCCAGGGTGCTTGATGCTGTTGACGTTTTTGCCACTCGCTCGGATCAGAACAACGAATGAATCCAGATAATTGTGCGGTCACCATTGAACAAGTTATCTAAAATGACCTTATGATTGCAGAAAACCTATAGCTGAAACTCACCGTATGTTTTTAAGAAGTGTCATCCTTGTTGTTTGGCAATGGAACTCGAAAATATGAAATTAGGCAGGCAGTGGTCAGAAGAAAGATATTACAGGATAGTGCATAGTTTAAAACAGGATGAGGTGATAAGATAAGGAACACTGAATATTAGATCCAGGTAACTATTTAGTCCTTGCTGCATTGTTAGTCAATGTATATTTACGCTATTAACAGGTCATATTTGCTAGAGCTTGATGTTTAAACAAGTCTATGTTGCTGAAGCATGTAAATGCTATTAAAGCTTGTTAACGAACCATCAAAGCTAATTAGTTGATATAGATGACAAACTTCTATTATCGATTGAGCTAGTAAGTTATGTGAACTAATAGATATAACATTACGATAATATATGTGACCATTAATCAAAGGACTATTAGAATAATGGGTTTAAAAAAAATAAAAACCGATTGAGAAGGTTAAGGTGGAAATAAGGATTAACAATAACAGGTTGCGTTTCTTTAGTTGGGCTCACCAATGTAGAACTATGGTCTACTATGATATTAGTACTACTATAATAATAGACCTAATCCTAAATTTGTAGATTTGTCATGATATAACTGCCTAATCTATAAGATCTTACGTGGAAGTCACACCATCGACTACACCAACTCACTGTATCGTATCAATTACCAATACATGATGTAGAACAAGGTTAGGCTAGAGAAAGAACAATATATTTAATATGAATAGGAGATATAAGGTAACATTCAGCAGAGACCACGCCTGCATGGCCGAGCCATGCCATTCGATCAACTCCAGTCCATTCAATTCATTGTTTGCGCCTTCTCCATTCTTAGGTATTTCTCCGCGTTAAATATTGAATATCTATTTCCTGAGTAGTCTCGTGTTCGCAGCTTTGTGGATTGTGTGGCTATTGTCCAATGCCACTACAAATATCTCCATGCAAATGTGCACAAGCATTCAGGCACATTTCTCTAATAACACGTATTCTATCATTTAACATTTATCTATTTCAAATTTGTGCATTCACACTCAATCATTATTCTCGTTTATTACGTCCACCTTAATAGAAGTGACCATCGACAGATCCACTCATCCAAGTGTTAAGTACAATCACATGAATTGCAAAATGTAAAAGCATACATTCACTGTCTACTCACAATAGGTTCACACTGATACTTGACAAAATGCATTGCTAACATTCTGCAATGCAGCATCTACTTTCATCAAGTCGTCCATAACCACATTCTTACATGTCATCCATTTTCGCTTGATCAACTCCAACGTCAAATCTATCAACACCCATTCAATAGTTCTCTCATCGTAACACATGTCACAGACCACCGATCCACTAATCCGATAGCTCAGAATAACAATCAAAACTATACACCACACTTCCACACAGTAGATATTCATTCGGAATACTCCACAAAATACATTCTCCACTATGCTGAATATCTCCATGCAAATGTGCACAAGCATTCAGGCACATTTCTCTAATAACACGTATTCTCACATTTCCCATTTATCTATTTCAAATTTGTGCATTCACACTCAATCATTATTCTCGTTTATCACGTCCACCTTAATAGAAGTGACCATCGACAGATCCACTCATCCAAGTGGTAAGTACAATCACATGAATTGCAAAATGTAACAGCATACATTCACTGTCTACTCACAATAGGTTCACACTGATACTTGACAAAATGCATTGCTAACATTCTGCAATGCATCATCTACTTTCATCAAGTCGTCCATAACCACATTCTTACATGTCATCCATTTTCGCTTGATCAACTCCAACGTCAAATCTATCAACACCCATTCAATAGTTCTCTCATCGTAACACATGTCACAGACCACCGATCCACTAATCCGATAGCTCAGAATAACAATCAAAACTATACACCACACTTCCACACAGTAGATATTCATTCGGAATACTCCACAAAATACATTCTCCACTATGCTGAATATCTCCATGCAAATGTGCACAAGCATTCAGGCACATTTCTCTAATAACACGTATTCTCACATTTAACATTTATCTATTTCAAATTTGTGCATTCACACTCAATCATTATTCTCGTTTATTACGTCCACCTTAATAGAAGTGACCATCGACAGATCCACTCATCCAAGTGGTAAGTACAATCACATGAATTGCAAAATGTAACAGCATACATTCACTGTCTACTCACAATAGGTTCACACTGATACTTGACAAAATGCATTGCTAACATTCTGCAATGCATCATCTACTTTCATCAAGTCGTCCATAACCACATTCTTACATGTCATCCATTTTCGCTTGATCAACTCCAACGTCAAATCTATCAACACCCATTCAATAGTTCTCTCATCGTAACACATGTCACAGACCACCGATCCACTAATCCGATAGCTCAGAATAACAATCAAAACTATACACCACACTTCCACACAGTAGATATTCATTCGGAATACTCCACAAAGTACATTCTCCACTATGCTGAATATCTCCATGCAAATGTGCACAAGCATTCAGGCACATTTCTCTAATAACACGTATTCTCACATTTAACATTTATCTATTTCAAATTTGTGCATTCACACTCAATCATTATTCTCGTTTATTACGTCCACCCTAATAGAAGTGACCATCGACAGATCCACTCATCCAAGTGGTAAGTACAATCACATGAATTGCAAAATGTAACAGCATACATTCACTGTCTACTCACAATAGGTTCACACTGATACTTGACAAAATGCATTGCTAACATTCTGCAATGCATCATCTACTTTCATCAAGTCGTCCATAACCACATTCTTACATGTCATCCATTTTCGCTTGATCAACTCCAACGTCAAATCTATCAACACCCATTCAATAGTTCTCTCATCGTAACACATGTCACAGACCACCGATCCACTAATCCGATAGCTCAGAATAACAATCAAAACTATACACCACACTTCCACACAGTAGATATTCATTCGGAATACTCCACAAAATACATTCTCCACTATGCTGAATATCTCCATGCAAATGTGCACAAGCATTCAGGCACATTTCTCTAATAACACGTATTCTCACATTTAACATTTATCTATTTCAAATTTGTGCATTCACACTCAATCATTATTCTCGTTTATTACGTCCACCTTAATAGAAGTGACCATCGACAGATCCACTCATCCAAGTGTTAAGTACAATCACATGAATTGCAAAATGTAACAGCATACATTCACTGTCTACTCACAATAGGTTCACACTGATACTTGACAAAATGCATTGCTAACATTCTGCAATGCATCATCTACTTTCATCAAGTCGTCCATAACCACATTCTTACATGTCATCCATTTTCGCTTGATCAACTCCAACGTCAAATCTATCAACACCCATTCAATAGTTCTCTCATCGTAACACATGTCACAGACCACCGATCCACTAATCCGATAGCTCAGAATAACAATCAAAACTATACACCACACTTCCACACAGTAGATATTCATTCGGAATACTCCACAAAATACATTCTCCACTATGCTGAATATCTCCATGCAAATGTGCACAAGCATTCAGGCACATTTCTCTAATAACACGTATTCTCACATTTAACATTTATCTATTTCAAATTTGTGCATTCACACTCAATCATTATTCTCGTTTATTACGTCCACCTTAATAGAAGTGACCATCGACAGATCCACTCATCCAAGTGTTAAGTACAATCACATGAATTGCAAAATGTAACAGCATACATTCACTGTCTACTCACAATAGGTTCACACTGATACTTGACAAAATGCATTGCTAACATTCTGCAATGCATCATCTACTTTCATCAAGTCGTCCATAACCACATTCTTACATGTCATCCATTTTCGCTTGATCAACTCCAACGTCAAATCTATCAACACCCATTCAATAGTTCTCTCATCGTAACACATGTCACAGACCACCGATCCACTAATCCGATAGCTCAGAATAACAATCAAAACTATACACCACACTTCCACACAGTAGATATTCATTCGGAATACTCCACAAAATACATTCTCCACTATGCTGAATATCTCCATGCAAATGTGCACAAGCATTCAGGCACATTTCTCTAATAACACGTATTCTCACATTTAACATTTATCTATTTCAAATTTGTGCATTCACACTCAATCATTATTCTCGTTTATTACGTCCACCTTAATAGAAGTGACCATCGACAGATCCACTCATCCAAGTGGTAAGTACAATCACATGAATTGCAAAATGTAACAGCATACATTCACTGTCTACTCACAATAGGTTCACACTGATACTTGACAAAATGCATTGCTAACATTCTGCAATGCATCATCTACTTTCATCAAGTCGTCCATAACCACATTCTTACATGTCATCCTTTGTCGCTTGAGGAACTCCTACTCTAAGTTTTTGAAGTCTGATTATGACATTTTTGTCTTTGCTTTTATCTTTACTGCATATTCTTTTGATATTTTCATCCCTCTGTTCCGTCATATTAGCTGTGCATTTCATTGTCTGCCTTTGTTCTGTGTTGATTTTCTTTGTTTTTTTTCTGCATTCTGTTTTCCTGTCTCTTTTCTGTTTTCTTGTTGTTTTTTGTTTTCGTTGTCATTTTTTAAATTTTTTCAGCTGGTTTTTCTCTCACTTTTAATTTATTCGTCTTTTCTCCTTTATCTCTTGCACATATGCTCGTTTTGCTTGTTTCTTTAAAAAATATTTTCCCTAGCTGTATGTTTTTTTCCAGTTTGTTATCTTTGGTAAATCGCTCTAGCATCAAAATATGTTTGGATCTCTGACTTTTATTTATTTACTTTTTCTTTCGCTTAGGAGAACAAACAACAACAACAACAAAGAAGAAGAAGAAGAAGAAGAAGAAGAAGAAATATCAGAGTAACTAAGATAACCAAAACCGAACATGATCTTTGCATAAAATGAGTCAGCCGTTACAATGACGCAATAACAAATAATTTGGAATTCAATTATATCGTATAGACTGAAATTACGATTAACATCTTTACAAAGAGTGAGAATACAGATAGATTACAAAGGCATTCATTGTTTTACGCGGATTGTTTCTTGTGCAGTTAGAGATGTATAAATGTAATAGCGTCAAGGTTATTAGACTAAAATTTTCCGTAACCAGATATTCATATCAAAAATATTGGTCTATGTTAAAGTAAATCCGTTCAATGATAGTATCCATCAGAAATACGCATTTCTATTATTTTAACGTTATCAACAGCAAACTGTACTCAAAGTGCTCTAAAATTGGCTTCGTGTTTCTCCATTACCGATCCACTGACACCCTCGCAGACTATGAGAACGTACAACCATGTGTTAATTTCAATAAACAGCGATTAACTTATATTATGTAGATTGAAACCCTGTCCATATCTGTAATCTACATAAGCAAAAATACAAAGTGATCACTCAGATTCTGTAAATCACATATTCAATTAAAATGGCAGATTCGGTTGTCAGTTATGCATATGATTATGCTGAATTCTTACATATATTCTACCGAAACCGTAGACACGATACTGACAACCCAGACTCTATGTGAAAGCTATAGTCAGAACAAGGACAACTTGTCTTTAAACGTTTCCTTTTTCTAAACACAAAAACAATCTCATTAGTACAACAATTAAAGGAATTCTAGTCAAAAATGAAACGCACAAACTTATTGACCAGTATTGTGTGTCTTATCGAAATGAATAATATTAGATATATGATAATAAATATAAAATACACAACTGAACCATTATTCTTACCTTACTTTGAATTTCAGTTGTACCGTTAGAACATTTGAGGGAAGCAATGACCAGTAAGTTTAACAGGATAAAACACATTACAAAAGACAAGTATGAATGCAAATCATACCTTTTGAAGTGCTTTGATATTTTGAAACATATTCTGACATATTTTCGTGGACAGTAATCTTCGGTTTTCAGTAATAAGGATAATAGGTTGGTGGACCTGTTTTATCCTTTCACCTTGTATTCCATTGAAGGTTCACCTTCTCGTTGAAAACGTTGAATGATGAGGCTGAAACAACTTATACACATAAGGCGTTTCATTCATCGACTACTCTGTGAAAAAATAACCCCACTTTAAGTTTATGAGATCGCAGTTTCCCGAAACGTTTGGTGTGGTCTCGTAGGTTATTGGTGCTAGAGTTAGCAAACAGATAAGACACATTAACACCTGAATCGTTATTAATGAAACTGAATGCTAATACAAGGTCACCTTGCATTCTACTATACGTAAAGGAGAAAAGGTTCAGATGTTTTAAGCGTTAGTCATAGGGGAGTTTGAAGTCTCTTCACTAACATTGTTCTGACACACTGAACACACTCAAGCGAGCTAGTATCATTGGTGGGACATGTACCGGCGGCTTGGATATAACACTCTAGGTGGGATATTAAATCCGAAAAATACCCTCAGCAAAGCATTCGGATGCTCGGCGAAGTGACCATAACGCTTGAAAACGTTGGTGTTTTCAAACTATGACTTACTATTACACTCAAGTCTTTGAGTTTCTGCACACATAGAGACGATGCACCGTTGATAGTATACTGGCAATTATCACAATGCCGATTCGCATGAGAGCAACTTTTCTACAGCTAACTTCTCAGCGCCGTCATTGAGACTATCTAACCAACTCGTCCAGGTCAGCTTGTAGACACTAGTGATCACCGTCACTACGTATTGTTCTCCAGATTTTGACATCATCTGCAGACAATAATGTGGACGAATTAAGCTATCGATGTAACTCGTTGACGTACAGAAGGAAAAGTAGGAGACCTCAAATGTTGAATTGAAAGACATCACTTTTGACGGACCTCCGTTCAAATAGTACATCACTAGCCCTCACTCTCTGTCATCGTTCACATAGGAAGTTTCTTATACATTCCAGTACGGCATCTGTCCAATCGAAGCTCGAGATCTTCTGTATAAGAGCTAAGTGAGAAAACTTATGAAAAGCTTTGCTAAAATCTATGAATAACACACCAGGAGACAGACCATTATATTGTGCTGCTGTCCAATGCTTTCTTGAAATTAGTAATTTGGTTAAGCATGAACGTTTATTGCAATACCCGTGTTCCTTGCGAGGTAACAGATTGTATGATTCTATGTGACTTAGTAACTTAGCCCTAATTATTTCAGACAACTTAACCATTATCCTCGTTAGACTGACAGGTCAGTATTCTGACACAATATGTCTCTTTCCATATTTAAATATAGAGAAATGCGTATTGTCCTGAAATGGTGTTTGATAGGGATGACAGCAATCGTCGATGAAACTTATCGGGACCCGGTGTTTCGATGGCTTGATTTTAATGGTCAATTGAAGAACAGGTTACTCAATCACATATACAGGCTCAATAGCTGGTATTTTGGTGGTATAATTATGATAATTAGTGTCAACATTAAGGGTGGATTAGACCTCTTGAATTAGCTTGACAAATTCTCACCTTCCACCAAATCTTATTTAGCTAGTATTTTTTTCAAGACATAATTATAAAAATACGTATACAGAAGTTTGCTCATATTTGCTTATAAGTAGTAGTTTCTTATTTCTATTTATGACTTAACATTAGTCGCTTCATGATGCACACTATCAAGAAGATTCATATTAGGATTAAACAACTGCTCAGTGTTTTTAAGTATCAATGGTTATTTCACTCAAATCAACAATTGATGTTAACTATTAAATTCAGAAAATCGTCATAAATCTTTATAACAGTCACTCTTTTTAAGGACTGTTATATGTCGCTACATTTATCTCAGTAATTTTTGGTTTGCGCCTTTTCTCATACCTTACATTTTATTACTGGTTTACCAATATACAAAACAAGTCTGTTGCACAGTATTTGTATATACATAGTTCATATGTTTATGCAACTAACGCCTACTTAAAGTTGCCATTGATAAATTCATAATTCCGGAGTTTGCATGAAGATGCATGAGTTATAACTTCTTATGAAACTGTTCTACGGCCGTTGCTGAAGTCAACTATGGTCCGAAAAAGCATATGAATCATTAGAATATTTAGTTAGCATTCGGTTGCACAGTTTCTGATTCAGGCTTGTAATTACTGCAATTTCAGTGATGGTCTAACATTGATCCACTCATGATGTAAATTTTAACTGAACAGTCTCCACAACCGTATACTGATAATTACACTATATTCACGTTGTTGGTAAGCTATTAGCTCAACTTCTATATTTAATTTTGATTGGACTCAAGATCTCTAAAATGACAGAAATCTTCGACACTACTCTGAGACTTTTTAATTAAGTAAATGAATTGTTATTTTCAATCTCAATTGTTAACATCATAGTGAATGTCCGGTAGTCATACAATTAATTCGTAACAATAATTTTTGAACAACCTTAAAGTTTCAGTTAAATCAAAATGAATTTAGAATATTCTTGAACATATTTTTATTACGTTGTATGTGTTGCATATTTATTTATATGTATTGTCCGTATTGTTTAAGCTTTCCTTGAAGAAAGAAACATAAGCCAAATACTCACAAATATGGGTAAGATGTAAACAATTAACCTTGTAATTGGTTCCCTTTATGAATTTAAATAAAGCAAGAACAAACATTGATGTAGAATAGCATGAATTCATAAGCAGCTGACGAGAAACCTCGAAATATTATGAATTCATACTATTCAGCATCAGTGTTTGTTCTTGCTTTATTTAAATTAACCTTGAGTTCACCACTATGTTTTGCTTTATAACCTTCATTAATGAAATGGTTTTTACTGATACATACGTTGGTGGTAATCTTGATAATGACTTTCTAACTACTGACTGGTTTCTCAGGACTATTCAACAACCGAATCCTAAACAGATAAGATAGTGTGACGATTAGAAACACATTCCTTAAACAAAAGTTTACGTACAGAAAATAGTTGTTTTAGGTCCGAGAGTGCTTATTATCATTCTGTTAGCTTTTGGAAACATGCTTAGTTTAAAACAACATGAGTTAGTTATTCAGCCTGTATCACACATAGTTTGTTGCTTGTCCAGACCATTCGGAAAGCTTCCACGATATTTTATTTGAAGGGAATGGTTTTCAATATTTTACTGCCTTCTGTTGATTTATTCAATGAATGCCAGTTTTGTTTAGCCTCTTCAGTTAGACTCATTACTCAACTTTATATTTTAGAAATGGTTTTAAACGGACCGGAAACTAAAAGAGAATGGTAAATTTCCCACTTAGTTCATCTATTTCATCTTTATACCAATCATGTCACGTTTAATTCAAAAAATCATGATTTTTATTGTTTTCATTCTGCGTAAATTCGGACATATCATTTCGTGAATGAAATTTTTCACCTACTTTCCACATTTTTATGTGCAATGGGGATTGAAGATTTTACTTTTCATCATTACTCTCTCAGCATCTGACATTTCAACGTAGCACGATTGGGGATGAAGTTGATTTTGTTTTTTTCACTGTCCTACACAGGATCTTTGAGAGAAAGAATAAGCGGGACATGTCTGAGAGCATACATAACCATCTGTTTCATTTCAGTTCACGTATCTGTTTTGTTGGAGTAACGTTATAATATATTGCCATGTTTAGTGTTAATGTTTCAACTCTGACTGGGACAATGCACTTCAGATATCAATTATTACTTTTGTGATAGAGCATTTATGAAAGTTTGTTAATTACGTATTGCCATTAATTGTTTGTGATTATGAATAAATAACTCTGAATAGCACAACGAACTTAACGAACTCAAGCATTTTAAACACAATTTAAATTATTGTATTAATTGTCCAGTACTATGTTGTAACCACGGTCCTCCCGATCGATGTTGACGATCTCAGCAAGTGTGTGAATTACAGAGGCATCAATATTCTCTCAATACCAGGAAAAGTCTTTATAAAGGTGTTGTTAAACAGGAAGAAGGATTCCGTGGAAGCCCAACTTCAAGATCAACAAACTGGATTACGTAAGGTTAGATCTTGTACCGACAAATCGCAACACTACGAATCATTGTGGAACAATCAACTACATGGAACTCATCACTCTATATCAACTTCAATAATTACGAGAAAGTATTTGATAGCATGAACAAGACAACACTATGGAAGCTTCTTTGACACCACGGCGTGTCCGAGAAGATAGACAATATCGTACGGAATTCCTAAGATGGATTGAAGTGCAAAATCGTGCATAGAGAACAGCTCACAGACGTGTTCGAAGTAAAGACCAGTGTAAAGCAAGGTTGCTTACTCCCGCCCTTTCTCTTTCTCCTGGTGATCGTCTGCATCAAGATGACGTCAACATTTGGGGGAAACATGGGATACAGTGGACAGATAGGATGCAGCTGGACGATCTAGACTTCGCAGATGATCTGGCCCTTCTATCCCAAACGCAGATGCAGGAGAAGACGACCAGTGTAGCAGCAGCCTCAGCAGCAATAGGTATCAATATACACAAAAAGAAAAGCAAGATTCTGCGATACAACACATCATGCAACAATCCAGTCACAATTGACGGGGAAGATTTGGAAGATGTAAAAACTTTTACATATTTGGACAGCATCATTGATGAACATGGTGAGTCTGATGCAGATGTGAAAGCGCGGATCGGTAAAGCAAGAGCAGCATATTTACAGCTGAAGAACATCTGGAACTCAAAGCAACTATTAACCAACACCAAGGTCGGGATTTCCAATACAAATGTCAAGACGGTTCTACTATATGATGCGGAAACTTGGAGAACTACGAAAGCCATCATCCAGAAAATACAGGTGTTAATTAACAGTTGTCTACGAAAAATACTACGTATCCGTTGGCCGGACACTATTAGCAACAACCAACTATGGGAGAGAACAAACCAGTTCCAAGCGGAGGAAGAAATTATGAAGAAGCACTGGAAGTGGATAGGACACACATTGAGGAAAGCACTCAACTGCGTCACAAGTAAGCCCTAACTTGAAATCTTCAAGTGCAAAGGAGATGAGGAAGACCAAAGAACATTTTAGGCCAGGAAATAGAGATAGACATGAGAAAAATGAACAAGAATTGGAAGGAAATAGAAAAGAAGGCACAGGACAGAGTGTGTTGGAGAATGCTGGTCGCTGGCCTTTGCTCCCTCGGGGTAACACACGAATGTTGTTACTTGCGTAAGTAAAAACTTTGTTGAAAGGTTCTCATGTTTAAAAGATTATTTCATTACTTTCATTTACAGGTAAAGATATAACTGAAATCAACAATTTGAAGGA
Organism: Schistosoma mattheei; assembly: GCA_944470405.2. NCBI lineage: Eukaryota > Metazoa > Platyhelminthes > Trematoda > Strigeidida > Schistosomatidae > Schistosoma > Schistosoma mattheei. The sequence continues at coordinate 91,807,351 of OX103947.1, read as the reverse complement.
TATTATATTGATCTACATTCAAATAGATTAAAACTTTTATACACTCTTGTTCATTTTAATTAAAAATTTGATTCGTTCTTGATTAACATAACATAAGTAAATAACATTCAACTGTATTTTTCTTTAATACTCACACCAATATGTTTAATTACTTTGTTGGATTTTCATTGATAACAATCATTATGTCAAATACAAGTTATTAAAATATAATTATGACTTTCAATTGACCAGGTTGAATTCACTAATCAACTGTTGTTACGACATTTGCATATTTGTTTCTACATAAGGATGACGAGTTATTTCGAATTTTTCTTTATAACATGATGCAAAGTATCGAATGTTATTGGTTTATGTTGGAATCCTCACACTCTAACATCAAAGCAAGAAAGTCAAATATAGGAGTTACTCAGAAGAAAATATCCGAAATCTGAAAAACATATTTCATACAACTAACTGAGAATTATTTACAGTTTATTCACTGGAAATCACTACTGATGTTATCACTTGTTACCTTGAATTCTGTTTTGATATTTGTTGTCCCACTGAAACCATTTTTGTAAGTTTTGATCGACTTATATTTTCACATCTGAAACGACTACGGTGGTTGCAAGAAAAATTGTACAATGAGAAAAACTCTAATGTAGTTCGTAAGCTAAATGGTCTGATAAACCCAGAGATTAGACGTCTGAATTCTATGTTTACTCAAAAACTCTTGTCTTACAAAAACTCTCCAAGTATCTGGTAACTCTTTAAAGAACTTACAGGTGGCCGACAGATAAGAAGCGATAACCAGCTGAATGTGTGTGATTTAAATAAGTCTTTTGTACGTCAGTCATCTGATGTAATGCTCTATTCATCTACAGGTTTAAAGAATAGCTGTGTTCCTAGTTACACTGAAAATGATGTCCGAAAATGTCTTCAGTCACTTTATCCATCCCGATGTTTGGGACCTGATGGTATCCCAAACCTCCTTTTTAAAAAAATGTGCTGACGTCCTATGTTATCCATTCACGACTATCTCTAACGGATTTTTCTCATCTAATCTCATACCGAAAATGCAGAGAAAGATGAAGATAATCCCTGTACCCAAGAAAGTATCTGGTGATAACGATGTGAAATTTAAACCTATTGCAATAACTTCACCTTCCCCCAAAACAATGGAAAAATTGTTAATACTTCCACCTCAGCTCGCGATAAAAGAGCATATTGATCCGTATCAGTTGCAAAAGAAGCACCTTAGATGCTGTTGCTATTCTTTATCACAATATAGTGTTCAACTTAGAAAAGGGTAAGAAGTATGTTCGATGCGCTTTTCTGGACTATACTTCAGCTTTTGATTATATACCCAGACAACGTTTATGTTGAGATATTCAGGAAAATATCCCAAAAGTTATTCTTTTGAGTCTAATGCTATTCTTGGACTTGAGATGGTATCATTTCCCTATTGGTCAATATTTATTTCACGTGTCAAATGTTATTTTCTATTTTATGGTACAATGTGGTCTGCATGATTGGTATATAAAGAGAGTATGTTTGAAATATGACGATTCATATCTCAGAGGCTGGAACTTGCGTTTTCGACTCAACTGGCTGGGCTAGACAGGAAAGCGGGACCAATCAGAACTCTAGGCCGTTCTTACTTGTTTGCGCGTATTTGGTCCGATCGATAATACGCTGCGCTATAATCGGTGGTCACACGTTATGACAGTTTACTTAACAAGTTAATCAGCGTCGACATTGACAGCTGGATAACCAACGGGCTATGTTCCTACCTCTCTGGAAGGGAACAGTACACTGTATTTGGAGGAAAGTGTTCAAAGTCTCTACTGTCTCATGAAGGTCTACCACAAGGAGCTGTTCTTTCACCTCTTCTTTTCCCTTTTTTTTCTGCACGATCTGCCATCTTCCACAGAAAACACTTGTGAAATATGCAGATGATCTCACTGTATGTATGCCTATCTATTCCTCTTTATATCCCATAGGAATGAATGAGTTTTTGTCTCGTATTGATTGTTGGTCTGTTGGTAATGGTATTATACTTAATCCATCTAAATGTCAAGCTGTTAACTTTAGCATGAGACATGGATGGCATCTAAACACCATTTTGAGATCCCATAATGATTGTGCCATTGGAGACTCTTTGATAAACACAATGTCGAAGGTCGATTACCTTGATGTTACCTTTTCCTCTGATTTCTCTTGGTCTTCTCACGTTTTATTGTTATCGAAGAAGGTATTCCGTCTGACTTACTACACAAAGACTACATGCTCTTACGATTACTAGTCATTTACTCTTACAATTTGTCAATTCTTGCATATTGCCTATTATTCTTTACTGTCCTCCATTATTCTTTCCCGTGCTTTTGAGAAAAGGCTTTGCTGTATTGCAGAGAGTGCTGAAGGCAGTTAGCAAGGTCATAATTAATATGGTTGTGGATAGACACACTAAAGTCATGCAAACTCCTGGCAGGTGTTATTTTATCAGATAATAACCGTTCCCTTCACTCTTATCTTTCTCCTTGCATATCTTCTGGTAGAACGAGACGTCAATACCTTAAAATCCATGCACGCAAGTAAAAATATAAAATCTCTACAATACCTTATCTAGCAAATATAATATATGACGAACTGATTTTTAGAGCTGACCTTGTCAATAATTTGTATTCTTAAAAATGTTTCTGATTTAAAAAGTTGTCCAGACTCAAATATTTCATTTAATTCCAGGTAGTTTGTCTATCTAATTCATGTGTGGAGTTGTCGGCTGTTTAATTTAATTCCGGTTTTTTTCTTTCCATTTGCAAAAGAAACTCGTTGTAATACTTTGTGTTGAGAATTCGACACTGTATAAAAAATATAATATTTGATAATGCATTTACTAACAAGAATGATACACACGCAACTAACGATAAAAACGATAAGAAAATCAAGTTAAAATTCAGGTACCAAAAATTTATTCGTAAATTGAGACTAATCAATCCAATGGAGGTGAATAACGCTGTTACATCAAAGGATATCATCAGCTTGCCGTCGTTGATTTGAATGTTCTTAATTTTAATCAGATTGAAATTAATCAAACCAATTACATTGTTCTAATAAAACTCCACAAAAAGCTTTTAGTTTTTAGGTTTTCATAGAAAACTTTCCAAAATAAATATTCAAAGGTGTCAAAATGAAATGTTTAAGATCAAAATTACCAAGAAACAAATTCAAATTTTGAGCAAAATAAATTTAATCAAAACCCAGTGGAAACAATGATATTTACTTAAACAGGTTGTAGTTAGTTCACTAACTTCAGTTCCTTCTGTAAAACTCCGGATGCTTATTTGAGCCCCACATCTCTTGGAACGTCAAAGTTTTGGTTTCTTCGATCGTTTTACAGTCTTTCTCCATAGTAGTTTCTTCTTATTTCAGTAGATCTTGTACGGCTTGGAACCTGTTGTAGAGAGTTATCTTCAATTGGTTAAGTTTATCACCAGTCTGTATTGAACCTGTGTAATGCTGTTTGTTCACTGCTTCTTTAGCATCAACTTTCCTCTTGAGAACCGCCAGGTAGATGGTGATCTGAAGCTATTTTAGTTGCGCTCCTTGTTCTCACCTCTTCCATTGACTTTGTGAACTTTTTAGTGATGCAAATACTATCGATCTCATTCTCTGTAGTGCAATCCAGTGAGATTCATGTAGCTTTGTCTATGCGTTTGTGTGGGAATATTGTGTCACCTATAACCATTTTGTTGAATGCGAATCTCTCTTGGTTGTCGTTTCTTTCTCCTAGTCAGTGCATGTCATCGCATGATATCTTGATACTCGGTGTTGTCCATTCCGACTTTGGCTTTTAGATCTCCAATCAGGATTGTCAAGTTCGTTCCTGGGTACTTCGCTATGATCGATTATAGCCTCTCATGAAAGCGATCCTTATCATCGTCATTGCTACCGTTGGTGAGTGCATAACACTGGATAAAATTCATTGTTATTCCTTCCTTCTTTGTTTTGAAGGATACTTTGATAATTCCGGATCCATGAGATTCCCATCCTGTGAGTGTATTACGTCCTTCTTTGGAACAACTCTTTGAGTGTGGAGGATTTTTCTCTTCGTGACTGGAGTACAACAGATTCTCTCCCGTATCTATTCTTTTCTGTGTAGATTGGGTCCGATGGGTTCCCCTTATAACGAACACGACCAAGTTGTATCACTTCATCCTCATAACTGTTTGGCTGGTCCCCCCAGTCTCCCACATTGTCCTGACATCCCATGTAGTTATAATGATTATTGTTGTTGTTAGGAAAGGCATCGGCTTCTTGACTTCCGAATTTGTTTGTTCTGGCTAGTGTTTTTTAGCGGGGTTGGTTTCTGTAGGATGGGTTTGCTAACCCCACGTCCAACCCTCCTCCTTCAAAGAGGCTATCAAAACGTAGCGGGACGTAGTAATGATGTAGTATACTCCTCAAATAAGAAGAAATAGTCTATTCTGCTAGTTGCAAGCTTGTAAAATTACATAAAACCCAAATACAATTATGTTACTGAAATGATGTCCATGTCCTTATCATTCAAATTAATGATTGTGACCGGAAACCAACGGACTAAACTGAAAAAAAGACGTATGCTTTGTATTATTACACAAATTTAATACCAGTGCTATCTATGTTACTATGTCTCTCACATATAAGGGTCGCTTAATTTCCAAATATGTACTGGGTTATAAGACTATGGTTTATGTAGATTCCTATTAAAATGTTCGGGTAATTTCATTTGATGTTTTAGGAACAAGCTGATGAATAAAGGACTGTCCATTATGAATGGAAAGTATTGTAGTGAACGGAAACAAACAAGTAGGACAATCGAATACATTTGAACACAAAATTACAGAATGTCTTAGTCAAATCTAAGAACCATACAGTAAATACTCCGTTTGCAAAATGTCAATCAATGGTCTCAGACTTCACTGTTCCTTCTTTTCCACACCAATCATTCTCTGTTCTCGTTCTCTTATCTTCGATCTTCTTAACCTTCTGCCGCCAGCCATTTCACTTCCAGGTGATAATACATACTACGTACATCAGTAGACATCAGTAGCACATACCACAGTATCTCATTGGAAATTTGATATTAAGTCATAAGCTGATTGTAGTGAAACCCATTACCTTGATTTATAGGTCAAGGTTTTTTCTGTTAGGTAGTTTTGAGTTCTTTACCATCATAAGCAAATATACTGTTTGTGCTTTTCCAAAGCAGCGTTCATACCCTAGTATTTTGTATTTATTACCATTGTGACAGACGTTTATGAGGACACTTAAATTTGATTTTAGTTTCTTTTACTGATTAAAATTGAGCTCCAGAATTATTTAGAGCATAATACCTCACCTACACTTAAGTTTAATACGTTTGATTTATTAAACCTTTTAAATAGCTTTTTTGAAAGACTGTAATTAGGTTATTAACGATTTTTCATTCTTTTAGTATTATAGACTACATGAATATCTTTCTTACTGGCTCAAATGTTAGTTGCTAAGACCTCTCGATGACTCATTTGCTTTCTTATATGTGCATCATAATCCTGTTAACTTGTTAACATTAGCTTCGTGTGCATGTAAGCTTTGTGATTTGCTTTATATTGTCTTCTGAAATTTATACACCATTGGAAGGTATTTAATAACGATCATCAGGATGAATGATATACAAAGTATAGGAATTAGCTCGAATAGATTCCATAGAAAGAGTACTGTAAAAATTCCTCATACCACGTAAATACTATTAAGTAATATATACAAGTTAATGGATACGTATTCAATCTCAGGACCTTCGTGTGTTTTGGTAATGCCACTGACGAAAGTTTATAACCGTTGAGCAATATACTAGACTAGCTGAGGCTAAAAGCTTGTGCTTTCGTTTGCTTTCTCAGTGGCCTGAAATTATCGTGCTCTTCATAAGACTCTAAGACATCAGGTAGGACATTGTACTGGATTGTTTATGTACAAATTTCACAAACTAATGGGAAATAACAGTATAAGGCTCCCGGTCTTCAATTAGTACTACAGATGGTGTTAATCAATAATAAAAGTTAGCTGAAAAGTACTACTGAATTGTTTATTAGTAAGAGGATTATGAATCAAGTTAAAATATGATAGGAAAGTCACATTTTGTTAATACTGTTTCGTTATGATGTTAGAATCGCTAAATAAAGCAATGAAATAATTGTTGACCACTGATCAGTTGATCGAATTAGTTCCAAATAAAATAAAGTAGATACATATGTAGAAAACACGAAATCATGATTAAAAACTATGGCGTAATTAGAAGACTGAGATCTGACGTTTAAATGATTACAAGTCATGACGCTTATCAAGTATTAAAATTCAGCTCTGATAAAAACTATGGTAAATGTATTCACGAACCCAACTATTTAGGTTGATGTCGTCTACAAAGTTAGGTGTAAGTTACCGAATGACCCTAAATTTTTATTGAGTAGTTTCCGCATAATTAAATGTTACATATAAGTTCAGAAAGCGAAGAATCAACGGTACTTTATAGACATCTGGTAATCAGTATATTGCAGAGGTTGCAAACACTTAAATAAGCAATTTGTTGTTCTTTACGTAACGAGTTTAATTTGTTTAATCTGGTAGACTTTTGTTTGTACAATTGAAGAAAATATGGAACTCAAAACAACTGTCAACCAATATCAAAACTTGAATCTTCAATACAGTTTTATTGTAGGAGCTGAAACTTGGAGAACTACTACAGCCATCATCAAACATCTAAAAATATCTATAAAAACTGTCTACTCACGATACTCAATATCCAATGACCGGATACCATCTGCAATAGCCTACTGTGGGAGAGGACAAACCAGCTACCATCCAAAAAGAAATTAGGAAAAGACAGTCAGCAGAAAAACCAACCTAGTTCACCTCTGTTTAAACTACTATGATGCTGTGTGGACAATTTGCAGAAGGCTAATAATCGTAGCAATTAAATAATATCCTACAACTAAATCAAGCTCTAAATTTTGGCTCTAGCTAACTACACAGCTTCTCAGCTTACCTCTTTTTAAATTTGTATTATGATTCCATTTTAACAAAGCTTCAACACATTGATATTTATTCTCAGTAATCACTAATTTCAGTTCACATACATGGCTACTTAACCAATGGCCTCAAAGCTGGATAGACTTACTACTAACCTAATTGATTTTCCGGAAACCGTCTATATATGATGGTCCTAACATCTCATATTATCCTCTTAAATATATTTGAAAATTGATATATACTTGATACACTCTATAGTGACGAAATTCGTGTGTCGCTTCATGAATTTCAGCATTAAAAATATTCGGAGGTTGATTGGTGTCACCGAAACGTTAATTTAAAACCACTACTATTTGTAGACTGGAAACTTTAAAAACATACGTGACATTTGCCTTATAACTTTGTGTATGAAATATTACAGCTTATGAGCAGTTTGTGAAAACGTAACGATACAAAATAAACCCGTGTTACCCTGATCAAGTCATTGTTATTGCTAATTTCCATACAAAACTTTCTTCCAGCTTCCTAGTTTGTGGAATATAACTTTTCTTTAAACAGTCTTTCGCCGTTAACTGTTGGTAAGAATAATTGATTTCCTTAGGTATGAATTGATAATCTCAAGAGTAAGACCATAACGTAATGGCAGGGAGAAGAGCTACCCGATCGAAAACCTATAAAGACTTAACAGTGAATCAAGACTACTGGTACTGGTTATCATGTCATTGGTTAGTTCAGGGAAAAAGTGATAAAAGTCTATATTCTGAATGGCGGTTTTGTCACGTGATATTAGTAATCAGCCATAATTATTAACTAAAAGAAAAGAAAAATACCCTCTTCAGTTAACAGTAATCAAGTCAATTTGACCAAGTTGGTGTCTGAAGTACTCGCCTCTATAATCATTCAATGCTTAGCTAAGACTAGTAAAGAGTAACTCCGAGAAAACCTGGCTGGTTTCAGACCTGGATGTTGATTTTCGATCAAATATTTCCCGTATCATCAGATTCTGGAACATAGATATACTTTCCGACATCTAATCATAACTACGTTTCTTTATCACAAGGCAGCGTTTGACTCCGTAGATCTGATACTTTTTGCCAGAGTCTGTCACTGAAAGGTGTACCAAGAATGTAAATCAATCTTGTAAAGGCTCTTTATTCATACATTAATAGTTTGGTCAAAGATTAAGGCTTGCAATCATCAGAATAACCAGCTTCAAGTAGTGTTCGTCATGGCTGCCCACTATACCTCATTTAGTTGACTTCGTCATAGACACGTTATTTATTAGAAAATACTAGAAAATAGCCACCTAATAAAAAAAGTCTATAGTTTTCATCGATTAATATCATTTTAACAATCAAGAATGTTACTTTAGTTAGTTTAGTTTAGTTCAACTTAAACATAAAACTTGAATATCAGTCTAAAAAAATAATAATAATAAACTTTTACTGATCACCAATCGATTAGTTACTTTTACATCTAATTGAATCATTAAAATGTGATCCCTTATCATGAAATGAATGAGGATTTTTTTCTTTTTCTAAACTTAAGATCATTTCAGTAATTTATTATTGATTAACCATAATAATAAGAGATCTAATATCAAATCAATAAAAGAAAATGTATTAAACATTCATTATAATCAATAATGAAATTTTTTTAATGCTTAAGCCTCTATTGTGTTGGACATAGAATTTAAAGAAACAATTTTACTAATATAGATTATAATAAAAGATGATAGTGGGGCGGGGGCAGGGGGGTAATGTTGTTGTTATTGTTGTATATTGATGATGATTGTTTTATCTGTATTAAACGTTAATAGTTTAGTTTCTAAAAAAGGGGATATTTCTGTTTTATAATGAAAAAGCAACTACTAAATGTTTTTAAGTACAAAATATCAATGAATAAGATAAATTTATTGATTTCTTAGTTTGTAATTGAAAACTTTCTCACTTTGCTCCTTTCAAAATAATAAACGGAATCGTCTGTAGAATACATAAAAACCGTTCACTTATGTGGTGGCTATCTGAACTCAATATCTAAGTGGATAACGCGGTGACGATTGAAACGAACGGCACTGGGTTCGAGTCTCGGAGTGAACATCAGGTCTGAGATGCAGGTACATCCAGCTAACGAGTCTCAAATCTGATAAAAACGCGCGTCTTGGATTCCACTGTTAGACACCATCCGTTTTTGCCTACTATGTATTTTTATTATAAACATTAATCTTATTTCCCAGTTATAGTAAACATTGATTGATGATTTGATAACATCAAATGAAGTCAATTATTTTCTAATTTAATCCTACAATCAATGTAAAACGTTATATCCATCTCAAATGAGAATCTTTTACTAGAAAAATTAAAAAAATTGATTTATGCCTTAATTCTAACAAGTAGTGAACTAAAGTACATCTGATTTTAACACATTTGCTAATGCTTCCTCTAAGAACCTACCTAACGAGTAAAATAACTTCCAGAGTATATTCATTAGTTAATCAATCTGAATATAAGCATTGGTTATTAATATAATACAAAGTAGAACAACACATATAAACGAAAAATACTGTTTTCATTTAGATCGTCATCAGGTTTTACTCTGACATACACGGATCTTTATGTCAGTCTAAGAAATATTAAACTAATGAACTCGATTTGAATCAATGATCACACTGAGATGGACTACAGATAATAAGTAAAAAGTACAAATTAATAATAAGAAGACAAGTGGATTAGTAGTAATAGGAATAATAAAATGATAAACGTTTTAATGCAAAGTGAATTGCATTTGGATGGTAGCTTAATCAACAATAAAACAAATTGTTCTTATAAAGAGTAATTAACTGAAAAGTGTTTATACATTTTATCTGTTGTTTTATATTTAAGGTTAATTTAAAAGTAACTTCCATAAGCTAAAACATACCAACCATTTTATTACGTCAAAATGATCTCAGTTGGCACCTATTATGTACAGTCAAACAAAGTTTATTATACGTGGTATTAAATACACATATACAGTATATGGAAAAAAAGCACAACACGCTTTCAGTAATGGTACCCCTTTACACTGATGATAGGCTGAAATGCAGTCAAGAATCGAAACTAAAGGCCTACATGATAATTTCAAAATATCACGAAATTACTATTGTATTGATTTTTATATCACTCTGATTATTGCACTTCACATACTCAATACTAAAAATCCAAGTTCCTGTGCATAAATCTTTATTACTGATTCAGCTTCTCAATCTAAATGTCGCTAAATGACAGTCAGGAATTTATGATCAATGCATATCGCAGCTTTACTGATCTATTTTACGCCAAATCTGAATGTACAATTACAAGGGGACTTTCGACTAACTTTAAAGATACTCAAGATTTTATTCACTTAAGAATGAATAAAAGGTTTAATGATTCTAAACAATTGTAATTAACCTTGTAGGAAATCTGTTGATCAATGCACTCACTGAAACTACATATTAGGACACTTTAGATACCATACAGCTTACTTCATGGAGAATTTACGTACGCTTTATGTGGATTTAAGATAGATATCTTATGCCGTTTAATTTAACCAAGCTGTCAATAAATACGAATGACTAAATCATTATTCGGGCTAGTTATTATGAGGTCCTAGGAGAAAGGTTAAGTAAATCTTCCTCTATCAATATTATTCAAATAAACCTTAATAAATGATTGGCGGATTAATATTTTCTTTTCAAAAAATATACTAGAAATCCTTGTGGAAACATTTGTTAGGAATTACAAAAACACTAGTTAAACCATCCAGCTCAGAGAACAAAACACTAGTTACATATTACATAGATAATTGTCAACTTTACAGTTAATCACTTCCATATTTGATTTATGGTGTATTATAACTATATACATAGAACCATGAATATTTCCCTCCTTTTAAAAAGAATAAGCCCTTAGTGAAAAGTGAGTAAAAATATGTCGTAAGAACCATATAAATGAATCAGTTAATCCTTATCTTCTTAATTCTTAAGCATTCTAAACTTGTCATGTACGAGGAATTGTTAAGGTTATAGTCCTATTTTAAAAAAAATACAATTACTCAACACACGTCAGCTTCATTTTAGATGTAAATTTACCATGATTTTGACGATAAAAGTAAGGAGAAATTAATCGGACCAAATTTCAAATCGTCTTACATTCTTCAATTACAGTTAAAATACTAGAATTAGTTAATATAAAAGACTTCACTAAATTGTAAACACGGGACCTAGAAGTAAAACTTCATTTCTTTTACTTAAATCAAACTAAAATTCATCATTTAGCATTTATACAAAGTTGAAATAAGTGTTATAAGGAGTTAGTAACATCGGCTGTTTCTTGAAAGTTGTGAAACCATAATAACATAAAATTAACGATAATATACATAGTTATGGACGTAAAATATCCAGCTACCTAATAAGATTTTAATATATTTAATACATATGAAGGAAATTTCAAGTGCATATTTACCTATCTTAAAAGCTATAAAGCTATCAGGTACATCTGTTTCCTTTCATTTATGAGAGGCACTTCTAAACAAATGAATATACTTAGGAAATAAAATTATTTTTAACAGTATATTTGTATATTTTTCATTCTATATACAAACAACAAAGAAAAAAATTAAACATTTAACACTGATTATCAAGACTTTTGTTTCTACCTACTTATTGAATCTTCAAGATATCACACTAATCATAATAACGTACTTCCCATTTCATCATCAATTAAAGCATCGTGTGTTTCAGATTTCTTTTGCAAAGAAGGTGATGATTTTTCCTTCTGCTTAGTAGTTTCCTGATTTTCTGTATTGAGGACTGGAACTGTGAGGCAAACAAAATATCTCTTTTCAGAACATAAATGAACCCCCCACTGTCCAGAACTATAATCAACAGACGTGCATCTTTGTTCACCAATTCGCATGGAAGTTATTTCTGGATTAGGTAAGCGAATAAGACTGAAATCACTTTTACTACCGTCAACCCAGTGCAAAACATAAATGGGTCTTGTAAACTCATTCATTGTTTTAGTAATTTTACCTCCTATCCAAAATGAATGCTTTTCTTGTTTGGCTACCCACTTTACCAAAGCTAGATTTTCTGGATATGAATGAACGGATGCCAGAGAAGTTCGTAGGACCATTCCATCCTTATAACTTTGTGATGGATTGGAAAACAGATGCTGACGGTCTTGTTTATCTTTTGAATCATCCATGTTATTTGTATCAGATAGCCCTCCAACAGATTTACAGTAATGTTCCGCTGCAGAGAAATTAAGTTTTGCATCTACATCACCATGGACAAATGTAAAAATGCGAGGTCCAAGAGCGCCTTGACTTTTTTCCAAAGCATAAGCTGCATTATAGGAAAGAACAAACTGCACAACAAGTAGTAACATAACTTGTGGGTATTCAGCATATGAGTTGACGCAAGTGATGAATACAACTCAACTCAATATTTTGCAGCCATCACTAAATTCACTATTCTAAGTTTTTTTAGAGATATTATTCTGTAAAATGACTAATCACTTGTTTTCTGAAGTGACCTTAACTTTATTCATACTAAATCATGACCTTCAGATTTCGTAGTAGTTCAATATTATACAACACTACAAAAAATGGGATCTAGTAACAGCACAGTTGCTAATGTGTCCAAGGATGAGCCACTACAAAGATTTGTAGGGACTGATGGAATACCACCTAACAGTGAATATTGGAGGGAATTTTTGTCTTCGGTTGGCTCAACAACAAAAAGCAGGTGTGTGAATTTGATTCTCAGCTCACCGAGCTCTTGATACAAGCTCTCTCATAGACTTTGAAAAAGCAAATAAAAGTTTGCTAAGGGATTTGAAAAAAAATAACCTTCACTCTCGTAACATTCCTAACCTCACGCAATTTCTTATATCAAAGATGTCAGAATTAATAGCCTCATCAGACATGTAGATTTATTTAGCAATTATCCTGTATTTTTAGATGCGAAGATACAGTATTAATTGCTCAAAATGGACTACTTATTCTACGTTTATCGGTGAAGTACTTGATGGAGCACTGCTCTGAAGCTAGATTTTTCTCTCACTTCTCTGTTAATTCTCCTGAAGGTATAATTATCTTCAGTCAAACAGTGTTTTCCCTAGGTCCTCATTGTTTGTCTGTAATTGAATGTTTGTTCCCTGTACTTTTCAGGCTCATAACTAATCTGCTCATCCAGTAAGTTCAATTTTACCATTCATTGTTTTCAGAGACAATACTTACTTGTTGCATTGCGAAGCTCATTTGTTGTGTATAGTGTTACTCTCTAGACAAATGTATAAAGAACTATCGGCTCCTCTACCACAAGTCTACGTTTCTGTTGTCTGGGGAAAGTGGTGAGTTTATTGTAGACTATTCATATGGTTTTTGTAATTCATTTCATTACCACTAAATGTTATCTCTTGCCACATTTATCCGTATCTGCTCTCCCTTCGGCGACACGGATAGTTGGTCCGGTTTCTTCGAAAAGCGCCTAGCAAGAACCCTGACTTCGCTTATTCTACTTGATAATCTTAGTGCGCTAACCATTACCAACCTTAGTTTATTACGTTGTCGCATATGAAAGTTCTCGTAACCTAAGATACCACCAGTCGTAGTGAGTTGAACTCCACTCGGCTCATTAGCGTTTAGTTCAGCTCAAGATAGAAAAGTAGGATCGAAAAGTGACTGTTTGGTGCTCTAACCGGGTTGGTGGATATGGTAGACTCACCTAGGGCGATCGGGAAACCCTGATTCCAAACCAAAGGTGCAAATGGACTTCAGGATCCTAAAGAAACAAATGGTGTATGGACCTATTGCTCGTCACCGGATGCCATAGCGCCTCCTTGTACCAGTGTTTGTGTTTAAATAGATGAAAATAGATCTGACCTTTCATCAACACTTGTTCTATCTGGGATACTTTTCATTCGCGTTGTAGTAAAAGTAAGCAAATGGATAATCTGAATTAGGATCGATTTGCGGGGCCACGTAAATAGATCTGGGTTCAGAATATCGTTCTTAGGTATCGAACATCAGTCTTGTGCTACGTAAGACATTTTGGTGACATAACTACCGGTTAGGTAGCATGAAACATTTGATAAAGATTCTCCCTGATGATAACCTATTTTTAACCAATATTACTGACAGTTACCGCCTTTCCTCTGTCTATTACTCAAACATATCATATTGCTATCAAATACCGATTGTCTAGGTTTTTATAAGATTATTGCCTTCGTATAATTCTGAAGTTTGCTGATGTAGCGTTATATGCAAGACTGATCTTAATTTCCCGTCGTCAGTTAATTTGTCTTCAAGTCCTTTGTCGGGCATGTCCCAAAGATTGACTGCAGCCTATCGTAGAACTGATCTTTAACGTTTTCATTGTAATCGTTGGTAGGCGCATAGCATTAGATGATGTTCATTCTAATGAACTTTTTCTTTGTTTTGAGGGGGGCTTTGATGATCCTGGTTCCATGAGATTACCATCCTATAAGTGCTTTTTGTACTTGTTTGGATAGCATTAGTACAACTCCTTGTGTATGTTGAGCATTTTCTTCATGGCCGGAGTATATCAGCAGCCCTCCTGAAGCTAGTCTTTGTTGTCCAACCTACGTCCATTGTGTTTCACTGATTCTAAGGACCTCCACGTTGTATCTTTTCATTTCTGCAGTAACTTGTATGACTCTCCTAGTCTTCTAGATTGTACGAACATTCCATGTACTCGAATAAATGGTTGCTCTGGTTACCAGAGGGGCATCAGCCTCGTGACTTCTGAAGGAGATCGGTTTCCATCATGAGGCGTCCTAACTCTTCTAAATGAAGACCTTCTGACTCCCATGGCAGAGTTTAATTGGTTTGAATTATTTTTTTTCTGGTTAGCGTTTTTTTAGCGAGCTAGTTTTCTACGGGATGGGGTCGCTAACCCTATTTCCAACCCTCCTCCTTTATTCGGGCTCGGGACCGACATTAACTCTAAAGGGGCTCCAGGTGGAGTTAAGATTCCGCCTTGCAGTAACATTTTTACTCTCCTTTCCCGAAGCAGTTACTTTAAGTGTTTATCCGTTTTATTATGTATCTTTACAGGAACGAAAGTATTGCATTTCAAAATCAGATCAACTACATTTTATTGTTTAGCCTGATTGTTTGTTAGTCGTTTCATTCTTTTTTTGCATTCCAGTGCATCTCTTGCTCCTGCTTTAGTTTACCGATTATTGTCTAACTTTTCTGAAAATCGTCCTGTCCCAACACTTTTACATGGCATTGAACAATACAGTTTAATATGGCGTGCGGCGTCGTCGATTGCAGGTATGTCTAATCTACTTTACTGCATATATATCCCTGGTGGACTATCTTTTCGAAGTTACTTGTTCAGGTACACCAGATTTCATGCTTAGTATTTCCGGATTTAGGGTCATAAATCTATTCAATGTAGTCTTTTGTTAAAGAATAATAATAATAATAAGATTTGTGTTTACCTAGTTCGATTGTGTACAGATTTTGTGCAGATAGGGCTGGCCATGGCCGACTGCGTCCAAGCTATTGACTTCCGTCATACTTCGTAGGTTGTTCAAAACCCGAGACACATTGACTCACGAGGAGCAGGCTGGGTTTCGTTCTGCTCAAGGATGTATTGATCATATCTTCACCCTCCGCCAAATATTAGAACACCGTCATACTTATCAAAGGCCAACAATCGTAGTGTTTCTTGACATCAGGGCTGCCTTCGATTCGTTGGATAGGACTGTTCTCTGGGATTGTCTATTAAAGAAGGATGTGCCTGAGAAG
Source organism: Schistosoma mattheei (assembly GCA_944470405.2). Classification (NCBI taxonomy): domain Eukaryota; kingdom Metazoa; phylum Platyhelminthes; class Trematoda; order Strigeidida; family Schistosomatidae; genus Schistosoma; species Schistosoma mattheei. Next base: position 91,791,523 of record OX103947.1, on the reverse strand, counting down.
CTTATCAACATCTTAAAGGCCCTATATACAAACACCTCAGGCAGAGTGAGGGCATAAAACCTTCTCTCTCTTTCGTTCCATTCGAGCAGTGGGGCTAGACAGGGTTGCCCGATCTCACCATTCCTCTTCAACTTTGCCATTGATGATATTCTGGAAACAGCTCTGATGAATGTAAGTAATGGTGGTGTGGATCTGTTGCCTGGAGAAAGACTTCTCGACCTTGAGTATGCGGACGATATTGTCTTACTGTGCGATAATGCCCAAGGCATGCAATCCGCACTTAATCAGTTGGCAATCAGTGTCCGTAGGTATGGTATGTGCTTTGCACCTTCGAAGTGCAAAGTACTTCTACAAGACTGGCAGGATTCCAATCCTGTACTCACCCTGGATGGTGAGCAGATAGAAGTAGTCGAGAAGTTGGTGTATCTAGGTAGCTGTGTAAGTGCTGGTGGGGGTGTGAGTGATGAGATCAATGCACGTATAGTGAAAGCCAGAGCGGCTTATGCCAATCTGGGCTATCTTTGGCACCTTCGTGCTGTCAGTCTGGCTGTAAAAGGTCGGATCTACAACGCGTCGGTGAGAACAGTTTTGCTCTATGCTTGTGAAACCTGGCCTCTTCGAGTTGAGGACGTTGTCTCCGAAGGATTGCTGACATTCAGTGGCAACACCATGTCAGTAATGCAGAGGTTTGGCATCGTGTGTTCGTGTTCGTGTGTGGTGTCACCATCTTGAAACACCGACTTCGGTGGCTTTGACATATTCTACGAATGTCGTCCCAGTGAATTCATCTTCGTGCATTATTTGCAGACGCTCGGACTGGTTGGAAAAAGCGGAGAGGTGGTCAGTGTATGACATGGTGTCGTAGTATGAAAGAACGATTTAAAAGGATGGCTTCTGTTGGTCCTTCTCGACTCCCTGACTCTCAATCCAGGAGATTGGATCGATAGGCAGAACACTTTAGGGATCAGTTCAACTGGTTTTCAGCCACACTTCGGTTTCCCACGATCTCCAGTCAACCTGAATGGCAAGTTAATGTAGGTCCTCCGTCCCTTTACGAAGTTGAAAAAGCCATAGGAAATGTGAAACGAGGGAGAGCAGCAGGCCCTGACAGGTTTACTCCTGAGATTTTTAAGGATATTGGTTCGGTATTAGCAGTGAGATTAACCGAGGTCTTAGGTAGAATTTGGGAACTGGACGTAATCCCATCTGACTGGTCTCAATCACTGATTGCGCCAGTCCATAAGAAAGGACAAAAGTCCTCTTGTGACAATCACAGAGGAATCAGTTTGACTAATATAGTGTCTAAAATACTGGCCTCAATAATACTTCGACGCCTAATCAAAGCTCGTGAGTGACAGACTAGAGAAAATCAATCTGTTTTTCGACCTGAACGTGGTTGTATAGATCAGATATTCACACTACGTCGGGTTCTAGAACACAGACACACGTTCAGACGCCCCACAATCGTGGTATTTCTCGACCTTAAAGCAGCATTCGACTCTGTCGATCGTAAGGTTCTATGGTAGCGTTTGTCACTGAAAGGAGTACCAAAGAAGTACATTAACCTTATAAAGGCTCTCTACTCGAACACAACTGGTAGAGTGAGAGCTTATGGCGAACTGTCATTAGAATTGATTACCTCAAGTGGTGTTCGTCAGGGCTGTCCACTCTCCCCATTCTTGTTCAACTTTGTCGTCGACGTACTTTTAGAGATAACACTTTCCTCGTCTAGATTTCCAGGGGTTGAACTTCTACCGAGAGGTTCACTTGTTGACTTAGAATATGCTGATGACATCGTTTTATTTGGTGAAGACGCTGACAAAATGCAGAGTCTTCTGACCACTCTAAGCAACAATGCAAGCATGTTCGGGATGCGATTCTCTCCCTCGAAATGCAAAATGTTGCTTCAGGATTGGGTTGCATTGACACCCGAACTAATGATAGGGAGTGAAGTAATTGAGCGTGTCGATCGCTTCACTTATCTTGGAAGTCTCATCAGCCCTTGTGGTCTGGTGTGTGACGAAATCTCAGCACGGATACAGAAGGCTCGACTAGCTTTTACCAACTTGCGTCATTCATAGCATAGGCGAGATATCCGTCTATCAACCAATGACGTGTTTACTGTGCAGTAGTTCGTTCCGTCCTAATTTATGGCAGTGAAACATGGCCGGTAAGAGTAGAGGATATTCGTAGGTTACTAGTATTTGATCATAGACGTCTTCGAAATATTGCTCGTATATCGTGGGACCATCGAGTAAGTAATGCAGTTGTTAGGAAACGGGTACTAGGTAAGGATGGCAACCCGATTGATGAAGTGGTGAAACTTTATAAGTTGAAATGACTAGGAAACGTGTCACGTATGCCCAACCATCGACTGCCTCGATGTGCGATGTTTTGCTGTATAGGAGTAGATTGGAAGAAAGCTAGGGGCGGCCAGACCAAAACATGGCACAAGTCCATGAAGTCACTGATAAGTGGACTGAGTCATGTTGGTAGGTGTAGACTACTCGGTTGGGGACCGCGAGATGATAGCAACCGATGGTTAGAGACCCTGAATGACATGGCTCAAAATCGTTTGCAATGGCGCTGGTGCATACACTCCTTGTGTTCTCCCAAATTTTGATCTCCTTATCCCTCCTTGTCTCTTTTTTTTCTTTTCGAAATTTATTTCACTGGATTATACTCTTTAAATAACATCTCCAAACACTAGTTTCCCCGATTACTGCTTATACAGCTATTACGTCTACCACTAAGGGATTTAAATCGACGACTGCATCTCTGAGCTAATGTGGAGTGGCAACTGGAGCTGATGTACGTACGTACGAAGTTCTACGTTGTTACCGACTGACTTACTGACCCTGACTAGGGTCCTAGAGATAGTGCAACACAGTGGCTAGAGACGTTATCAGATATGTCTCAGAGTAGAAGCCAGTGACGATCCTGCTATAACCTTTTTTTACTTCATAAAAAGTGGTTGTAATTTCCTTAACTGCAAGTATTATTTTTGGTCGTACCTTACTGTTTCCCCTTTTATTATTATTATTATTATTATTATTATTATTATTATTATTATTACACTACCATACACTAAACAGTGGTCGTTATTGTTCTCTTATTTTCCTTCTCTCTCATACATACCGTACACCTCTTTCCCTTCCCATTCTCATTGTTATTGGTGGCACATATTTATGTGTTCAAATAAATAATAAATAAATAAAAGCTGACAAGCTTCTGATGAAATAAGCGATGTTTAGGCAATGGTTGTTGGACCCACATATATTCGGTTGACTTTATTCACCCATCGAGTTAGTAGCAATAGTTGTGTTTAATGATGTACCATAGTAAATTGTGCGCTGTTATTGAAATTCATCTGTCTTAATTTTAGGTAGTTTAGTTACAATCGTCACATTTGGTGGTTACTTTAGTCGCACTTCCAATAGTTCAACAAAATCAGATATACAGAACAGTCCGCATGTTGCAGTTGTTGAACCAGTAAAAAATAATGTTTCCACAGATCTTTTAACATCAGAATCTACTATCAAATCAAACGAACAGTGTCATCTATTGTCAAATGTCAGCTCACTACTTTTATTGATACTTACTACTCAGGCTGGATCTATTGAGAAGACTGTATCAACTTATTCAGAAAATAATATTAAAGATTCAAATTCTTTAGGACGAAATCCATATCGAACAACACTTTTTTCTTTACAAGATGAAGTTACTCAAAAATACCAAGTTGATTTAATACTGGATACAACTCACGTGCTGCCAAAGTCAAGTTAGTCTTAAGCATTAAGGCTTTTGTGCACAAGTTCACTCACTATTATTCCTTTTTATAATTATAAATAACACTAATGCTTGATTTTAATATTTATCATCACTTTAACTTCTACGAAAGTGAATTTAATGTTAATCGATAGATGAAAAGAAACATAAAAGCCTTCGGTTAAGAACTTTATGTATTGATTTCAGATTATATAGCCAAAGTAATCTGATACGAATACGTTAAAGTACCGATTCGCTGTTCTGATTAAAGTTAAAGAGAGCGATTTTGATAATAAACTGTAGGCTGTGCATATGCAGCTGCACTATTATGAATATTTTTATGTTCGAATAAGTATTTTATTCTAAGTTTTATGTGATATCAGAGGTTTTTAAGATATTGTTACTGGATTGTTTTTCAAAGGAATTACAGTGTTAGCCAAGCTGGAAGGAACCGGACAACTAATGCTTATTACAACTTGAATGATAATAATAATAATAATAATAATAATAATAGAAGTCAGAGTCTTTGGTGCACCCTGATAAAATCACAAAATTCAACTGGAATAGCTCTTGATCTCTTTGGGGTTTCAATTACTCTGCAACTGAAGATCATTAACGTGTTCATGTTACTGTCTATTCCACAGTGAGTAACTTCGTATATCTCAGACTTACTATTGACATATATTCAAATTATCAATATAAGGTTGTGCAGATCGTTGAGTTTAGATTGGTATCATGTGTGGATCAATGTTAGACCACCATTGAAAACCTAGAAGCAATGGACAGTCGTTTCGTTCTCATATGGGACTCCTCGGCAGTGCTCATTCACGATCCCGCACGTAGAATTCGAACCCAGGACCTTCGATCTCGCGCATGAATTCTTGAACACTAGACTGAGCCGGCATCCAACAGTGTTAATGTCTAGCTTCAACCAATACACGAAATCGCACAACCGTTCATCATTGTCTTCAGTGAGTAACAGCCTCAAAACAGATACAGTTGAACTCCATTGGTCACGGCTTCTCACTAGCATTGCAGGAAACCCATCGTGAAGCCGGTCACTATTGATCACGTGATTCATATTACTTTAAGAAATTGAGATAAAAGTTAAGGTATAGAAAATAAATTTCAAATGTATTAAATATTCTCATCGTAACATTAAAGCGATAAGTTGAGGAAAGAAATATTTCTTTCAATTGGTTCTTCGTTAGGGCTCTGCTCTAATATATGAGTTTTACAAATGAATGGAAAATGAATACCAATTATATTTCAAGCGAGCGAATTCAACTAACCAAACTTGTACAATGCAAGTTTTCCGTGAGGTGTAGTGGAAGAAGAATTAATGGTTGACTCGGTTGTATGTATACACGAAATAACCGAAGGACAATATAGACAAACGTACATATGGTAAAATGTTACGATCAATTGTATATGAACGTATACTATCCAATAAAGTTACTATTACAAATGCAACGGTCACATGTTTATATCTGTTCACACAACTGCTTGTTTTACTGTCATATAAATTCGTGATAAGATTGTAGATTTGAATAAATATTTATTGCATACCAAGTATGTTGAGCGGCTTCATTCGTCTTGTATATGTTATTTGTACTTCAGCCCCTCGATTACAGCCAGGTGGTGCTACATTAAATGGACATTTAAACATAGTTACTCAATCACCATCACCACAAATAAATTTCACTGCAATCTGTGATACAGCAGCTTCGACATTGTCTCAGGACAGTAGCCCACTGTTATTGTACCTTTTAGTTCATCGAAATACAAACTTTCATTCGTTCATTATGCAAGAGCGGGGTTATGAGAAAGTGGTAAGAAGTCATTTTTTATATCGTTTGTGCTACAAAACACCAACATAACGATTAATTCTGTTTCATATGCTATTGTTAGTTTCAAAGTGACTTACATTATCATTGCGATTGTAAGTGGAACAAAATTATTTGTAAAACATTACATGTAATTAGTTTATTTGGAACCATTATATAATAAATATCATATCTAGCAGACAACTATATGAGGTTAGATGTTATTAGGATGAATTGTGGAGTATTCATACTCTCATAGCATAAACTCTACCACCGTATGGTAGTTTGGATGTTGTTGGAACCATAGTTCTTATAGGAATTATTTATACTACAAAACATCTTAAAACATATACTCATACGCAATTCTATAGTACTGTTTCTAAAATAACTATTAAGTGATACGTCGTTTATCAACCATGGAGTTGTGGCTTAGTGGTTAAGGTGTTCGACTTGCTACCACTAAGTCTCAGGCTCCAACGCCCTCTTCACCTACTTCGACTTGGTTGATCAGGAAATATCAGTAGTTTTCATACTTAAAGTCTGGCTCATACTCCAGTACTTGGTGGATGATTTAGTTCCATTATGGCCTATATGCTGATGCTTAGACGAATGCTAAGATTAACATTAGTTTTGTTAGCTTTTTGATACGGTATACTATCGCTCATATCGGCAGATAACTCGATTCAATTAATGTACTATTTCTTCTGTCCCAAACACCTTAGTTATTGGTAACTTACTGACCGGAAAACATGTCCCTTATTCAACTAAACATTAAATTTAGCAAGTTTTATTATTTGAACAGATATCGTATGATTAAGCTGGCCATCAAACCACCTGTCCTTTCAAATTAAGAAGTTTCAGCATTGATGGTAAGCATATGGACTGGTTCGAAAGGATACACACCCGACCGTTGTTGCTACCTTGACGTGGTGGTCGGGCTTGCCTATCGTGATGAAGCGACCGAGCTATACTGACTGGAACAGCCGTTCCTCAAGGTCCTACCATGTCAGACAGGTCGGTTGAAGAGCGGTAAGACTAAAAGCAACAAACCTAAGATCCGAAGGTGAAGTCGTACTGCTGACTGTACAGAGGTGTGACAGCAGTAAGGTGTTTCCTCCAGACAACCAGCATGATAGCAATGCTGCCTTCCTACGAGGAGGGGTGGGGTTAGAAAAGGTCGACTTTGAAAATGCGCACCTCGCCTTATCCCACGGATATCTGTCTCCGGCGGTAAGGTCTCAACAAGTACGGAGCTAACACAAAAATCACCCATATAAAGGTCGTGTGTGACCGACCTCAAGCATTTGTCCCTTGGGCACTGTGGTAACGCTCTCAAGTCACTAGGACTACCTGTAATCGAATTTCCTTTTCAGGTACCTCCAGAAGAACCCTTCCACGGTGTGGGCAACCGGGAAGTGATAACCGCCCTCGAACCTCTAACAGCACTCAAGACCACTGTATTCATAATCAACCTCCCTCTTCAATTCCTATTATTCCTCCTACGTCGACTTTCAACGCTAAACTTCCTCTTTCGGATTCCTCCTCAAGTGTCACCATAGCCAACGATTCTAGTGAGCAAAACACTGTCCCAGGTCTACTGAAACCTCGCTCCAACTACAACGTACGCTCCCTATATCAAATCGGTCAGCAGGCTTCCTTGGCTAGAACCCTAGAATCTCGTACCATTGATGTATGCCGTGTCTCCGAAACACGCACACAGAATCCTAGTGCGGTCATTCACTTGACCTTACCTCGGAAAAAAGACAGAGAGTCGACGAGACACCCTCCGTGTATCTGGTGACCCGATGGCCAGTTCTCGTGGACTGGCAGGTGTAGGCATGGCACTAAGCATGAGGGCGGAACTAGCACTGTTATAGTGGATCCCCGTTAACAGTCGTTTATGTGCTGTTCGGCTAAACGGCTCCGTAAGAATTCGGAAGGCTAGGGACACACGTCGTTGCCTTTTTACCGTTTCTGCTTACGCTCTCACTGACTGCAGCTCGGATGGAGTGAAAGATGAATTTTACAGAAGGCTCTCTGAACTTCTTGAGAAAACTAAACGTTTAGACATATAACTCTCGGGAGGTGAATTTAATGCCGAAAAAGGTAGTTTAAACCAAACCGAAAAGCGTTTAGGTTGGTATTTTAGTATTCCGGCACAACGAACAGGTAATGGTGATCGTCTGCTGCAACTGTGCTCAGACAATCGTTTATTCTTGGCAAACACAAATTTTAAGCATAAGGAGAGACATCGTCTAGCATGGCGACCCCCTACATCATACCAACGATGGACTCAAATAGACCATATTGCCATCAGTCATCGTTGGAGAGGGTCGGTAGAAGATTGTTGCTTATTGTGGAATACCTGCTTGGACTCCGACCATGCCCTAATACGGGCACTCATTTGCTTGCGTCTCACTGGACGCATAAAAACAACAGAAAAAAGACCCATTAGAACTGAGTCGAGTAACCAGAAAACCATAAGTAGGTTCCAGGAACAACTGAGGTCACACTTAGGTAGTTCAGAAAACGAGGCTGACCCAGATTTTGCTTGGAAAAATATACGAACAGCAGTGACATCTATCAGTGATTTAAACCACAGGGTTACAAAGAACCAATGGATTTCCTCAAGGTCTATTACACTGATGGATTCTCGTAACCTCATCCCATCAGGCTTTGAACACGATAAAGAGCGACAACAAATCAGATCTAGGTTAAGCAAAAGTTCAAGGAACGACCGTGAGCAGTGGTGGGCAACGAAAGCAAAAGAGATGGAAAAGGCGGCGACTGTAGGGAACACAAGACAACTCTACAGACTAACAAAAGAAACTGGAATTAATAAGTCAAGTGTAAGTCAGACTATATCGGAAAAAGATGACACTCTCACCTGTCCCCAGTCCAGACGTTTAGAACGATGGGCGAAGCACTTTAAGGCGCAGTTCAGCTACTCTACAACTACCCTCCATTCTCAGACAGTGTGAATGTAACATTGAAGTAGTTCCCTCGACTCTATCTGAAGTTTGAAAGGCTATAGTTAATTTGAAACGAGGAAAGGCAACTGGTCTATATGGATTGGCTCCAGAGATCTTTAAGGATGGTGGTCCAATTTTAACGTTATCCCATCTGACTGGTCACAATCACTTATCGTCCCAATATATAAGAGAGGGTCAAAATCATCCTGTGACAACCACAGAGGGATTAGTTTAACTAATATAATATCTAAAATACTAGCCTCGATAATTATCAGACGATTAACTAAGACTCGTGAACTGCAAAAACGAGAGAATCAAGCTGACTTCAGACCTGGTTGTGGCTCTATCGACCACATATTCACCATTCGTCAGGTTCTAGAACATAGGCATAGTTATCGGCGTCCGACAATGGTGATCTTTCTTGACTTAAAAGCAGCATTTGACTCTGTAGACCGCGAGATTTTGTGGCGGTGTCTGTCATTGAAAGGCGTACCTCAGAAGTACATAAACCTTGTGAAGGCTCTTTACTACACTACCAGTCGAGTCAGAGCTTGTGGCGAACTGTCATCTGATTTTGCAACCTCAAGTGGTGTCCGTCAAGGCTGTCCACTTTCCCCATTTTTGTTTAGCTTCATCATACATCTGCTGATGGAAATAAAGCTGTCATCGACTGAATTCTCGGGTATTGATCTCCTTCCAGGAGGTCCACTTATCGAATTAGAATACGCAGATGATATAGTCCTGTTTGGTGAAGACGCTGACAAAATGCAGAGTCTTTTGGTAGCACTAAGCAACAATGCCAGAATGTTTGGAATGCGCTTCTCTCCCTCTAAATGCAAGTTGTTGCTTCGGGACTGGTTTGCGTCAACACCTGAACTAAGGATAGGGAGTGAAGTAGTCGAATGCGTTGACAACTTCACTTATCTTGGAAGTCTGATCAGCCCTAATGGGTTGGTGTCTGACGAAATCTCAGCACGGATTCGAAAAGCTCGTTTGGCTTTTGCCAACTTGCGTCACCTATGGCGAAGGCGAGATATCCGTCTGTCAATAAAAGGACGAGTATACTGCGCGGCAGTCCGTTCTGTTTTACTTTACGGCAGCGAAACATGGCCTTTAAGAATAGAAGACACCCGTAAGCTACTAGTATTTGACCACAGATGCCTTAGAAATACTGCTGGCATCTGCTGGGATCACCGGGTAAGTAATAGTGAGGTTAGACGCAGGGTATTAGGGAATGATGGTAAATCAGTTGATGAGGTTGTGAATCTTCTTCGACTGAGACGGTTGGGTGACGTGTTGCGTATATCTGAACACTGATTACCACGACGTGCAATGCTAACCGGTGTTGGAGATGGTTGGAAGAAAGTTAGGGCGACCAAACTAAAACGTGGCATCAGTGTTTGAAGACACTAACTTCTGATCTGAGCCATGTTGGTGGGTGCAGACTACCTGGTTTGGGTCGCGTGACTCGTAACCAATGGTTGGAGACTCGGTGATATGTCTCAGAATCGATGCACAATGGCGTAGGTGTATACACTCTTCGGCCACCCTTAAACTATGAGATTATGATTATTTCATATTTTTCTCTCCACGAACTAATTCTTTCTTCCTGTACTATATCCTTATATGCAATCTTTCTTTTATATATTACCACCTTTGACCTAACCACTCCTATGAATCCGGTGTTCATCTTGCTGTGCTAATGCGGCATGGTCAGTCAGTCAGTAACAACGTAGAACTTCGTACGTACGTACATCAGTTCCAGTTGCCACTCCACATTAGCTCGGAGATGCAGTCGTCGATTTAAATCCCTTAGTGGTAGACGTAATAGCTGTATAAGCAGTAATCGGGGAAACTAGTGTTTGGAGATGTTATTTAAAGAGTATAATCCAGTGAAATAAATTTCGAAAAAGAAAAAAAAGAGACAAGGAGGGATAAGGAGATCAAAATTTGGGAGAACACAAGGAGTGTATGCACCAGCGCCATTGCAAACGATTTTGAGCCATGTCATTCAGGGTCTCTAACCATCGGTTGCTATCATCTCGCGGTCCCCAACCGAGTAGTCTACACCTACCAACATGACTCAGTCCACTTGTCAGTGACTTCATGGACTTGTGCCATGTTTTGGTCTGGCCGCCCCTAGCTTTCTTCCAACCTACTCCTATACAGCAAAACATCGCACGTCGAGGCAGTCGATGGTTGGGCATACGTAACACGTTTCCTAGCCATTTCAACTGATGAAGTTTCACCACTTCATCAATCGAGTTGCCATCCTTACCTAGTACCCGTTTCCTAACAACTGCATTACTTACTCGATGGTCCCACGATATACGAGCAATATTTCGAAGACACCTATGATCAAATACTAGTAACCTACGAATATCCTCTACTCTTACCGGCCATGTTTCACTGCCATAAAGTAGGACGGAACGAACTGCTGCGCAGTAAACACGTCCTTTGGTTGATAGACGGATATCTCGCCTACGCCATAAATGACGCAAGTTGGTAAAAGCTAGTCGAGCCTTCTGTATCCGTGCTGAGATTTCGTCACACACCAGACCACAAGGGCTGATGAGACTTCCAAGATAAGTGAAGCGATCGACACGCTCAATTACTTCACTCCCTATCATTAGTTCGGGTGTCGATGCAACCCAATCCTGAAGCAACATTTTGCATTTCGAGGGAGAGAATCGCATCCCGAACATGCTTGCATTGTTGCTTAGAGTGGTCAGAAGACTCTGCATTTTGTCAGCGTCTTCACCAAATAAAACTATGTCATCAGCATATTCTAAGTCAACAAGTGAACCTCTCGGTAGAAGTTCAACCCCTGGAAATTTAGATGAGGAAAGTGTTATCTCTAAAAGTACGTCGACGACAAAGTTGAACAAGAATGGGGAGAGTGGACAGCCCTGACGAACACCACTTGAGGTAATCAATTCTGATGACAGTTCGCCATAAGCTCTCACTCTACCAGTTGTGTTCGAGTAGAGAGCCTTTATAAGGTTAATGTACTTCTTTGGTACTCCTTTCAGTGACAAACACTGCCATAGAACCTTACGATCAACAGAGTCGAATGCCGCCTTAAGGTCGAGAAATACTACCATTGTGGGGCGTCTGAACGTGTGTCTGTGTTCTAGAACCTGACGTAGTGTGAATATCTGATCTATACAACCACGTCCAGGTCGAAAACCAGCCTGATTTTCTCTAGTCTGCTCTTCACGAGCTTTGATTAGGCGTCGAAGTATTATTGAAGCTAATATTTTAGACACTATATTAGTCAAACTGATTCCTCTGTGATTGTCACAAGAGGACTTTTGTCCTTTCTTATGGACTGGCACAATCAGTGATTGAGACCAGTCAGATGGGATTACGTCCAGTTCCCAAATTCTACCTAAGACCTCGGTTAATCTCACTGCTAATACTGAACCAATATCCTTAAAAATCTCAGGAGTAAACCTGTCAGGGCCTGCTGCTCTCCCTCGTTTCAGATTTCCTATGGCTTTTTCAACTTCGTAAAGGGACGGAGGACCTACATTAACTTGCCATTCAGGTTGACTGGAGATCGTGGGAAACCGAAGTGTGGCTGAAGGCCAGTTGAACTGATCCCTAAAGTGTTCTGCCTATCGATCCAATCTCCTGGATTGAGAATGTATAATATGTCCATCTTTCTCTGACAGTGTTTCGCTAACAGTCGGTTTCCTAATATTGGTTTCCTTAACAAGTCACATGCATGGCTTCCTAACTGTTTTCCTAGTTGTTTCTGAAATATACTCTTAGCTTGACTATCATTAAGTAGGGCCCTAAGAAGTTTCCTTGCAGCGTCTTTCCTACGTCCAGTAAGACGCAGACAGATACGCGCTCGTACTAGAGCATGATCTGAATCTAGGCATGTGCTCCAGAATGAGCGACAGTCTTCTATCGAGCCCCTGCATCGGGGGCTGATAGCGATGTGATCTATTTGGGTCGAACGTTGGGACGAATTAGGGAGTCGCCATGTTGAAAGATGTTTTTCCTTATGCCTAAAGTTAGTATTTGCAAGGAACAGGCGGTTATCTGAGCATAGCTGCAACTGGTGGTCGCCATTATCTGTTCTTTGAGCCACAATGCTATAAGATCCACTCAGGTGTCTTTCCCTATCGCCTAATTTACCTACTTGAGCATTGAAGTCACCGGCCATCATTACTACATCCGAGCACCTAGCTTTTCGGAGAAGATCGGAGAGCTTTCTGTAAAACTCATCTTTTACATCATCTGCGCTGCAGTCAGTGGGAGAATAGGCAGAAACGACGAAGAGGCAACGACGAGTGTCCCTATCTTTCGAATCCTTACTGTTCCGTTTAGTCGGACAGCGCACAAACGACTGTCTACTGGGATCCTCTCTAAGAGAGCTAGTTCTGCCCTAGGACTCAATGCTATACCTACGCCGGCGAGGCCACGGGAAGCAGAATCCGGGCTTCCAGATACACGAACTGTGAATCGAGTCGGTTCTTTATTTTGGCATGGTAAGGTCAGATAAATGACGCTACTCGGATCCTGTATGCGTGTTTCGGAGACGCAGCAGACGTCGATGGCGCGGGATTCTATAGTCCTAGCTAAGGAAGCCTGTTGTCCTATTTGGCACAGTGTTCGGACGTTAAAAGCTCCTACGTGTAGTTTAGAGCGTGGTTTCAGGAGACCAGGAATAACGTTCCCGTACTCGAATCGTTTGCCCTAGCGATGCGAGGTGATAAAGAGACGTGAGGAGGGTTAGTCATGGAGATAAGAGAGGTATTAGGAGGTGTAGGAAGGATTTGAATGTGACCAACTTGGTCTGGTGTGCTGTTAGAGGTATGGGGGCTGATATCACTTCTCGGCTGCCCACACCGTGGAAGGGTATTTCTTGAGGAACCTGAAAAGGAAATTGGATTAGTGTTGGTCTTAACGACCTGGGAGCGTGACCGCAGAGCCCAAGGGACAAATGCTTGAGGCCGGTCGCGCACGGCCTTTTCGTGGAAGGTTTTTAATGTGTTAGCTCCGTTCTTCAAAGGGCCTTACCGCCGGAGACGGAAATCCGTGAGGTAAGGTGAGGTGTGACATTTTTAGGGTCGACCTTTTCTAACCCCACCCCTTCTTGTGGGAAGGCAGCATCGCTGCAGATGCTGGTTGTCCGAGGGAAACACCTTACTGCTGTCACACCTCTCTACAGTCAGCAGTACGACTTCGCCCTCAGACCTTGAGTTGCTTCTTTTAGTCTTACCGTTCTCCAATCGACCTGCCTGGCATGGTACAACCTACAGGAACATATGTTCCAGCCAATATAACTCGGTTGGGTCATCACGATAGGCAAGCCCGACCACCGCGTCAAGGTAGCAGCTTCGGTCGAGATGCGGTATGGCAACTTGGACCGATGCATAAATGTGGCTGGTCCTACGTTGTAGCTGACTGAATGAAATGATATACTAATAAATAATATTCTCAATAATTTGAATGTGTTTTGTTTGTCAGTTATGAAAATAAAATCTTGTTCTATGTACATTACCATTTCGTTTGTTAATTTATTTTCAGCTTCCACCATTATTAAATATTCTATATAAATCCCAATCACATAATTCACATCTTGTCTACATGGCATTAATTCTGTTGTTGATATTTACGGAAAATGAACAATTTGGACGCGATATTCACACATCAGTGAGTTATTTTTTTAAAACACAATTATATAGACGAAGAATATTATTTTCAATAGTTTCTCATCAGGTTCCTGTTATAACTTGTAGCCTGTGTGCCCTGTTAATGTATAACGTAACGATACCGCCAATTAGACAGCAGTAAATTATCGATCGGATCAATGACGCGTAAGACCCGTGCGACCAGTCTAGAGTCCTTATTGGTCCTGCTTTCCGCCTAGCCCAGCCAGTTATGTCCAGAACACCAGTCTCAGCCTCTGCAACATGAATCGTTTATTTCAAACATACTAGGTTTATATACCAATCAGACAGACCACATCGTACCATAAAATGGAAAATAACATTTGTACAATATTTTGCCAAATGCGGCTGTGAAGGTGGGAGGCAGTGGCTTATAGACAGGGCATAAATCAAGAATGGAAAAACGTATAATAACAGTTTATAGGTTAAAATAAAGCTTATGATAAGAGAGACATGAATATGAATAGTTTAGTTAATTAACAATTATACGATAAAAGTATACGCATTTTATCGGTTCACAAATGGATCCCAAAAATTACCATTTATTAGGCTTATCGGGACTTAACAGTTCTACAATTATAAATCCAAATTAATAATCCATTAAATTGGCCAGATTTAAGGCGGCGTACGCCATTTAAAGTTGTAATATGTGAATCAAGAATTGTTGTTTGTCATACAAAATCAAATCAAATCGTTACTTATATATTTATTTAAACACATAAACATTGGTACAAGGAGGCACCAAATAGATATGAGTCACATGAGTCATTCGATTTATGTGAGTGCTGAGATACTGCCCGGGTGCCCTAACTGACGTAGGTGGTTTTGTTAGGGGGACACACCCAAGGCCTTCGACCTAAAGGTCCGATCCACGAGGCAGTGGAGCAACGTCAGGAGATGCAGTCCCATGGTAGCTGGTGACCAACAGTTGGTTCATACGCTATTTGTTCCGTCAGGATACTGGAGCCCATGTGCACGATTGGTTTGGAATCAGGGTTTTCCAACTCCCCCAGGCGGACTCTCCGTGAACACCAACCCGGTTAAGGCGCCACACATTCTCTTTTCGTCTTCTTAATTTCGTAAAGAACATAAGTGCCTCGAGAAGGCAGTGAGTGGAACTTCCCTGGTAGTGGTCGTATGCACATGGTCATGTGAGAGCATTTGGAGAAGGACAATTGACTCTCCACTCTCGACCATACCAGGGCATTTGGGGGCCCTGGCCAATTTATTTATGTGACCAGTTACCGTAATAGTTTTGATAAGTCTACTTCCGATTGCGTCCAAGCTATTGACTTCCGTCATACTTCGTAGGTTGTTCAAAACCCGAGAAAGATTGACTCGCGAGGAGCAGGCTGGTTTTCGTTCTGGTCGAGGATGTATTGATCATATCTTCACCCTCCGCCAAATGTTAGAACACCGCCATACTTTTCAAAGGCCAACAATCGTAGTGTTTCTTGACATCAGGGCTGCCTTCGATTCGTTGGACAGAACTGTTCTCTGGGATTGTCTATTGAAGAAGGGTGTGCCTGAGAAGTTTATTAACATCCTAAAAGCCCTATATAAAAACACCTCAGGCAGAGTGAGGGCATACAACCACCTCTCTCCATTGTTCCATTAGAGCAGTGGGGTTAGGAAGGGTTGCTCAATCTCACCATTCCTCTTCAACTTTGCCATCGATGACATTCTGGAAACAGCTCTGATGAATGTAAGTAATGGTGGTGTGGATCTGTTGCCTGGAGAAAGACTTCTTGACCTTGAGTATGCGGACGATATTGTCTTACTGTGCGATAATGCCCAAGGCATGCAATCCGCACTCAATCAGTTGGCAATCAGTGTCCGTAGGTATGGTATGTGCTTTGCACCTTCGAAGTGCAAAGTACTTCTACAAGACTGGCAGGATTCCAATCCTGTACTCACCCTGGATGGTGAGCAGATAGACGTAGTCGAGAAGTTGGTGTATCTAGGTAGCTGCATAAGTGCTGGTGGGGGTGTGAGTGATGAGATCAATGCACGTATAGTGAAAGCCAGAGCGGCTTATGCCAATCTGGGCCATCTATGGTACCTTCGTGATGTTAGTCTGGCCGTAAAAGGTCGGATCTACAACGCGTCGGTGAGAGCAGTTTTGCTCTATGCTTGTGAAACCTGGCCTCTCCGAGTTGAGGACGTTAGACGACTCTCTGTGTTCGATCATCGCTGTCTCCGAAGGATTGCTGACATTCAGTGGCAACACCATGTCAGTAATGCAAAGGTTCGGCATCGTGTGTTCGGGCACAGAGATGATAATTCAATTGGTGTCACCATCTTGAAACACCGACTTCGGTGGCTTGGACATGTTCTCCGAATGTCGTCCCAGAGAATTCCACGTCGTGCATTGTTTGCCGACTCTGGGTCTGGTTGGAAGAAGCGGAGAGGTGGTCAGTGTATGACATGGTGTCGTGGCATGAAAGAAAGCTGCAAGGGACTGACTTGTGTTGGTCCTTCACGACTCCCTGGTTGGGGTCTGAGAGATGGCGCTACACAGTGGCTAGAGACGTTATCAGATATGGCTCAGAATAGAAGCCAATGGCGATCCTGCTGTAACCTTCTTTTACTTTCTTCATAAAAAGTGGTTGTGTCTCCCTTACCTGAAAGATTTCTTCCGATTGTACCTTTGCGTTCCCTGATTACTAGCACATTACCTTACACCAATCTCTTCGTTACTGTTCTCTCTTTTTTTTTGTTGCGCTCCTTAGCTTTTTTTTCTTTCTTTGTATTCCTCTCGAATTTTCATTGTTTTGTGTCGCGTATATATATTGGCGCTCTCTTGTATCAATATTCATGTGTCCAAATAAATAATAAATAAATAAACATTAAGAAATGAGTATTCAATCGGGAATTGTTACTAACTGTTATTCTCTTTAAAACTTCATTAGCCATCTCATTGTTAAGTAATTTATGACTTTTACTCATGTTTCATTACAAACGTTTTAAATTAATAAAAATTGTCGACTAAGTCGATAAAAGTGCCTCGTAGAATCAGATGTTGAATGTTGTTGAACTTTTTAGTCATGTATAATTGATAAGAAAAAATTCCCTTTACTTAATTCCTAGGTTGTAGGTATCGCAGAAAAATAGTGTTTTTGAGTAGAATATTCTTTGACGTGAGATTATAAACCTCTTTCAAGTGAAAATACACTGTATTTACTGTCGTGTAATATTTTCCATCTCCGTTTCTAATTTGATTGGTTGTTCATTTGGTATATAAAAATATTGGACTCACGTTTTTTATTTCGTATAATTGAATTATCGGTCAAGGTGTGCTGGAAGCTACTGAATCAACATATTAAAAGGTCTGTAGGAAGTTTTCTAAATACTTATTTTAAGGTGACCCAACTGCTTGGTTATTTTTTTCGAACTAGAGGCACTTTGGACCCAGGCTCCTGAGCTTCACTCCTTTATTAATTTCTCAGCAGCTGTACATCTGAAATATTTGGCTTTCAAATATTGGTTAGGGAGTTCGACCGTTCTCCACGCGCGTGAACGCCTAACTACTGAGCCTGCATCCCATGGTGTTAATGTCTATCTTCAACCAATCCACATAAATCTGCTTGACAAATGAATTCCATTGTATCTACATGTTTATTTATCATTCTAAATTACTTATTTTTGTGTGTTATGGTGGAAAAGATCCTCAAAAGCCGTATTCGGAATTTTTATGTTAAAATTGTTGTAGGTGCTCAAAACAAGTGATTAGTTAGTTTTAGGTACCAATACCATGGTGTAAATTAAACACTAGATGGAGTATTAATAATAAAATAATGATATATTTTTGGTACCGCTATGAGTAAAATTTCGGGTTTCTGACGTTTAGCAACTTAGTTTAAGTTGCTTTTTCAGAGATTAAGTAAACAAACAACCGAAATAAAATTGGTCAGTTGTATACTTATTCTCCCATATAATAAAACCACCTAAGAAATTGTGTTTCGTTTTTGTATAGTATTCCAAACTAGACCAGCGGCCTGCTTGAGTATCTGGACAACTCGTTCCTGCAATCTAGATATTTCAACAAGTTGTCTGTTTCTTTGTTCATTTTAACACATCATTATGCCTTATAGTCTCATAACCTATTCAGGTGCGTTTGTGAAAAGTTTAACATTTTACTGTACAAGTTACATTGTGGTCGCTGGCAATTTGCAGAGAAAAGAATTTACATTATTCTGCTAACTTCCAACTGGTGACCATTCAATATTTGTCGTCAGGATCGACCAAGAAGTGCAAATAATTATGTATTGTACCAAAAGTATAATATTGAATAAAGCTAATAATATTAAAATTAGACATATACACGGTGACCACGTGTCATAATTGTGTTACGGCCTATTGACTAGTATGGTCTTTTGAAGGATGACTGGGAGGGGTCAAACCATGATGTTTCATCAATCATTGACTATTTAAATGACCTACTTAAGTACCTATGGTCTCCTTTTGTTTGTTCAAAATGCTACCCATATTATGATGATTTTCCGTTCTATGCGTACACTTTTGTATTAATTAATAAATGTTATTTTCTGTTCTTGCTGTTATCTACTGTTTCGTCAACTATCCAACTTCTCTTTTTAAGGATATTAAATGGGTTCAGTGGTCAACAAGTCGTCGACTTTCGAATGTTTCATATGGAAGCTTAACTGTATTAGTTCTTTGTCGTACCATTCAATACCATTTGAACCAATTGAAGGTAAGATACATTCTTTTTTCGGAATTTCTTTACATCTGTTTCATTTATGAGCTTTCTGAAGTCCGTCGCTGTCAAAAATGCATAATTACTTCTTTAGCTTTATATAATAATTGAATAGAAATTCAATTTGTAGAATATGTATTCAGTGTCAGACTTCTATTTGAAGTTTGTGCTGATGATGTCGTTCAGAAGAACGATGGAAGCTCCACGACCAAACCATCCAGCTCAGAGAACAAAACTCCACCAAAATTCAGTGTCATTTATCATGTTTAGTTCACCAGTTGGATTAATTTTCTCAGGAATTAGTGTTTTTTTATGGTCGAATAAGGTAGCTTCACATTTAGGTACATAGGCATCTTTCATCAATACTAAACTGCTACATCAGAACGTTTGTTTTAAGTGGCTTAATTTCTTCCTTATTTCCCCTTGGGTTCTTTGTTGCATTATATTATTTGTGCACTCCGTACACTCGTACTTGTTTCATATTGAGCATTCTTAGTATGTGCTTAATTAATGAATAAGTAAATTATCTATGATACTCTTTAGATTAAACCTTTAAACTACGAATTCAAAAGCAATACAAAACAAATGAGTATAATCTCTAGTATTTTCGCTGAATATCTTGTCACATCATGTCTTCGTCTGTATTGTATCAATTATTATTTTTAATTGTATAATAGGATTGTACGTTTTTGACGTATTGTAGGCATAACTAACTAACTAGTCTCATCATCCATTGTTTTCATAATTAGCAGTTGAAACTATTTACATGACTTCGTATTGTGTTATGATATTTATTGACTACTTTGTGTACATCAAGAAGTTATTTTAAAATTTATTTTTATCTGTTTGATATGAATTAAAATTTTAAAAAACTTCAACATTCAACTGTAAACTATAAGTAAATGTTATTCTTTATTAATTAGGACAAATACCTTCATGTTAATATTTTGGCAACTCTAGCAAACTTATCCCCCCGAATTACTAAACTTCATCCTCATGCATGTGATACACTAGTTGGGTAAGTAATTTTACATAATCATTTTTTTACACCTTGGATGTAGTTATTAATTTTTAAAAAAAATTACAATTATTCAGATTGTTTACCTAATTATTAGTTTTCATGAAACATACATAGTACCTTTGAATCTTATCACGATTTCACTTTTCTCTCAAATATATCAGTCGTTATTATCGTAACTATAAACTGGTTTATTAATACATAATACGATATAATATAACTACTCACTAGACTTTCTTATGTGTCCTCTAAACAATTAATTGCCAAATATTTTCGTAGTTTAAAATCTTAGTTGGACTAACATTGAGAATTAGGGACTATTGTGATGTCGTTTATTCGTAATATGGGATTCATCGACAGTGCAGATCCAGGAATCTGCTTTAGAAAATCGAATCCAGGACCTTCAATTTCACACATGAATGCCTAATCTCTAAACCACTAGACTCTCGTCAACTCACGATATTGTGTGATCATCTTCCATTGCATATGCCAGCGACCATACCACGTTGAAAGCACCACTTCTCGTCCGATCACCACAGTTAAGCAACGTTGAGCCCGGTCAGTACTTGCATGAGTGACCGGCTGAGAATACCGGGTGTCGCAGGCTTTTAACACCTCTCCCAAACACACACGCCCCCAAATGCCCTGGTACGGCCGAGAGTGGGGAGAGTCCACTCTCCCTCTCGAAATACTCTCACATGTCCACGCGTATATAGCCTCTGCCAGGGAAGTCCTACTCACTGCCTTCTCGCGGCGGGGGTGTTTACGAAAATGAGAAGACGAAAAGCGAATGTCCGGCGCTTTAACCGGATCCCAAACCAATGGCGCACATGGGCTCCAGTATCCTGCGGGAACAAATGGCTTATGAACCAATCGTTGGTCACCGGCTTCCATGGGACTGCATCTCCTTAAGATGCTCCACTGCCTTGTGAGTTAGACTTTCAGGTCGAAGGCTCGGGGAGTGGCCCCCTAAGAAACCCACCTGTTTCGGTTTGGGCGCCCGGGCAGTATCACAGCCCCCACACATATCGAATGAGATTTGTGTGCCGCATATGTATTTGGTGCTTCCTTGTACCAATATCTATGTGTTAAAATAAATAAATAAATAATTCCATTGCATATTGTGGATCACTGTCTCGCGACCGTTATTGTTACCTTGACGTGGTGGTCGGGCTTGGCTATCGTGATGAAGCGACCGAGCTATACTGACTGGAACAGCCGTTCCTCAAGGTCCTACCATGTCAGACAGGTCGGTTGAAGAGCGGTAAGACTAAAAGCAACAAACCTAAGATCCGAAGGTGAAGTCGTACTGCTGACTGTACAGAGGTGTGACAGCAGTAAGGTGTTTCCTCCAGACAACCAGCATGATAGCAATGCTGCCTTCCTACGAGGAGGGGTGGGGTTAGAAAAGGTCGACTTTGAAAATGCGCACCTCGCCTTATCCCACGGATATCTGTCTCCGGCGGTAAGGTCTCAACAAGTACGGAGCTAACACAAAAATCACCCATATAAAGGTCGTGTGTGACCGACCTCAAGCATTTGTCCCTTGGGCACTGTGGTAACGCTCTCAAGTCACTAGGACTACCTGTAATCGAATTTCCTTTTCAGGTACCTCCAGAAGAACCCTTCCACGGTGTGGGCAACCGGGAAGTGATAACCGCCCTCGAACCTCTAACAGCACTCAAGACCACTGTATTCATAATCAACCTCCCTCTTCAATTCCTATTAGTGCTTCGAAGAAAGTGTGTAATTTTCGTAGGTAAAGTTTCTTTAAGTTTCATACGGATTCGCTCATCTTTTTTGTGTTTTTTGCCGTACTTTTAAAGACCTCATTGTTTGATACCTCCTTGTTTAATCCGTTCTTCGTTGGGCTCTCTCAATAAATATTCACAGAAATGTTTGTTTATTTTATTAGCTGAAGTCAGAGGAAAAAAGAATTCAATATTTATTATAATTGAATCATATCTGAGAGATGCTCATTATTCTTTTATTATAGTTATCAGCACTTTGATCTCTTCACAAATTAACATATTTCAAAGCATTCAGAAAAATACATTAACATTAAGAATAAATTTACTAGGCTATAATGATTTTACTGGTTAGTAAATCGGGGTTACTGCGGAAATCTGTTGTAACGTGTGGACTGCAGGTTTTGATAAGCAGCGTTTATATTGATCGGATTAGTGACACGTAAACACGTAATGAACGACCTAGAGTCCCGATTGGCCCTGCTTCCCTGTCTAGCCCACCCAGTTGAGTCCGGAACGCAAGTCACAGCCTCTCAGATATGAATCACTGTATTTCAGACATACTCTGTTTATATACCAACCAAACAAACCGCATCGTACCATAAAATAGAAAACAACATTTACACAATATTTAACAAGTGAAACAAATATCGACCAATAGGAAATGTCCATTTAACGTCCAAGGACACCATTCGACTTTACACGATAATTATTGGTATATTCCTCTGCATACCTAACAAAATCAATCAGGATAATGTGCTACGTGAAATTTGCAAAAAATGTTGCATTACATGTATGACTTTCATCATTTCCAACGCTGGAAATTAAACCCATTATTTCTTCTATATCAGTAGATGGTTATTCTATTGATTTCTAAATTCAATGATGCCTTCTTGTTTGTATATTTTCAGTTTACTGCAATTATTGATCAAGCGTCATAATAAAACTGTGGACATTTTGCGTAAAATGTCTGATGACAACCAATCACAATCGGCTGCCGAAATCACTAAGCTTCTATCAAATACATCACTTATATCATCTAATACACAGGAAGAAATGGTTCGTTTTTGTTGTTTTATGATATGAAAATATGGTTAATGAGAGTATTGTTCAGGTGGTTGTGGCACCGTATATTATGTCACATTCGTTGATTTCATAAACTATTGATCCTTTCTGTTGTGACTTTATGTCCGGCTAGTTATCACATGACTTATCCGCTGATGAAAATACGACTTATACAGTCTTAGCACGGTGCCAAAGCAATGACGTTCAACCGGTATGAGCAGCCTAGCGTCCTTATTGGTTCCATGTTCGCCTAGCCCGTCCAGTTTAGTTCAGAACACCAATACCAGCTTCCAGTATGCGAATCGAATCGAATCATTTATTTCAGACATACTGGGTCTATATATCAAACAAACAAACCTCAACGCACCATAAAATAAGAAATAACATTTGTACACAATAAGGCCAAAAAGTGGTTGTGAACGTGGGAGGAAGTAGTCAATAAACTGAACATACCTTAAGAACAGTAAACCGTACAAAAATAACTTATAGAACAAAATAAAGCTTATGATTTGAGGAATATAGATATACATAATCTAGTTACTGAATATTTATACCATGAGAATATATAAATAATATTAGTCCATTAAAATGTCTCAGACGTTACTCGTAATGTAGTCTTCACTAGGATATAACACTTTCTATGTTTACTCATTATTTCCATGTAATTGTCTTACGAGTAGTAGTGTTATAACCTTTGCTTCGTATAGCGCTTTGTTACTGAACGTGCGTAGAAGATACTAGTTTCTATGTGATGATGCACATTTTAACATTTCCCACATATAATTTTATTCAACATATTCCTAGTTTTGCTTAGTTACAGAACAGGAATAATCATCTACTAATATCCTTATCAGTAGTAAGTTGAAATATCAGTTTCACTGAAGGTCTGACCTTGTTAAGTCGTTTAGAATTCAAAGAATAAACGTTTGTATCTTCTTAAAGTACGAATAAAGCTAATCAAATTTCTTCACAAAATTACTGATTTCGTATTTATGTTTTAAAATGAATTTCATCATTTAACCTCCTGTATTTATAGTTCAACGTGTGTAATGAAGGTCTTTGTTTAATTCCTTACAGCAAAACAATTAATATTAACGTTCATTTGAAAATTACTTATCACAGACATGTTTTGTCTATCTCTAATATTTTTCAGTTGTTACCCTCGTTACGATAACCTACGACCAATATCTGTTTTTTTTGTAGGTTCAAGAATTAGCCTTACTTGAAGAAGTAATTCGAATGCTGTTAGAAATTATCAATTCAATTCTTACACATACGATGGTGTCGAATCCAGATTTAATTTATTCTCTTTTGTATAAAAGGGATTCATTTACATCACTTCGTTCACATCCATCGTTTCAGGTTAGAGTTGTTCATGTAATTGAATTTTCCAATACCTTTATCTTTAATCATTTTCAGGTAATATAGTAGTGATTGTTACGAAAGAACTACTCAAAAAACACTTACATAAACCCATTCCAAAAAATCAAAATGTGACAAATGCTCACTGTTCTAGTCAACTTTAATTTCTTCAATAATCTGACCATCGAATTTGCTTATTAGAACAAATTTGTTTCGATGCTGAAATTAAGCGATAGATTTACTTCTACGATATTTCAATACTGGCAACACAATTTTTCACAATACGTAGTTATGTAATTAATTTAAAAGCAGATGCATAGACCGTTTTTCTTTGTAAATATAAACATAGAATTGGAACTAGTGTGCCTTGGATAGTAGGTTGTAAAAGGAATAACTTATGCCTGTTATCCCTCATGGAGGAGCATAGGCCGCTCTCCAGCATTCTCCATACAACTATGTCCTGGGCAACCCTTCCCAGTTGCTATTCATCCTTTTCATGTCTGTTTCGAATTCTCGACGTAATGTGTTCTTTGGTCTTCCTCTTTTCAGTTTCCATTCAGGGTTCCAAGTTAGCACATTTCTAGTGATACGGTTTGATGATTTCCGTGATGTATGTCATATTCATTTCCATCGTCTTTTCCTAATTTCCTCTTCAGATGGGAGCTGGTTTCTTCTCTCCCACAATAGGTTGTTGCTGATGGTATCCGGCCAACAGATATTGAGTATCTTGCTTAGACAATTTTTATAAATATTTGTAGATGTTCGATGATGGCTGTAGTAGTTCTCCACGTTTCAACTTCGTACAGTAGGACTGACTGTCTTGACATTCGTATTGAAGATTCAGACTTTAAAATTGGTTGGCAGTTGTTTTGAGTTCTATATGTTCCTCAATTGTAGGAATACTACCTCTGCTTCTCCAAACCTTGTCCTTACGTCTGCATCAGATCCGCGCTGTTCATCGATGGTGCTGACCAGATACGTGAAAGTTTCCACGTGTTCCAGAGCTTCTCCTTCAAGAATGATTGAGTTGAATAGCAACTGGGAAGGATTTTCCAGGACAGAAGTGGATGAAAAATACTGATGGGCGGCCTATACTCTAACACAAGGTATAACGGGCGTAAATAATTAGGTAATGCTGCATAGGACTGACTAACGTTTTCACTGTATTAAAACTCATATGGTTAGTATCTGAATATTGCATTTTATCTAAACAAGCACCTACCTCGTTATCAGTAGCTTGGCCAATCGAGTCCCTCTATTCCAACTTCACTAATGATTATTATTCTTTGATTTAATGGTCTAGATATTAATTACTTTTCATCTTTCTAATAATAAACTCGCTTATATCCGTGTTTCTTATTGATAAAAAGATTCAAGTATCTGTACTAGTTGTTTAATTCCAATATAACATCATAATATGTATTTCATATTTTTGAAATTTCAGAATGTGCTACAAAACATTGATATTGTTTTAACTCATTTTTCAAAGAAAATTGAATTAGAATTAGGACCTCAACCAACTCAACCACAAGCTGTTATGCAAGTGATTATAAAACATGTTGGTAATACTCAAAGAAGTTGTAATCTGAAAGTAATTTAACAAATATTATCGATTATTCTGTTAAAATTTCTAATTTTTCACGTTTTTTAATCTTTGTCTACTTTAAATAATAACAAAATTAATGACAGGAAGTAAAAAGTAGAAACAAATGGTTAACAATAAACGAAATTCTGGATTTTCATACAATTCACTGTTACCAATGAAAATTGCTTTTTCTGATCACAACTAGTAGTTGCGTACGTAATTCATTAAGTATCTGTCGTAACTATACAACTATCTCATTTTTAATAACTTTCGTATATTTAGGCGCTTAGTTGACGTAATACATTAAGGATAAAGAACATATTTGTAAAATGTCAGCTCAAACTACAGTTGAGCGTCGACGGTGTGTTTATTTAATGAGAAAATGGTTATAAGATAGAAAATAGTATTAACGGTGGTTTGTTTATGAATTCTATTCACAGTATTTAAAGCGAATTTCTCGTATGAACTATATATTTGCGTGTTAGCATTAAGTACTTGTAGTATGTGTTCAGAATAAAATCTCGTGTTTCAGAAATAGACTGTCGATTATATTCGTTTTTTGGTTCTGTGGAACTTTAAATCCTTTCATCCACCCAGATCCCTTAATAAATGTATACAGAGCAAGAATAACAAGGTTTAAAAATAAAATGAATTCATTCTCTTTCACGGTTTTTCATCAGTTGCATGCAACCTAAAACTAAGATTATTAATATAATTATTAGCATGCTTTATTAGCATAATTTAATGTGTGAAATTTAAGTAAATGTTCGGTATGTTACTAAAATCATTTGACCCAAAGTGTATGAAGAAACATAGTTAAGATCAACGTGTATCACTATGCTGTAAAGTAATAATGGAGAGTAGAACAGATGTTATAGTTCTTAATAATCATAATCAAGATAATATATGTTGTGAAAGTGATAAAGTTGGTGTCTAGATAATTAAACAACAGGATAAAATAAACAAGTATGTGAATATCAATAAGGTTGTGTGATAGATGAATTTCAGAAGACGAATGAATATTAAAGATAAAAAGCTTGTGGACAGGGTTGAATAAACGAACTTCATAGAAGTTATAAGATAAGTATCCAATCATAATGGCAGGGAAAGGTTAGTCACCCTTTCCTGTTGTATATATAGATCAGGTCAAAAACGTTTGAAAGCGATTGCCTCAGCCAAACGGAATAAAATTGCTGTTTTCTATTCGTTTATTATATTACATCCATTACCCACATTCACGTCATGTCCACTATATCCATTAGGTGTCTGGCTATTTCACTTGTAAAGATTTTACTCCCTTTCAGCCGTAGGTTCCTGGGAATGTGTTCAGAAAACCTAGTAAAGACCCTTCTCCCTGCCCTTCTTATATACTTACTACGGCAGGTACATGTAAATTCATAAATGTAATTGGATATGACATCGGGAGGATAAAGATGTATTTTTGAATGGTGTAAAAAACACTTGGCATTGTATAGTGAAACTAATTAGGCAGTAGGAAGACTTCTTTTCAGTGCCGCCGCATCTTTTATCCCCAGTATATAGGTGAGAATTGGAATTGGTTTCACTTGATAATTAGTGATTCATATGCCATAAAACTTGGTTATATCAGTTGTTGTCCACTAACTACTCACATCATAGACTTATATTAACATATAAAAAAAGTGTAAGTCACCCTCATAAAGTAATGTCAATTAGTTTCATGTTTTCCTCCCCTAGCTTACACATGTTCTTTGTATTCTACTTTTTGTACCCCAGAAATTCCCAGATCTGAAATTTAAATATGTAGAAGAAGAATCCCCAGATGAATTTTTCATACCATACGTTTGGTCTGTTGTACGACGCCAGTCAGGCATACATTTTAAGTCTGAATCGCTATTGTTATTCTCGGCTGCTCCTCAAAACATTCAAAATACAACTGAAAACGACGACATTAGTGAAGACAATGATAGTGTTATGAATAATGGCGAATCAAATCATGAGCAAGTACTGGTATAACCATGTCAAACAAGTTTTTTGAACAACCCTCGTTCTATGAGTGCTTGCTGCTAATTCTGTTGTTAAATGTGTTCAGTGTCATGATTTTGACGATAATGAACTTTTATGAAATTTCCTCTTTCAGCTGTCTGTGATCAATATCATGGTTTCGTTTGAATTTAGTTCTTTTTTTCTTTTCTTCACTTTCAATTTTGTTTCTAGTTACACTTATTGTCTTTTTTTACAAATTTTTCATATTTTATTAAAATAGAAAGTTTTTCCATAGGAATTAGTGTCTGATTTCTACCTTGTGTTGGTTATATCATTAAAAAAGGAAAGGTGAATCTGCTCACTTTCTATTAATTAATCACTACTTATTTATATGAGATCGTAATGCATTTACTTTGCCTTAGAGTCAACACAGTCACGGTGAAAACGTTTCCTTGGGAAAATTTAGCCGTTTGATTATTATCATGACTATTCCTCATTACGTTTTGTTCATTAGTGAATTGGGATGTTTACGGACCGTAATATTGGACTGCCTATCTATATGTTCTGTTCTATGCCAAGAATGATGAAAGTTACAGATAATTTATAATAATAACAAGTTGAACAAAGAAATATTTTTCTTCAACTAGTTCCTCATCAGGACTCCACACCAATATTTATGTTTTATCAAATGAATAGGAAGTCAATACCAATTAGTTGGTGGTCAGTCAACTTAACAATGTAGTAATCAGTTAGCTACACAACGTTTAGAAAATTAAAACTAAAGTGACTTTTCATAATCAGCTGTTTATTACAAGTAGTTACATAAGAGTAGGAATAGGAATTGAAACTGGGTTTTTTTCACTGTGAAATTAATGATAAGTAATTAGTACGACGGATGGAGTGGAAGTTAGATAACAAGATTATTAAACTCATTTGTAAAACTTATATTAATGAAGAGCTAGTTGGAAAAAAATATTTCTTTGTTCAGCTTGTCTTTTCAGTGTATTATTGGAAATATTTAATGAAATAATATGTTCACAGAGATTATGTAAATAAATAAGGTAATATGAGTAGAGTCAAGTCAAGTGACTAAAATGAGATCATAAATAAATCCCAATTAACCAATCAAGATTTCAAGATATTATTCCATTATATATGTATCGGAAGTTGCATAGTGGTTGCCTTATCTATGAGGTAGTTTTGATAGTCTATTTACTATACTTCAGTGCATGTTCGTTAGAATTTATCAACTTTACACTTGAACAAATTACAATCAATGATGCAAAATTGTGTGAACATAAAAAGACGATCGTACGCCCGTTACTTCCAATCGACCGAATTTAATTGTTTCCCAGATTTCTTGAACCCTTTTGTTCTGAGGATAAGGCAGCAAATCGGGGGATGAAATAGCAGTAAAAATACATGGCATCTGCAAAGAAACGTTTTATGTTGTTACCTAAATCTTATACAGGTCGGTTGGACCATATCTACGAAACATAGACATAATTGCCAACACATGACCGAAGTTGCATTTCTTAAGTGATGAAATAGTCCAATCCGTTGGTTCGAGTTTTGAGGTATTTTTCATCATTTATAGGTGTACCGAATAAGTGGATGTGGTTTTTGAAGGCTCTTTATATGAACACTTAGTTGAGTCAGAACTTAAGAATGACCTGTCATTAGAATCGTCAGATTCAACTGGTGTTTGCTAATGTTGCCCGCTTTACCGGAAACTTCGAATTTCCTCCGAGGACGGTGAATATATGGGATATGTTTCTGCTCCTCAATTGCTTGAAAACTGGTCTGCATCATCGTCTTTAAGCATACATTCTTTTACAAATATCTCAAATTCAAATATAGTTTTAATCACTATCATTGGTACTATTATTATTTCCCTTTATTAGTTTCATCTCATACTGATTTTTAATGGCAACTTCAGCTAACGCACATTTATGCTAGGCTCTACGTAGATCATAACTTACTGTTGCCACATTCTTGTTTAATAAGCAGTACATTCCTATTGAATCTACATCTCATCTAAATTTTAAAATATAAAAGTGATAGTGGTCTTTCCACTCTTACATAATTCGAATAAAGCAATAACCTATTTATTATTATTAGCTTTATTCAATATTATATTTTTAGTACAACATAGTCTCAGCACAAAAGTATCTCAACAAGTTTCCGTCTCTTGGTCAATCCTGACGACAAATATTGAATGGTCACCAGTTAGAAGTTAGCAGTCCAGGAATTGACATCTGAATAATGTACATTATTTTCGCTGCATATTGCAAGCAACCACGATGTCTGTGATTGGGTTGTACGATTAATAAGCATAATTATATGTTAAAACAAGCAAAAACAGATAACTTGTTGAAATATCTAGAAGATAGAGACAAGTAGCCCAGATGTTGCCTAGTAACTGAAACTGTATCTAGCTAGTGAGTAATAACACTTTTAAAAAAAGTAATTATCAACGAATTTCCGCATACACTTTATTTGACACATTCAAGAGAAATTAGAAATTATCAAATTGAAATACAAATGCTAAACATATATGTTGTATATATACATCATCGAACAAATAATTTACTAGGAAACCTTTTACAAACTGAAGATTTATATATATAGTAAGGGTAAATTACATTTCTACGAACAGTCTCTCTTGACATTATAATGATGAAAGCACTTATAGTTAAAAATTGAGAATAAAAAGTTAATAGAAAAATAGGGATGTTTTTGTTTTCTCAATGTTAAATTCTTTTATTAAAGTAAAAAAAGAAATGCAGCCTCTTCTTGATCTAATTTAGATATTTGTTCAAGATTATTATTATGTACAACAACAGCAGTATTTGATATTTCACAAACATCTAAATCAGTATTATTGAATATATCTGAATTTCCATCGGTAAATTGATTAGGTCCAAGTGGTTCAGAAAAGTTTAATGTTGGAGGAACATTGATTTCTTTAGAAATATTTTCATAGTCATTTAATGTAGATTGTGACTTCTGTGAAACAGAAACAGGTCTGGAATAGAAATCGGAAGGAAATTTACCGTTAGTGTACTGATTAGGTACTTTCCAAATGTATTGATTTATACAATGGATACATATTAGCATCAATAAAAACTGTTCAGTGGTTTTACCATGTTGAAAATTTTACTGACGGCTGAAAGTTTATGAAGTTGTCTACATTTAAATTTAAATGTATGATAAAATAAGTAACTGAGACAGATAAACAATTAAATATCTAACCTATGATGATGTATTGTATTAATGGGAATACAAAACATCAGTACCAAATGCCCTGGTACGACGAGAGTGGAGAGAGTCAGTTCTCTCTATCTCTCAAAATGCTCTTACATGGCCACGTGCATACAACCACTGACAGGGAAATCCCGTTTACTCCCTTCTTACAATGAGGTGTTGTTTACGAAATTAAGAGGAAGAAAAGCGGATGTCCGGCGCTTTAAACGGGTTGGTGGATACGGAGGATTTACCCAGGGGAGTTGGAAAACCCTAATTCCAAACCAATGGTGCACATGGGCTCCAGGATCCTGATTAGACAAATGGAGTATGCACTAATCGTTGGTCACCGGCTACTATCGGACTGCATTCCCTCACGTTGCTCCACTGCCTTGTTGATCAGACCTTTATGTCGAAGGCTCCGGGTGTGGCCTCCTTAAAAGAACACCTGCTTTGGTTTGGGCACGGGGAAATAACCCAGCCCTCACACAAATCGAATGATTTATATGGAGCATATTTGTCGGATGCCTCCTTGTACAAATGTTTATGTGTATAAATAAGTCATAGTCTAAAAGATAATGCCTCTATCAAATAAAGCTTGTCTGAGTGTTTACGTATGACTAATTACTGATTTGTACCCGACCATAAGATGTTAATTTATGGAGTAACTGACATTCCAAATCAACGTGTTTAGTGCGATTCGACCGAACAATTTGAAGTAAAACATAAACATCCACATCGGATTTTATTATGTTTATGATTATATTGTTTGATTATTCTGGTTTCTATACTAAAGTATGGTTTGTTTTAAAGATGAGTAAAATTAGTGAACTAATAAACTTACTCAATATTTCCATTAATTTTTGTTTGAATGGGAGGTATATTTTCTTTTTCTAACATTTCGCATTTGGAATTATTTAAGAGATAATCTTTTTCATGCTGAGAAGCGCAAGGGCTAATTGCAATAGGATTTAAATAAGATGGTAGTTGCATAGTAGTCGATGTAGTTTTTGTTAGAAACTCTTTAAATGTGGGAAGCTTATTTAAAACATCATCAAGAAGACGATAATTTTCAGAATTGTTAGCAAATTGCTGATGATCTGTACAATGTAAATGCTAAAATTAAGAAATAAAATGAAATAACGAAAATTGAAATTACATATTGTTATGCCCCGATGAGCATGGTAACTTTGGAATCTATTGATGGACCAATACAAAACGTATATTTTTATCGTATAATTGTTAATTAACTAAACTATTCATATTCATGTCCCTATTATTATGAGCTTTGTTTTGACCTATGAACCGTTATTATACGAATTACCATTCTTGAATTATGCCCTGTCTATTAATTACTACCTCCCACACTTACAGCCATACTTGGCTAAATCTTGTACAAATGTTATTTTCCATTTTATGGTACGACGTAGTCGGTTTAGTTGGTATATAAACCCAGTATGTTTGAAATAAATGATTCATATTGCAGAGGATGAGATTGCTGTTCTAGACTTAACTGGCTGGGCTAGGCGGAAAGCAGGACCAATAAGGACTCCAGACTTCTCGTACGTGTTTTATGCGTCATTGGTCCGATCGATAATTCACTGCTCTCTAATTGGCGGTATCGTTACGTTATACCTTATCAGGGCACTCAGGCCACAAGTTATAACACATATTATAAAATTGCAATTGAATAGTAGTCTGAAATAGAAATATGTGATATATGTATTGAACTCAATCACTGAAACTTGTAGTTCTGTGTAGGAAACAATTTAGTTCAAGACTATAAATCAGTGATAAATTTATGCTTATTAATCAAACGAAACGTCATAAATCATGAATCATATTAATTAGGCTTTCACTGGATTATACTCCTTGAATAACATCTTCAAACCCTAATGTCTCCGATTACTGCTTAAACGTTTATTACCTCTAACACTACGGGATTTGAATCGACCATTGCATCTTTGTGCTAATGTGGTATGGCAACCCGAACTGATCTACATACGTACGAAGTTTTACGTTGCTACTGACTGAGAGGCTTTCAAAGTAGAAAATAAATTTCATGCTTCCGTTTGTTACGAACCCGAAGCAAGTTACCGATGTTCAAGGTATGTTAATTTTATTAAAGTACACGTAAAAATAATGAATATACGTATATGACATTTTTGGGATTATATCCAAAATTTGAGCTAGATAATTCCATATTACAACTTAGACCTGACCAGAAATGATAGTAATCATGAGGTCGATTGAAAAACTAAGATGTACATTGTTTTTACTCATAACAATAATTGAGGTGAGAGAACATTTTTGAAAATCCATACCAAATATTATAGTGAAGACATTAATTATCTAAACCTAGTTAACAACACAGATTTTGTCTGTTACCGCGATGCAGGAGGATTTAGTTTCACGTCCTTAACAAAGTGCATCATTAAGGTCGTAAATGCATCTCGGCATGAATAGGAACAATGTAAGGCTTACTGCAAACAGCTATCAATTAAAACAAACATAGAACAGTTTATATTCAAAGCGATAACATTGCACCCATCTCATGATCCACTATTAAAAGTTACTTAACATCTATACTGTCTCACACTCCCTTACGAAAGCTTAACAACCCAACGAATCCTAACCATAATCTCTATTGAGGACTAATAATTCCCACACGAAACACCGCAATGTATTTACTATTTCCTGGCAGAACACAACATATCATTTGCGCTACTCTGTGTTTTTATGTTAGTCACATGTGGACAAGTCAACTGATTTGATTGATCAGGCTAAGCATTTTAGATAATTAAAACAGCCCATTAAGTCATTGAATAGAAATAAAAAGAACTTAGCGAAGAAAACATCCTTCTAGACACCATTTACTGAAGCTGTACATTCTATTCACTTAAAAGAACTGGATCGGAGAGAAGTCGAACCAAATACGACCGAAAGTGGGGAGGATAAGCTCTCCCTTTCCAAATGGCTCTCAAGTGGACACGTGCATACAACCACTGACAGGGAAGTCCTACTCACTGCCTTTTCGCAATTAGGTGTTGTTTACGAAATTAAGAGGACGAAAAGCGAATGTCCGGCACCTTAACTGAGTTCGTGGATACAGAGGATCCACCTAGGGAAGTTCGAAAACCCTAATTCCAAACCAATGGTGCACATGGGCTCCAGGATCCCGATTAAACAAATGGAGTATGCACTTTATGATGAGATTCTTTCAATCTCTTTATAGACTTACCAAACAACTATCCATATGAATGTACAGCTTAAGTAAATGATTTCGTCAGAAAAAAAACTCCACTGAATTCTCATTATTTTTAAACATCAGATCATTTCTAAATTTGTTTGGGAATATGGGATTTATCCTTGATGAATAGGGAATTTCTAAATTTAACCTTGAGGATACATACAAGTCATATTTGTCAGATGCGATCATTATTATTTTCGGATGTCCCATTCAACCAACATTGTAAAGAGAAGCACACTAATAATTTCAATAAACTAGGTTTCAAAAGTTTATTACATAAAGACAAGAAATATATATGATGGACACTCGTTATCAATTGCACTATGTACGAAGAAAAGCTATCGTTACTTTTAAACCAAATTATATTGGAGTCAAACGCTATAATTATCATTATTTACAATGTGACTTAGCTGACCTACCTCAAACAAACTTTTAAAATTCGTAGAACAACATTCACAATAACCCGATGGTTCATCATTGACAGCAGCAGTAGTCGAAGAAGCTTTGGGATTACTATACAATGTACAATAATAAAACGAAAATTACACAAAACTGATCTATTCACAAAATAGTTTAATTACTATCTAATGATTAAAGACTGGTACTTTTGTTTGCACTGCCCACTGTATTCAGACACTAACAGCGATTTTAATGAAAGCATTACTACTGGGTTAATTATGCATTAATAAACAATAGCTATACTTCAAACTATTAGTCCATGGATTACGGCACAGTATAAAAAAGGATGGGTGTTTCGTTTACTCACTAAATTAGATAGGAAGTAAACCACTAAGTGACATTCCCAGGTCCGATTTAGTTACCGATGATTCACGATTTCCATCCTCTTAAACACCCCACTATATAAAGAGATGGGCCCGAAGACTACGTGGGAGACATTCTGCCAACAGCGGAACAAATGATACTTACAACACGTTCAGATTTATGTGTCCTGAATGACCTAAACAGAAATATGTGGGGGTTGACTATCGTCAAACGGATGACTCACATAAAGTAGACCACCCACCAACTTAAAATGTGGTTTTGTGTTACGTTCTGAAGTTATCCAATTTAGATATTGATACACACACTTCTTACAATCGAGCCCAACCTACCTGATAAACAAGAGGATCAAGAATAACTAAGAAATAATTGGCAAGCCGAATAATAATCTACACAACTTATTGGTATGTACATACATTCGTCCCTCAGATATGAGTCTTAACCTTACCAGTGTGCATAAACAGCTCCAAATAATGGTATATCTTAGTTAACATCTCTAACCTACCACTTGGCATAGAGCTAGCACATGCATATAGACACATAATACGTCATCATTTACCTACCCCATCACCTGACTCACAACATCAAAATGACTAATGCAACACCAGAATGTGAGAGAGTGGGAGGACAAATCAAAAGGTTACGGAAATAAAAAGATACAACTTGGAAGTACCCGGAATCAGTGAAACCCAGTGGACCCAATTTAGACAGAAAAAATTAGCTTCGAAAGAGGTGCTGTTGTACTCTGGTCGCGAGGAAGAAAATGCTCCACAAACTCAAAGGGTTGCTCTGATGCTATCCAAAGAAGCACGTAAAGCACTCATAGCATGGGAATCTCATGGATCCGGAATCATCAAACCATCATTCAAAACAAAGGAGGGGATCACAATGAATGTTATCCAACGTTATGCACTCACCAACAATAGCAATGACGACGATAAAGATCAGTTTTATGGGAGGCTGCTATCGATCACAGAGAACTGCCTAGAAAAGGACCTGACAATCCTGATAGGAGATCTAAACGCCAAAGTCGGAATGGACAACACTGAGTATCAAGATATCATGCAATGACACGCACTGACTAGGAGAAATAAACGACAATCAAGAGAGATTCGCAAATTTATGTGCATTCAACAAATTGGTTACAGGCGACACAATACTCCAACATACTCCAGCATAAACAAAGCTACATGAATCTCACTGGATCGCACTACACAGAATGAAATCGATCATATTTGCATCACTAAAAAATTCACAAAGTCAATGGAAGAGGTGAGAGAACAAGGAGTGGAACTAAAATAGCTTTAGATCACCATCTACCTGGCGGTTCTCAAGAGGAAAGCTGATGCTAAAGAAGCAGTGGACAAACAACATTACAAAGGTTCAATACAGACTTCCTTTGACATACTCACAAACTCAATGAATTCAAGATAACTCTCAACAACAGGTTGCGAGCTTCACAAGATCCACTCAAAGAAGAAGAACTAACTTCAACATGTCAGGAGATTCTGAACCACAACAAGCATCAACATAAAGAATGCAGCTCTATCGAAACCCTGTTTTGATTCAAGAAAAGAAGAATAAGACAGTAATTAGCAACAGTCGAACAAGAACAAATAAAGTCAAGGCACAAGCTGAATACGCAGAAGCAAATAAGCGAGTGAAGTTATGTATTTGAACTGATAAGAAGAAACACATGGAAGACCTAGCAAAGACAGAGGAAAAAGCTGCATGAGAAGGAAATATGTGATGTGTGGTAGTGAAAGCAAAGTACAATTTGCTGTTGAGCGTGAACAAACAACCACAGCCTATGGACTATTAAATATGTGATTTACCTTTTTATCATTGATTTCTATACCGGATACACTGTGTGTGACTGCTTGTGATTGTATTGAATAAAGTATTCTCTATTGTTAATCTGGTTCTTTATCTTTGGGCCACGAATTCTGGTTTTAATATAACATGATTAGTCTTACTAACGTATTATCGTAATATACGTGTAGAGAGGGAACAAAAGACTATAAACCATCCGTTATATCCAGTCGTATCGGGTGAAATTCAAAATCGTATGACGAACGTTTAGAATGAATGACTTTCTGGTGATATCACAACTAATGTTGCTTGCTCTCAGAATGTAGTTGTTTCTATTGAAAACCTTAGTCAACATGAAGCACTGTGGTTTTAAATGGGTTCAAATATAATTGTAGTTCTGATAGTCCTATATCAAATGTTATTTATCCTCACAATACGTTTACTCCTAGTCAGTGTGCGAAATGTTTTAAATGAGTTATAGTTTGATTACGTTTCAGATTTTATTGTAGATGTTGGGTGCTGTCTCACACATATATGTTACGTAAAATCCCTACTCAATGATATGATGAACCAACTGATATAGCAAGTGTTTGCGAAGCAGTCCCGAAACCAGAATGCCTAGAAGTGGTGTCTGACAGTTTGAAATCCCGGGTAAAACCCGATGCCTGTGTTGGTAGAAATAAGTATGATCAATTTGTACAAAGCACTCAGTGCGTTTCGAAAACAGTATGATGAGGAGTCATCAAATTTCAGTATTCGCTATAGTTATCTACAAATACCCAACGAATCTGATGATATTTATCATGTGTATTCGGTCATGAACTTTATCGACCGATTTCCAATCACTGTTTGGCACTCTTAACTTAATTTTATTGTAAATTACTTGGTCAGTATTCGCCTGAAAAACGCAATTACTTATGTCACTACAAAGATGGTGTTGTAAAAAGAAACAATAAAAATATCTACCTTTCCGTTCCTTTAGCAACTAAAGAAGCTGTACGTTGTAATGGAGTAGCAGTATTATGTTTTTGAAGACGATGTTTACGTTTATTTCGACTATCTCTGCGTGTTAAGACTGACTGAGTACCTGTTCCAGGAATACAATGACTTGGATTTTGTAGAGTAAAACCAACGCTTGCTCCCGGAACACTACCACTACACGGCCCATTAGCAGTAGTAACTGTTGTTGTAATAGTAGCAGTAGCAGTAGTAATGATAACAGTAGTATTGGTTGTAGTTATTGGGATCGGAGATGATGGGGTATCATGTACGCCCACTTCAAGAAGGGATTTAGATTTTGATTTATAACGATTGGTTAGATTCCACAAGTCAGGCAAGTAGTCTGTTTTATCTAAATAAATAGGTCGGTAATGACTTTTTGTATCAATCACTTTGATACATGGTGTCACTAGATGTCGAACTGAAATTAGTAATACATAATAAAAACTTTAAGTTATGCAATATTATTTCAAGTCAACATAATAGGATTATTAATAAAATTCGTGCTGATTCGAGTTTAACATGAAAAATTAAGAAACTGTAACTACGTCTATATAGAAAGCTTAGTCATAAGGTAAAAAGACAACTAAATTGCGGATATATTTAGAATCACAATGAAAAAGCCTTTTTCTGATGACCATTGATAAACATCTCATATGTATGCTTTATGACAAGAGATACTTGTAAGAAAAATGCTATTTACATGGAAAAGGATTGTCGAAATGGTACCTTAGAATATTGGAAAGAACAGGCAGGTAACTGTCTGTCTCGCTTATTTATCAAATGATTTACTATAGAAATTATAACTGTTAGACTAAAGTGCACTCTGAGGGAAGATTATTGATGATTTAACACTTAATGGTATAATGCCCAGAATCTATGATTCCATCGAAGACAGTTAATAAAATATATTGAAATCATGAACCGATCAATCTTAGACCACTATTGAAAACTTGGAAGCACTAGACGGGACTCCTTGGTAGTGCGCATCCACCATCCCGCACACGGAACCCAAACCCAGTTAGACGTTAACACCATTGGATGCTGGATCAGTGGTCTAGAGGTTTAGCGTTCACGCGAGACCAAACGCTATGATTTCGAGTCTCATGTTCGAGATCGTGGATGCGCACTGCCAAGAAATCTTAAACTAGGATAAAACGGCCGTTCAGTGCTTCCAGTTGTCTAATGGTGGTCCGAAACTGATTGGTCCATGATTTCGATTAAAGTCAACAATCTCCATAACTCCTTACTGATAATAAAGTATCAGTGAAATGTTTCCTGCAAACAATCTTGGTAAAGGCTAAACTTTCATTTAAATATGCGACTCCCGAAATAAGAATACTTAGAAATATTAAACAACAGTATCCCCAAATCAAGGTAACTATCGAAGTACATGAAACTAGACGTTTAGGAATTGTTCTGCTCTAAATGATTGGTAAAGCAAGT
Organism: Schistosoma mattheei; assembly: GCA_944470405.2. Classification (NCBI taxonomy): domain Eukaryota; kingdom Metazoa; phylum Platyhelminthes; class Trematoda; order Strigeidida; family Schistosomatidae; genus Schistosoma; species Schistosoma mattheei. The sequence continues at coordinate 91,752,277 of OX103947.1, read as the reverse complement.
CTACTCGATCAAATACACTCAAATACGACAAAGTCAATTGGAAATTTGCCAATAACACTGAATAACTATATAAAGATGATCTAGTAAAGATAGACAGTAAAGACACTAGGATCGAATTAATGTATGTTATCTGTGAACATTTTTGTTAGTATGTGATTCATATGAATTTAGGCCCAAAATGACTAGATACATTAAACGAAAAAAAAATCGAATTTTAAGCACAAAATACAGTCAAGTTGTTAAGTGTCAACATTCTACCTCATTTTCATCAATAAAAACTTACTAGTTATTGACAGAAGCAAGTAGAATGAGTTAGTTTAAAAATAGTACAATATATAATAAACAGTCTTGATGATAATGATGATTCAGACAACTCAAAACCTGATTATTACCTTTAATGTGATAACTTATTGTGTTCGAGAGGTTATCAGAAAAACATTCAAAAAATTTTACACAACATAGTACTTGGAACAAAGATTCGAAGAATTACCTTCATGAATCCTATCACGCTCTGGATCACTAGTTAACTTGTCGAGATGATCATCATGATCTGTTCGTTGTATAGACTATAAGATAGTAGGATAAAACAGTTTAATCTACGGCACAATAGTTGATTAAACCACTAGAATAACGACAAAAACAACACGTAATTAAATTAATTACAAGTGTAACATAGACCATCAGCCAATCAAACGTATTTACAATTACACAAAACTCCGCCTGGAGTCCCTCCGGGGGCTACTGCCGGTCCCAAGCCCGGATAAAGGAGGAGGGTTGGGCATGGGGTTAGCGACCCCATCCCGTAGAAAACTAACTCGCCAAAAAAACGCTAACCAGAAAAAAATTATTCAAACAATTACAGAACGAATGTTTTTATAAAGTGAATCTTGGTACCCAGTTATTTCCAGTAAGCATAATATTGAGATGTTTTCATCTGTGCATTAATAATATTTAAGAGGTATCAGTATATCGAATGGTTATGCCACATGTGCAAGTGGAGATTATGATAGTAAGATTTGCGATAGAAAGCGGAATAGCTAGTTATAGGACTAGAAATTATTACCAACAGCAGTATGATACGCAGGTTCGAAAATAAACAAAGTAACCATTCAACATTTAAATTGAACTCCACTGAATCTACTTTAGTCTGAACAGCTTTATAATATTGTTAGCCATCATACAAAATGTGTAACTCAAAGTCAAGTACAAAATTCTGAAAGCCAAAGCTGATATACCCTATCAACACGGCGAGATGAAATTAGCAAGACCGATGAGAAATGGGTCAGAATAGTAGTAGGATCAATGATAATGGAAAAGATAAAAGACCACGGATACGGTTGAAAAAATGGAAAAAAGCTAGGCATCAAAAAACATCGCAAAAAATATTAATACAACAAAGGAGATATCTACCTGAATATATGACTGAACGTCTGATGGAAGATTTTTTATCCATTTCGTTACAGCTACAATAAAAAAAACCAGAAAATACGGAGATAAATTACGGCAAGAAATAAAATTATTCAAAATGCTGAATAGACGTGTACTGGAGCATAAACCTACAATTGATCCGTGAATAAAACCGATGGTCGACAAGTGATAAACAAAAGAATGTAGTATGGTTCCTAAAGAAGTAAGAGATAGTTATGTGAAGACTTCGGAAATTATCAACTAATATTAACTCATTCTTAACTTTAGTATGTAATAAGTGCTTATTTACAAATTTCAAGAAGTGAGATGTTCAGATATTTACCGAAAACTGCTATAAATTTATGTTTGTGCGGTTTTAGTACAAAGCCTAGGTGAATATTTTTAAAAGTTGAAATAAACACTTATACAGAAATATTCTTACAACCCAAATAATATTTGCTGAGATCAGAATAAATTCATACTTACACCCTTCAAGAACCACTGAGAAAAATACATTACAGTCAACTGTATTCAGAAAATTCAATCTCTGCGAAAGTCGTATTAATAGAAACAAGTGCTTATCTATCACAACCCTAAAATACTGAGAAAGCATTTTTCTAAAGCTTACATCCAGTGACCTAAACAAACAGTATGGTTATCTAGCTAGCATCGACTTTAAGCAGTGAGTTACGCCGACATAAAGATGTATCCCAAACATTCTAGATGTTATATTTCTTTCTTAGATTTCAAAGCTTGGAAAACTATTTTTGATTCCGCTAATTTCCATCCATTTAAGGTTTACTAATAATAACCTCAAGTAAGATTGGAACTCACTAGTCATTTCCAGTATTCCTGATTTACTAGTCATAAAAAAACCTAAATTTGATCCCATAAAACAGTGCAGTTATTTTATCCTATGATGGACATATCCAGGGACGCCTTGCTGACGTGTGCTAACTAGGATGAAAATGAGGTTTAAGGTTTCCTATCGATTCAGTCAGTCATCTACATCGTAGGACCAGACACATGCATCGGTCCAAGTTGCCACACTTCATTAGACAAGACGAACACCAAATTCATAGAGGTAGTCAATTCAATGGTACTAATATATAAAAGAAAGACAGCATATAAGGATATGATACATGAAGAAAGAACTAGCTCGTAGACAGAAAGGTATAAATCAATTTTAATCTCACGGTTTAAGGGAAGACAAGGAGAGTGTATATACCGACGCCATTGTGATCGATTCTGAGTTATATCATACAGTCTCCAACCACTTGTTACGATAGTCGGACCCCAACAAAGTAGTCTGCATCTACCAACATGGCTCAGGCCAGAAATTATTGACTTCAAGGACTGATGCCATGTTTTGGTTTGGCCACCCCCAACTTTCTTCAACGGTAATCGGTGGTTGGGCACGTATAATACATGACCCAATCATCTTAGACGATTACTTTCAACCACATAAAAAGTTCAAATGAATATAATGTACCGTCTTTGACTAAACACACATTAGTTATCTTTTTTTAAAAAATTTGACACATCCACGTAGTTGCTTTAATATCAAACAAGGGTAAGTAAAACTTACTGTCAATAGAGAGAATTTTAATACCTAGCTGACGAGCTTTGTATAACAGGTCGTTATTTGAATTTAACTTTTGGCTAGATCCCAATACACAAGACATAGATGATGACTGAGATTGTATAGGTGCAACAGATACATCATTGGATGTTTGAGCCTAAATTTCAAATAAAAGTAAGAAAATCACGAAATATAATTAAAGATATAAGTGAAATTAGGACATTATAAAGGCAATGTTAACTTCTCATTACCTAAGGAAAAGACCAGTGGATTTCTCTAGCATCTACCGAGTTGACATATACTCAGAAATCCACCACACTAAGCTTTCAAACACGATAAAGAGCGAGGGCAGATTAAACGTAGACTGCCGTGACATGATTGGGGCCGAAACACATTAGCTGGAAGTCTTGAGGTTATCATGACTACATTAGTCTCGCTATGTTATTGCATCGCAAGTATAAAGACAAAATTATTGCGAAATGGAGACCACATTACAACATCCTCTTAGTATCACCATATTCAGGACCAACAATCTTAAAACTGTTAGACATTCAAAGTATCAAACAGGGGTAACATGTATTGGTCAATCAGATTTAGTCAACATATCATTTGCCATGAATCTATTCATTTAGGCTTTGTCCATTAACATGGGTTCTTACCCTGAAAATGTAGTTTTTGAAACAAGTCTAAAAGTATCACCGATACTAGAAAAAGGCATTTGTGGTGATAATTTAAATCAGTTGAATAAAAACCAACTTACTTGGTTTAATATCGATGAGGCTGTAATACCTGATGAAGCAGAATTAGAATCTTCAGTAGCAATTTTGCGTGCGGCAAGTAACATAGCTCTACCACGTGTTACCGGGCTATTAACAGGTTTGCTTCCTATTAGGACAGGAACTTTGAGATTGTTTGGTGTTTGCGAAGTAGATGAGAGCTGATTGTGAAGCGAAGTGGATTGTTTCGACGATGTAACCGGTGATTCATCAATAGTAGGGGATGCCAATCGAGATGATATCCGATTAGTTATGACGTAATCAACATCCCGACTAAAGAATTCAACTACCTCCTAAGTTTTGTAAGAGGAAACGATATAGAATAATTATTAGGAAAAGAATAGTTGGGGGATGAGTTACTGTTTCAGCAGAAAGTAATTTATGATGATTAGTTTTAAATTACAGGGTCACTTATCTGAATTTTGATACCATTTAAGATAAGCGGACATGAAAATAAATTGAACGTTATGTATTGGGATACTTGTCAAAGTCGCTATACTGTGCATCAGTATAATGAGAAATCAATAAGAAAAAATATTAAATACAATATCAATTAGGAACTAAAGAAAACAGATGTTAAGGAAAATTCCAAACGAAGAACAAAAAGTATCAGTTATTCACAAGATAGACGATTCAGACGTTCGTGAGTTTCATGAATTATGAACTCTATAGCACACCGTCGCGACTCTATTTTAAGAATTTCAACATAGAACCCTTAACTTTTGATGGAACAATAAAAAAACAGAGTAGATATGAAAAATGCAATGTATGGTGCAAATAAATCACACTTTTCAAATCAACTTCATCTTCGTATTGTTCTATCAAAGTTTATAAAAAAAGAATAATTGGTTTAGATTCTTAAGTTCGGTAAGCGGCTCTTATCAAACATTGGTATGTTTTTAGTTCGAACAGTCTTATATGTTTGTCATCAAACTAAATCTAGCTACAGGTGGAATCGACAGAAGGTAAAACAAAATAGTTAGAACAGTAATAACAGCAGTAGCGAAAAAATTGGAGGCAATAAAGGCACAGAATCCAGAAACATTATAAACGAATGTCTGTAACACTAAAGTGATGAGTAACGACTTCACCAAGAATTATTTACTTCCTGAACAAAAACGTAGGCCTTGTGTTGGACTTCTGCAACACATTTAGGGATAGTGATTAAGTAATGGTCTAGTGATAAAAACACTTGGTCCCCAACTGGCAGGTCGCAAGTATAAGATCGCACATTTCACGTGAAGATCTATCAAATATACTTTGACTGAAAGCAGTTTAGTCAATGTTTATTCGCTTTTTTTCTTCATATAACATTTCTCCTTTTCTTAGTCTAGTTATTTATTTATTTATTTGAACATATAAATATCGGTACAAAGGGGCACACAAGTCATTTGGTCTAGTAGCCTTTCTTGTGAGTTCGATTTTACTATACGTAGCTCGGGCACGTTGTCAATATAGGGATGTACTATGATAATTTCAACGACTGGTGCAGTACTATATGTTGTGGACGAACGCCAGCTTTTACTAGATGGTACTACAAACCACATTCACGCTAACTCTACTGAGAATGGGGCAAAACCACTAGAGGTATTGAAGCTATAAGTGATGAAATCCGTTTAAAAACTTCCCGAGGACAAAATGAACGATATAAGTAATAAAAGATAGTTAACGGATACCGATGATACTGTAAGTGACGTCAACAACTCAGTTCCAGAACTTCAGAAAGTCACTGTAGCGGATTTATTAAGCACACATACATTACAACAACTGGGCACTAAAATAAATGTGCGCCACAAATAGGGATAGACGAAGGGAGAATATAATCAAAAAAGATTAAATGAGCAAAAATAAGTGGGCGAGAACAGTATATAATAGGGAAACAGTTCGGTTAATATACAAAACAGAAATACTTCTTTCAGTTAAGGGAGTTCCTTTCACTTTTATGAATGTAAAGGAAAGCTAGACCAGGATCACCATGGGCATTTGTTTTGAGCCATGTATGACAGCGTCCTGAGCCTCCGAGTCGCACTACCTACAAGACCCTAAACAGTAGATCGTGATGGACAAATTCCAGTCCTATACAGCTTTCTTTCATAAAACAATGTCATATCATGAAATAACCAATTCACTGTTTTTTCCACGTTGTCCTAGAGTCGGCAAGTAATGGGTGATGTGGGATTCATTGGGATGACATTCGTAACACATGTCCAAGCCGCCGAAGCCGTACTTCAAGCTGGTGACTAATGGAATTGTCGTCCCTGTGTTGAAACACACACCGCCAAACCACTATATTATTACAACGTTATTGTCACTGAAAGTCTATAATCCCTCAGACGTAACGATCATCAGATAAATTTTCTGAACATCCTTAACCTGGAGGCTAGGTTTCGCAAATATACAGTAGAATTGATCGCACTGGAGCAATATAGATCTGACTTGACAAATTGAATGTAAACATGCTACAAGTGTCGTTACTATGGCCTCTAGTAAGGAATCCTATAACTTACAGATTATAACCATGAAAACGCTATCACGAATTTTCGTGCGAGCTCTTTCATTTTGTATCCTCAGTGTATGTCCTCTTAGATGTATTGTAGCACTGAATCATATAAAGTGAACTGTTCTAGTAAAATTTTGTGAATTATATGACATTCTGATTAAATATCCCTAACCCTTGTGTACTACGCAGGTTGTAAGTTTAATGCAGTTAAGGCCAGCTAAGTATGGTTTATTGTTTAGTCGAAATAACTTGTTGGTTTCCCTTCTTTGAGAACATTCAAGAGAGCAACATCCTTATTATGACAATTAGACATAATGCAGGGGACTTTACCAAATGAGATCTTGGGTAAACACTGAAAACGTTTTTAATAGTTAAGGAATCAGGCTAATTAATGTTCTGGAAATAAATTCTAACAGTATGGGGTATGGAATACATTACCCCAGTAGAAAGAAACACCCCTAGAGTTTTATCTAGTGAGACTCCAACAATTTTTACTATAGTTAAAAGTATGATAGTGGGATCACCCAGAATATACTAGATGGATGTACCATTACTGTTCACCATTAGCATTGTGTATTTACTGGTGTTAACAGAAAGGAAGTTTCTGATAATTCAATCTATAATTGGTACAGCATTTATTATTTATTTAGTTGAACACATAAATATTGGTACAAGAGGGCACCAAATATATATGCGCCATACAAAACAATGAGAATTCGAAGAGAAAAAAAGGTAAGGAACGTAAAAAAAGGAACAATAACGAACAGATTATTGTAAGGTGGTGTAATAATAATAATAATAATAATAATAATAATAATAATAATAATAATAATAATAATAATAATAATAATAATAATAGTAATGGAGGAAACGAAAGCTAAAATCAGAAATCTTTCAGTTAAGGAAGAAACAACCACTTTTTATGAAGAAAGTAAGAGAAGGTTACAGCAGGATCGCCACTGGCTTCTATTCTGAGCCATATCTGATAACGTCTCTAGCCACTGTGTAGCACCATCTCTCGGACCCCAACCAGGGAGTCGTGAAGGACCAACACAAGCCAGTCCTTTGCAGCTTTCTTTCATACCACGACACCATGTCATGCACTGACCACCTCTCCGCTTCTTCCAACCAGTCCCAGAGTCGGCAAATAATGCACGACGTGGAATTCTCTGGGACGACATTCGGAGAACATGTCCAAGCCACCGAAGTCGGTGTTTCAAGATGGTGACACCAATTGATTATCATCTCTGTGCCCGAACACACGATGCCGAACCTCTGCATTACTGACATGGTGTTGCCACTGAATGTCAGCAATCCTTCGGAGACAGCGATGATCGAACACAGAGAGTCGTCTAACGTCCTCAACTCGGAGAGGCCAGGTTTCACAAGCATAGAGCAAAACTGCTCTCACCGACGCGTTGTAGATCCGACCTTTTACAGCCAGACTAACATCACGAAGGCGCCAAAGGTGGCCCAGATTGGCATAAGCCGCTCTGGCTTTCACTATACGTGCATTGATCTCATCACTCACACCCCACCAGCACTTATGCAGCTACCCAGATACACGAACTTCTCGACTACGTCTATCTGCTCACCATCCAGGGTGAGTACAGGATTAGAATCCTGCCAGTCTTGTAGAAGTACTTTGCACTTCGAAGGTGCAAAGCACATACCATACCTACGGACACTGATTGCCAACTGATTAAGTGCGGATTGCATGCCTTGGGCATTATCGCACAGTAAGACAATATCGTCCGCATACTCAAGGTCGAGAAGTCTTTCTCCAGGCAACAGATCCACACCACCATTACTTACATTCATCAGAGCTGTTTCCAGAATGTCATCGATGGCAAAGTTGAAGAGGAATGGTGAGATTGGGCAACCCTGCCTAACCCCACTGCTCGAATGGAACAATGGAGAGAGGTGGTTGTATGCCCTCACTCTGCCTGAGGTGTTTTATATAGGGCTTTTAGGATGTTAATAAACTTCTCAGGCACACCCTTCTTCAATAGACAATCCCAGAGAACAGTCCTGTCCAACGAATCGAAGGCAGCCCTGATGTCAAGAAACACTTTGAAAAGTATGGCGGTGTTCTAACATTTGGCGGAGGGTGAAGATATGATCAATACATCCTCGACCAGAACGAAACCCAGCCTGCTCCTCGCGAGTCAATCTTTCTCGGGTTTTGAACAACCTACGAAGTATGACGGAAGCCAATAGCTTGGACGCAATCGGAAGTAGACTTATCCCCCGATAGTTGTTACAGGAACGACGTGAACCCTTTTTAAAGATAGGGACAACTATCGACTCATTCCATGACGTTGGTACACTCTCTAGTTCCCAAACCTTTGTAAACAACGTCGTCAATTCCTTAGTCAAAAAGTCACCACCATCTTTAAAAAGAGCCGGAGGTAAGTCATCTGGGCCAGGTGATTTGTAACGCTTCAAGAGTTGGAGTTCCTTGCGGACTTCCTCCTCATTTGGTGGATCAGTCGTCACCGGCCATGGAGGGCAGGACAGTCTGACCGATGTTGCCGGAGCAGCAGGCCAGTTGAACTGCCCTTCGAAAAATTCTGCCCATCGTCCAAGACGTCGATGGATGTTAGTGATTGGCATCCCATCATCCTCGCAGATTGTTTCACTCACACCAGACTTCTTGCTGCCAGTGGCTCGGATGAGTTGGAAGAGCTTCCGGTAGTTACCAGATGCAGCTGCTGCTTCCAGCTCATTAGCACGCTCCGACCACCAGGCTTCTCGGTCCTTACGCAAGCTTTGCCTAATTTCGCTACGTAACATCGTTCGTGGTCAAGCTCATGGTTACCCGGAGTAGACCGGCGGGCTTCAATGAGTTGTAAGGAATCCAGATAGGTACTCCAAAAGGAGCGGCAGTCTTGTACACAACCACGCCAGCAGTAGCTGATCGCGATGTGATCAATCTGAGTCCAGGCTTGAGATGCAGAGGAAGGATGCCAGGTGGCACATCGGCGATGACTGTGCCGAAAGTTAGTGCTAGCCAGAAACAGGTTGTGGTCTATGTACAGTTCCAATACACGGTCCTCGTTATCTGTCCTGCGACCAACAAGTCCCCATCGGCCACCAAAACGATTCTCTTCTGTGCCTAGACGCCCGACCTGAGAATTCAAAACTCCGGCTAGTACTATAATGACGCACTTTCTGGAGAACAACAGTTAACTGGTGTTAGAATTCATCCTTGATTGCATCCGCGCTGCAATCTGTCGGAGAATAGGCGATGACGAACAGACATCGTTTCTCACACTGATTTCTTCTCACTTTGATGTAACTCTCTAAAATAACAGCACATAACCGACTGTTAATCGGAATTCAATCAATTAGCGCTACCTCAGCTCTAGCGCTTAGTGCGACACCAACACCAGCAAGACCAGACGAAGATGCCACAGGGTTCCCAGACAAGCGCACGTAAAACAAGCTTTTTGAAGCGACAGATGGAGAGTGAATTTGTAGTACTTCACCAGTCTTGAATACGGGTCTCGCATAGACAACAAACATCAATATTAAGACTTTCTAAAGACATAACCAGCCCTATCTGTTGTCCGACCTGTATATGTGTGCGAACGCTGAAGGCAGCCAGTTTGAATGGTGCACGTGGTTTCAGAAAAACTGCTTCAGTATTCGTATTCGGTGGTAGCATAGTTTTCGACCAGGCAGTGACTCGAGAACGTTTAGATAGGACCGAGTTTCCACCATAGGCGAGCTGCTGTACAGCCTTTTGTTTGCAATTTATGGTGAAATCTAGGTTGAGTTGACTATAACAGATTAAGGTTATATTTCTTAGAAGGTACGTGAGTTATTATCAATGCGTAACAGTTAATAGGCTCCATAAATCACTATTCTTTCTATTAAATACTGCAATCAAATGAACTAAAAGAATATTTTTTCAATCTAAATTATATCAAGGACGGATATTTCTAAGGTCATGAATATACAATACATATGTTAATGTCACATGTTACATGAAATTTAACATTCGGTATTTTAATACTAACTATGAACTAAAATCTCTTACATAATACAAAAATTGTTGCATTTTCAACATTATTCAATCACATGAAAGTAGATTGTAAGTAGTATTGAAAAAGGAATGATTTTTTTTGAAAAAATCTTGGAAATATTCTGTTAATTTGGTAAATTCTACGTAGATTGAATATTATTTATTTATTTATTTGGATATATATGCACTTCTGTTCATTCATTATTTATTTAAACACATAAACATTGGTACAAGAAGGCACCAGATAGACATGCGCCACATAAATCATTCAATTTGTGTGAAAGCTGGGATATTGACCGGGTGTCCAGACCGAAGCAGGTCGTTTTCTCATAAAGCCACACTCGAAGCCTTCGACCTAAATGTCTGATCAACAAGGCAATGGAGCAATGTCAGGAGATGCAGTCTCATGGTAGCCGGTGACCAACAATTGGTTCGTACCCCATTTGTTTAATCAGGATACTGGAGTGCGTGTGCACGATTAGTTTGGAATCAGGGTTTTATACCCCCCCAGGTGGACTCTCCGTGTCCACCAACCCGGTTAAAGCGATGGACATCCGCTTTTCGTCCTCTTAATTCCTTAAACAACAGTAGTGCCACGAGAAGGTAGTGAGTAGGACTTCCTTGTCAGTGGTTATATGCACGTGATTATGTGAGAGCATTTTGAAAGATATAGAGAGCTGACTCTCTCTACACTCGGTTATACCAGGGCATTTGAGGGCCAATCGTTTACTATATGTAACCATATTGTTTTCATATCAAGATTCCGTACGTAAACATGTTACTTAGTCATACAAAATAGCTAATTCTTTTGGCTGGTGATCATGTTGTTGATATTACACTGTAGAGCACCGATAAGCAAGATGTTTTAAACACGTTTTCAAGACATCACTGCAATACACACTACAGTGTAACCCACAGAAGACAAAAACTATACAATGAAACATCTCATTCATAGTAAAGTCGATGGGCAGTTTTAAGTAGCTTATCAGAAAGTAATTATGAAAAGCAGAGAAAGAGCTCAACCACCTGCCGCTAAAACGCCACCAGAAAGGTAACTATAAACTAAATAAACGCAAAATTATGTCAAGTCTCTCAGACAAGTCAATTATCATTTATAAAGTGGAAGTCAAAAAAAGACTGAAGAGCTAGAGACCAAAATAGAAACAGATCATTTCGTAAAACAAAATTTAGATTCTAGAAGTCTACACTCAAGCGGTTTTCTGTAGAAAAGTACTGTTAAAAAACAAATCTTTAGTTTTGGAATCTGTCATTACTATTTCTAATCTGGCTGATAATATTAAAAGGTTATATATAAGTGAAAGCTGTCAAAACGGAAAAACGAACCGTACTTCCGGTCAAATAGCTGCATAGGCCTTAATGCACGCAAGTTCAACCCAATTTCTAGGCTTAGAGACGGAGTCATCATTAAACTCATTTGACCAGAAGTCGTTGGAATTCACAACCTTACTGGCATTTGTTCAACACACCAGTGATTATAAAACCAAAAATGAACAAGTGATTCTCATTTAAGTTAGCAAAGTAACTGCATCTCAAATGATAGACGACTAGAACAATGGAGAGGCTGTAGCCAATCATGTTGTAATAATCTTAACTCGCGAAATGCTACATCAAGAAAAACATGTGTAGAAGCAAAGCCAAACAACAAATTGCGTTCAAGTCATAAACTCTTAATTAAAATGTAACTCATAGCTTGGAAAGTGCAAAGAACTTTTGCCTGTGCCTAGCTTCTTTTACGAGTGGACTAGAAAGTTAAACCTTATTGTACTATCCCGATGATGAACAGGACCTCTGTCACTCCTTCAATTAGACCAACTAATACACATGACACGGTTGGTAAATTCAAAGGCCAAGGACAAACCACATCACAGAATACAGGTTTTCCTACCGTGCAACTAACTCCTCGAATCTGATTTCAAGAATACTTTGTGTCCTGACTGAATTACCCCAGAGAAAGCTAAACACATACAAGAACACTGGGAAATAGTAAATTGGTTTTGGCGTTCTGTCCCCTATATCCTTCAAAATATAATGTACTAAACTAGGTTTTCGGACCGTTACATTGTTTGTTCGGCCCCCAATTGGCTGGACGCATTGGATAAAGACTAACACCACAAACACTATATTTGGTGCGTAGATTGTTCCAGTTTTCAGTCACATTCTATAAACTATCCTACCAGATTTCATTGAATATTACGTGTTGACAGTGCGAAGTGTCTTGCTTATTTTCAACCAAAACTTATTAACCTAAGATCTACCACACGTAAAACGCTCAGGAAAAATAATACTGAGCACAAAAAAGGTAAACTTGCTCCTTTAAGCTTCTTTAACACTTGTTCAATGTGTTTGTCACGAGGTGTGCCTGATTCATAATGCATGAACAACTTTTTGCCAAGAAGTGGAGCGAGTCTATTTTCTGGAGGTGAAAATGCCTTAGTAATTCTTTCCACACCAATGTTATCATCAACCAGAGAGCTGTCTGACTTCACAGGTGGTAATCCAAAAGTTGAGTGACTGCTCAGTAATTTCCGCTCACAACTATGGTCATAGTCATTCATATTCCCGTAGCCTGAAGCCGTTGGTAAGTCGGCGTCAAGGTTGGTGTGTTATGTAAGGAGTGGGAAGAAAGGTGTGAGTGAGGACCTACAAAAGAAGAGGATCAGTGAGCCAGAGACTAGGTGCACGTAAGCATATTGCACAATTTTTAAGTAACAACTAATTAGGAAGTAAGGTAAATTCAAAGTTATCTGATGACCACAAATACGACCATACCAGCACCTTGAGATGGACTTTACAAACCAAATTTCCATCGCTCACTTGACCTTAACCTTGAACCTAGCTCATTGTTTTAAACAGTACTACCCAAATCAAATGGTTCAAATGGTTGTGGACGGAATAGAAGAAGCTTTCGCTTAACAGGCTTCCGTGTCTAGTAGCAGGGGATCACCAAATCCTCCAGGCAGGAATCTAGGTATGTTAACAATAAAAGAGGAAAAGAAATTGGTAAATCATAGTGCGATGCTGTCCTTGGTCCTTAAGAATAGGTCAAGTTGCCTCTTGAAGGACTCCTGAGAAGTCGCTTGGACTAGGTCGGCCGGCAGCGAATTCCAGCTTTTGACAACTCTTAAGGAGTAGAAGTTGTGTCTACATTCCGTCTTGCTATGTTGTGTTTCCAGTTTCTGGGTGTTACCCCTTAGGTTATTGTTCGAACTAAGCTTAAGTAGGTGTTTAAGAGGATGTCCAGAAGTGTTAAGAATACTATAAGCCATTAATAAATCACCTCTAAGACGCCTATATTCTAGTGGGTAAAGGTCTAGTGAACGGAGGCGTTCTTCGTAAGGCTTAGATTTGAGTCCTCGAACTGATTTCGTGGCTCGCCGTTGGATACGCTCCAAAGTGACCTTATCCTTTTGGAGTGAGGGGGGAGTACTATGTTTCCGTACTCTAAATGGGGACGGATGAAACTATTGAAGATTGTGTGGAAAGTTCTTCCGTCAAACTGACCAAAAATGCGCCTCAACGTTACCAGTGCAAGGTTTGCTCGGAAGGCATTTTTGTCACAGTTAGCGTAAGACTTTAAGTCATGGGGCACCAGGACTCCCAAATCTTTTTCGACTTGGGATACTACTAGGGGATGGAAACCTGATGCAATGAAACAATTTAGGGAGACCTATCAATAACTTACTGAATTCGTGACCCAGTGTCTTCAGCTAGGCGTGTTCAGTGAAACTAATGAGGTCGAGATTAAATGCGGAAGACCTACAGAACTATTTATTTACCGCTACAGCCCCCCCCCTTTAGTGCGGCAGTGACTGTGGGATGTAATTTCTCCTACCGATATACTACCAGAGCTGTAAACGCGATACTGTCCTTCCTAGAGTCTTTGTGAAAGCTATAGTCTGAACAAGGACAACTGGACTTTAAACTCTTTTTTCATAAATGTAAAAACAATTTGATTGGCACAATAAATAAAGGAATTATAGTCATTAAGTGGAACGCATAAAAATACCGACCAGTATTGCGTTTCTTATCGAAACGAATAAAAATTATGTTTCATACTGATATAAGAGGACAAAAATGTCCTTCAGTTGGCAGGTTATATACAAGAGAGATAGTCTACAGACACATAGGAACAGATTGATGTAGTGGGCGCTTAAACAGCGATTTGATGGGCTAGCTGTGGACATAACTAACATCTACCCCAAAAGCGGACACCATGCCCAGGCCTTACTATTGTTACGTTCATTTATTCGGATTCTTCCAGTAGGTATAGGTTTCGTATATTCCAGTTGATCTCTCCGGTTGCTATCTTCAGTCGAACTGTTCTGACTCGTCCATCTAAACCACAATCGGCCTGTCTAACTACAGCTTTCGGCCACAGGTCTCTCGGCGAGCCAGAATTGCTTACTAACACTAAATCTCCCGGCTGTAGATTGCTTCTCTTGTCTAACCACTTGGATCTCGCATAAACGGTTGGTAGGTACTCTCGTAACCATCCATTCCAGAATAGGTTGAGTAGTTGTTGCGCTTCCTTCCATCTCCTATTGTATAAGCCCGTTTCACTCATCTGCGCTTCTTTGAATGATACACCTCTATGAACTAACAATAACTTATTTGGCGTTATTACATTCAGATCATCACAGTCATTAACTAGCTTTAAGAGTAGTCGATTGGTCAGTATCCCTTCAGCCTATATTAAAAACGTCTCCAAAGACTCGTCCATCAATAAATTCTGAAACAGTAGTGATTGTAGAATTCTTCTTAATGAGTTTGTGATGCGTCCCCATAAACTGCCTCACTGACTGGCTCTAGAAAGGTTAAAGCGCCACTCGCAACCCTATTCTAAAAGGGCATTTTCCATCGTATTCTGGTCGCAAATACACACACTCTAAGACTAGCATTGGCTTCTTTAAAAATAGTTTTCACATTTAGTCGTCGATAGTCATCAGTTGGATAGCAATCATTGCTGTCCGTTTTGGGAACCATGTGTAGGATAGATGCCCATAGACTGTTTGGTGGTCGAATGATTCCTAAGTCAATCGTGTGACTGAATTTGGTTTTAGCTAACCGTAGCCTTTGGGGAGCTAGTCGGTGCACTTTTGAGAATACACGTGGTGCTGTAGTCGTGATGTAGTGTGCAACGTCACTGGTTTTGAATTGTAATTTTGGTTGCGTTTGGTACAGCGCGAGGTGGTTGTTGAGTATCTGTCAAATCTACTGATCGATTTTATGCCTAAGCGTGACTAGACATAGCCTACAAACACATAGTGAGATTCCACAAACATGTAACTTGTAGCGGGTCTATACCAATGGTTAGCATAGAAATATCTGTAACAATGAAAATCCGGTGAGTGTGTTCTCGATAACCCACGTTCAGATGAATATATCGCTCATAGTATCAGGCGATTGGTCTTCGATCTGGTACCTGTTAGTTGTTATACTGGTTCGTACAGTCGGTCGCTAGTATTCGTGAAAACAACGCTTACTCCTGCGCTCCTGTGGCCGGAGTAACAAGGCTTCATCATCATGTCACCAACGTACAAAAGACGGCTATGTTCTATAGCTTCAATATCCGTCAGCGCGTGCCGGTGGACAAACTTCCTGAAAGTTTAGTTGTGACAGGCGTTTTGGGGTTTAGGAAACCAAAAGTGAGACTATCTGCTAAAACGCTTGTTAACACCTTCACCACTGTGAGGAATTGAGCCCGCGGGTCTATAATACCATGCTCGAGAAAGTCGGATTCTGTGTAACAGAACCGGAATTCGACATTGCCGGACCAGAATTTCATGAGCTGAAGGGAAGGTGGCGAAAGTGTCTTTCATGCCTGTAGGTGACCATCGTTCATTTGGTAGAACAAACCAGACTAGTAATGAATAGGTCTTTATTTTGATTGTGGGAAAAACAGAATGGGGTGGGCGGCTACCTGTCAAAACACACAAAGCTTTTCAACATTCAATATAAGATAATGAAAAATCTAGTGCTTATACGAAGTTAGAAGGCGAATTGATACTTGAGCTCAATTGTTTTGACATATACTTATAATCATCATATGCTCACTAATGACGGTCTCCAAGAGGTATTTCCTGGAGTTCCAGTGGGAAGCAGTGACCAGTGTAGTTCAACCGAGTCCGCTGTGAAATATTAACTCACTGGAGACATTGATGGATGTGTCGCTCAAGTTCGTGGATTGGCTGAAGTTAGACATTAAAACCGTTGGATGCCGGTTCAGTGGTCTAGGGTTTAAGCGTTCGCGTGCGAGACTGATAGTTCCTGTGTTCGAATCTCTTTGGGGGAGCGGGCTCGTGGATGCGCACTGCTGGGGAGTCCCACAATGGGACGAAACGGCCTTCTAGTGCTTCCACGTTTTCCATGGTGGTCTAGCTTCAATTCATCCATGATTTCAAACATTGAACTCGCCATGATATCCACTAAAACCCTTCTCTGATTATTTACTTAGTTGTTTGGGCTCGACTCTAATCTAATCAACCTTAGCTGTTAGAAGTCTTAATCTTTAACAGTTTGGGTGTCTGTTTTGTCCGCATGAGGGTAAAATATAAAAATGGGCGAAAAAGCCAAGAACACAAAAATGACATCACGATATATAAAAGTAAACATTAAAATTGATAATTAACGCTACGAAAATGAACGGACTCACAGTTTTTCTGTTTCGTGTATTAGATCACGTCGGGTTCACCACTCAAAATTCCATACATATTCAGGGTTTGAGAACGCCTTTATACACAACACCATTAGAATTGAAGCATACCAATCTAGTCAGATCAGATTTTCGACGATATACTTGAAAACGTTATCGATATGTCGATAAATGCTTAATCTAAGCTGTCTAACAGTTGAAAGGGATGAGTAGCAAGGCGTATCCACTCGTGATCTGGTGCGGGTGCGTGACCTTGTCTCTGGTGTATCTAATTAGGTCAGCGTCAACTTCAAAGAAGTATTTGTTTTGAAACTTATATACCTCTTCAGACAGCTTGGATGAAATGAGAAGATCCGGATCCCTCAGATTACCTAGGCCTTCTATGTTGCTGAGAACGACCTTGAATTGGTTATGTTTGTCAGTATCTTGAAGGAAGTCTGTATTGAACCTTTGTAATGTTGTTTCTTCAGTCGTCCATCGTTCCTTTAGCTTCAGTTTTCTTCTTGATAGCCGCCAGGTAGATGGTGATCTGAAGCTATGCCAGCTCCTCTTCTTGTCCTCACGTCTCCCACTGACTTGTGAATTTTTTAGTAATGCAAATTTGATCTATCTGGTTCTGTGTGTTGTGATCCAATGAGACCCATGTAGCTTTGTTTATGCGTTTGCATGGGAATATTGTGTCACCTATAACCATTTTGTTTAACCAATCTAGCGTTTTTTTATCGAGATTATTTTCTGTGAAATGGGGTTGCCCACAGCATGCTCAACGCTCCTTACTTACATGGGCTTGGAACCTGCAGTAACTGTAGAAGAGCTCCAGGTGGAGTTAGTAAAATAGTGAAACCATAAAATACTGACAGGAAGGTGCGTTTGATAGATATTCTTAGTAATAACAAAGTTTACATATTAGAAATACCTAAAATTTCATCAGAGGAGTGATATATAGATGGTTAGTGAAATTATGCTTTAGCTAAATAAACTGGTCAAAAAATCCGTCCGGATTTTCGTTTGCAAGAGATTTATAGCTTTCAGAAACATGTAGTTTAGAAGGTATTAAGCAGTTAAAGCTGACCTCGTTAACGAAGTTATGTACCCGATGGTAAACTGCCAAAAATGTTACTTTTGATATCTTACTTGGCACATGAATTTTTTTGTATACTTCCTAGATTAAGCCATCTTGCCTTCACCTTATTACGTCCTCAAAAATGTATTTCCCCTTTAAATCCGTGTTATCTTTATCGTTGAGGGATGGTACGTCTATAAAAAATCTGAGTACATGGTTTTTAAACATAGTACTAAAGCCGTTTAAAATATGTTCTAAGTAGTTTTTGTCCAGTACTTCATCGTTAAGTAAACAACCTATTTTACAGATGATTTTTCATCGAGTTGATTTATTCATAGGTAGTTTTATTTTTTGCACTATCATATAGAGAAGATAGATAAACAAATATGTAATATGTTTACCATATATTAATTATGATAAACAAAAGTTTATTAAGCAGAAGTAAGGAAATTAAACTAGACACAAGGTCACATTCTTTAAGTGAACGATCCTCACCATCCTTAAAAGAATAATCTATAAATGAAGAATATTCTTTTCGATCAATTCTCTTCAAGTTCTGCAATCCAATATATCCATATTAATAATACCCCAAAAATGGTCAGATTAAGGGCAAAGTACATCGTTTAAAGTTATGGTATGTAAACTGTAGGATTGTCAAACAAAATAGAATAAAGCTGTTCATGTTGATATGACTTATATGGAATATTAATTTGAATCAGCTTGTATGTTAAGTGAAATTGCTAAGTTCCCATGATTAGAATAAATATGGATCAGATAGGGTGCGAGAAATAATGGTGCCATTATAATTCGATCAAATGTTTAGTGGAAGTTTATATTGTGTAAAAAATGATTAGTAAGACAAATTAAGGTGGGATGAATGCAAAGCAAATGAATCCTGTATTGGGGAGATTAATAACCAATAATAATAATGTGTAAATCACCAACGTAAATGATCTATGTCGAATGACTGGGGGCCTACTCCAGTTAGACGGGAATGGTGTGACCAACAACTAACGTCGAAATTACATCTCACAGTCAGCACCTAACGTGGATTATACCTTCGTCGTATTGACGTACTATGGATGACTAGAAGACCGTACAACACAAAGGACGTTATTATGGAAATATATTAGTAAGAATGAGTATAGAGTGGATAGTAAGACCACCACCACATTGGCCAGTCCACGGCATACGATTAACTGATACGCGTTGTTTGTCTTTGACTTTGATAGTGATCGATGACATGTTCAATAATCAGTGACCCAACTGTCGGATGATTTGGCTAAGGCTCAGTGACATTTCACCGGCCCTATAGCATACAAAGTTGGTCAACTGAGATCATTTATCCGTAGGATTTTAGATGAACATTGATTGGCTGGAAAAAATAATTTGAAAACTTGCCGCTAATAACGCTCTTTTTAGAGAATAGGAAATTCTCCTCTTCGAAACTTCGATAACTTTCTCACGTTTGAAATCAATGTTCATATAAAGTGTTTTCATTGAAACCGAGATTAGAAACTATTATTAGTTTCTCTGATAAAATAACGTTTTAACACTTTTATTTATTCTACCTCACTGTTAGAATTAGAAAATCACAATTAATCGACAGTTGAAGAAAAAATACTATATTTTATATGCGGGCAACTAAATGCGTGGGTGCTATAACATACAAACACACGACAATGTTATGTGCCTTATCAGTATACGGTACAAGAAGGAGATTTAAATTATGTACCAAAGTTACTTAATTTAGTAGCAGATATTAATGGTAGTAAGGTTGAGTTTCGATAACTAACATCATTTCGAGTGAAGCATTATTCTGGTGATTACAATTCCATGTTTAAGACAGAATAATAAAACTATGTTAATAGTTTAATTAGTGAATGTTGTAGCGTCAAGATAATCCACATTTCATAGTTCAATGAAATAGTCATAATCACAATTTAAACATAGTTTGCAATAGATTTGTTAATTTTAGTTCCGATATAGAAAGTATTTGACTAGATATATGATCAGATTGAGATATCACACTAAGCACCATTGAACATAAGAGAACTCAGACAGTGTAAAATATATAACAAATATATATGCTCACTAGTGACTGGCTTCAAGAGGTATCTATTGAAGTTCTAGTGAGAAGCCGTGATCAGTGAAATTCAACCGGGTCCGTTGTGTGATAATAACTCACTGAAGACAGTGATGGGTGGTGGCTCTATTTCGTGGACTGGATGAAGTTAGACAATAACACCACTGGATGCCGACTCACTGTTCTAGAGGTTAAATGCTCGCGCGCGAGACCGAAGGTCCTGGTTTCGAATCCACGTGTGGGATCACGGATGTGCACTGCTGGGGAGTCCCATGCTAGGACGAAACGGCCGTCCAGTACTTCCAGGTTTTCCGTGGTAGTCTACCTTTAATTGACTCATGAATTCAAATATAAAAATAAATATACATCCAAAATGGCACATTTCTAACTAACAGCACGATAGGTACTCAAAAAAGTCTAAAGTCGAAAACTTGAAGTTATTGTATAAAAGCCAGCTTAATAATGATAAAATAACATACATCAGTCCTAGAAATGAATTCCTAAGCAAAACGATAATGCCTAGCTCGAGATAATGACAGGTTTTAGAAACAACCACAACGATCATCACAACAACAACAATAAACTACTGCTACTACTACTCCTTGCTTTACGTAAGTCGTATATACTAATCAATAGTATAACTGTAATGTGTAAATGTACACTAAATGCTAGACTTTTAAAAATAGATTAATACAGGAACATTATTCACAACAGTCATTTATTTTCATCCAAACAGTTAATCCATGTTAGTTTATTCATAGTGACGTTAAGGTTCATAGCAGTAAACCACAATCTAAGTGTTGGATAATCCCTAGTGTTGGATATCAACAGTTTAGTGACAAAATACATATATGTCTTGTATTATAATGTCTATCCTATTTGTATCCATAATGTGTGTTTATGATGTGCATATGATTTTCTTTACAATTTGCACATATAAATATATATGATATAATAAGAATAGGAAAAGGGCAAATAAATGAAGCCCATCTTATATGAAGCGTGTTAATTTCTATTCGATATGTCCCACATTTTGTTATTGTCATAATGATTGGTTTTCGGTCATAAATGAAGGGAAGGTTAAATTCATAATAAATGAATCTATAATCGATTAAGCCAAAAAGGATAGTACATACTAGTAAACATGGATGAACGATTATTTTGATGTGTAGGCACATAAATAATTTAGAAACAAAAACAAAACCTTTCAAGGCTACAACAGCAAATATTGATAGAAAACTTTACACAATTTTGAAGGTGACTATAATTTGAAATTGTGAACTATTTTCATTATAAAATCTTTCGTCAAATAGATTGAATCTGAATTATTTTATTTTTCTAAACTCTGTATTAACTCTCAAGAAAAGGTAACTAAGAAGAAAAAATGGCTACTCGAATGAGCGATATGGGTATGGATGTACAGATCAATCGTCGGGTAAGTTAAATACCAAATTATTCTCAATTATCATATCATGCGATAATAGAGGAAACATTATTTATTTGTGTATTTAAACACATAAACATTGGTACAAGAAGGCACCAGATAGACATGCGCCACATAAATCATTCAATTTGTGTGAAAGCTGGGATATTGACCGGGTGTCCAGACCGAAGCAGGTCGTTTTCTCATAAAGCCACACTCGAAGCTTTCGACCTAAATGTCTGATCAACAAGGCAATGGAGCAATGTCAGGAGATGCAGTCTCATGGTAGCCGGTGACCAACAATTGGTTCGTACCCCATTTGTTTAATCAGGATACTGGAGTGCGTGTGCACGATTAGTTTGGAATCAGGGTTTTATACCCCCCCCAGGTGGACTCTCCGTGTCCACCAACCCGGTTAAAGCGATGGACATCCGCTTTTCGTCCTCTTAATTCCTTAAACAACAGTAGTGCCACGAGAAGGTAGTGAGTAGGACTTCCTTGTCAGTGGTTATATGCACGTGGTTATGTGAGAGCATTTCGAGAGATAGAGAGATCGAACTCTTCCCACTCTTGACCGTACCAGGACACTAATTAAAAATGAAATTTTTAATAAACTAAATCTATTTATTAATGTAATCTCCTATTTGATAAACAACTTAGGCACCATGTACAGTAGAGTTTAAACATTTAGTTATAGAGTATAATCAGTGATACTTATAAGTTACCTGTTAGCATTTCATTATTGTTCAACAGTTATTGATGGTATAGTTTATGATCTACTTTTATGACAAGGACTTTGATCCAAACATATTAAGTTGTAGGATGATCATTATATTTCACTATTACATAGATATTGAATATTTAGTTTATTAAGTTATTTACTTGTCTGTTAGAGTAAATGAACTACTTATTCCTGCTAGATATAACTAATTTGTAGAGTGAGTAAAACACTCTATTTTCACCTAAATGTTCACTTAACAGATTAACAAAATATAAGAAGTGTAACTGTGAGCTGTGTGGTGGTTAATTAACACGATCTGTATAAAAAAGAATGATTCGAATTTCTCAGGTTTATGAAGGTTAAATAATGATTAATAGATCTATACATTCACTTATTCTTTAAGAGAGTTTTTTCTTCGAAACTGTCAAGCGTTTGAATGGGATAAAACGTATTAATTCATGAAATAAGGGTCGTGGATGCGCACTACTGAGGAGCCCCACAATAAGATGAAACGGCCGTCCAGTTCTTCCAAGTTTTTTATGGTGTTCTAGTTTCAACTGACTAATGATTCCAACTATTAAAATTACTATAATATCCACAAAAAACTTAAGTATCCCTTATAATAGTAATAGTAGTAATAGTAGCATAAAATTACCAGTTTTGGAAGAAAATGGTCGTTTTTATGGATGGACGTATTCGGACAATGTAATCCTAAAGCTAATTTTGCTTAACAGTCATGTTTGAAGAAACTATTCATGACTATTGGGAATTTTCTACAATTAAATGTGAGCGACGTTTATCCAAATATATTTCAGACTGTTTTAGAGATTGAATTTTGGGGAATGAGAACACAAGTTGGAGTCACTCAAACGTATCTCAACACGTAATTACAGATCTTAATAAAATCTGAAAATCATACAGTAAATACTTCATTTGCAAAATGTCTCTCAGTTGTCTCAAAGTGACTGTTCCTTTTGTAAATATCAGTTAATCGTCTCAGACTTCATTGTTCTTTCGTTTCCACATCAATTATTCTTTGTTCTCGTTCTCTTCTCTTCGATCTTTTTAACCTTCTTCCGCCAGGCATTTCAATTTTGATTGATAATACACACTACTTATATCTGTAGACATCAGTAACACATACCATAGAATGACCTCTCTAAAGTTTGAATAAAGGTTACTAAGATAACACCTGATTTATTGTCTATTGAATATTTGAAGTATTCAATTTATGAATAATTTTTCTAGCTTGAAGTATCAAATACCGGTACAAAATGTTTTTCTTTTTTTTCACAAACAAAATGAATCTGTTTTAATAAGACAGAAAACAATCAAGTATAGATGACACTATAGCCTATTCCCAGAGAGAACAATATTGTAATTATTCGCTTTTCCAAGGTAAGTTATATAAAAAAAATTAGGTGAAAAAATATCAGGTAACCTAATATGAAAGTACAAGTGTAAGTTTTTTATTAAGAAGCTATAATATACCTAATATTAATTAAAGGATATGTTACACCAACTTTTAACCTTAAGGTAAGATGCTAGTTGATAGGGCATTGATTAATGTGCTTACACTGGAATGTAATTCAATCTATACTTCCTTGAGAGCCATTATCAATCAATAACTGTTGTGTATTTTTTATTCTTTGGTATCAATAACTCCATATATTTTTTGATTGAGATCATGAACCAATTGATGTTAGACCATCATTGGAAATCTGGAAGAACTGGACGGCCGTTTCGACTTGTTGTGGGACTCCTCAACTGCGCACATCCACAATCCCCCTCACGGGATTCAAACCAGGGCCTTCAGTCTCGCGCGCGGACGCTTAATCCCTAGATCACTGAGCCGGCATCCAACGGTGTTAATGTTTAACCCCAACCAATCCACGAAATTGCGCGATCATCTTCCATTGTATTGAGGTAGATGCCTGTCTCTACCCGACACGGATTAGCTCCACTGGTCACGTGGATACGAACCGCTGATGAGTCCTGTAATAGGACGAAACGGCCGTCCAGTACTTCCAGGTTTTCAATGGTGGTCTAACATCAATCGGTTCATGACTTAGTTTATTTCCATAAATGTAAGATGAATTGTGTAATAAATCAAGTTTCCTCAACATTGGGATACTTTATCAATTATGCCTTGAAATCGTTCTTGTTTTTAAGAGTTGAAGTCTTTCATGTATTTCATTTTGTTTTCTATACCAGTTGAATAGTAAATATGATGCAGAGAGTGAAGCTGAAGCCATCGGTTGGTTAAATCAATTAACAAACGAAAATGTACCATTTGGCAGAGAAAATGTTGCAGCTGCTTTGAAAAATGGACAGATATTAATCAAGTAAATATGAACATTTTCTTGAGAAAACTAAAACAGGAGATACTGTTAATAATTAGAATCTTTGTCAGAATTTTTATTACAAACTTTGGTAGTCTCACCGAAGACTGAAATCAACTGTTGGCTGAGTATTGTAGTTTCTTTAAGAGTTGTTTCTCTGTACTCAATACTATTCAGCTCATTTAAGCAATTCTGTTTTTGTTCTCATCAGCTTCTACAATTACATATCAAAATGAATAATCTATAAAATTGGCCAGGTTTAATGCAAAGTAGAGTTTTTTAGAGAGTCAGTTTTCTACGGGATGAGGTCACTAACTCTATGCCCAACCCTCCTCCTTTAACCGAATTTGAGACCCAGAGGGGCTCCAGGTGGAGTATTTCACTTAAAATCATTACATATGAATCAAGGATTGTTGTTTGTCATATAAAAATCGTTCATGTTGGGGCTGACTAATATGAAGTGTTAACTTGAATCAGTTTATAAGTGAAATGAAATTGTGAGATAAATAATCAGAACAAATATGGTCAAAATGGGGTGTGAGAGAGAGAGAATAATGTAATTAAAAATGAGGACTTACGAAATATGCAGAATAATGTGAATTAGGTCAGATATAGTAGATAGGGATGGATGCTGAATAAATTTTCCAAAAAAATGTTAGCTAGCGCAATAATGAGCATTGGTGAAATTACGTTACCATATGATAAAATTGATTACTAACTAATAAGACCAGAAGTTGGTTACATATTTGTTTTCGATACAAAGCTTTGGCTTTTTGATACGTATAGCGATTGCTTCAGCAGTCTTCAGGATTCTACGTCTGACGAACTTAAGCAAACTTCTGTTAACACGATATTTTATTGTGAAAGATTGCTCCGTATTGGTTGTACGGCCCTTTTGTACTAAATGAACCAAAATGTAGTTGTTAGCAGTTTTAACTACACCTTTGCTTAAACACACTGAGAGGTGCTCGCAAACCTGAAAAAACAAATTCTTAGAACACCTACCAATATAACTTGCTTCGCAGGAGTAGCGGCTAGTTTAGGTAATTTATCTTTCAACCTCGGTGTGATCATCTGAGGTGTAAAAAAACAATTCTAATTTATCTGCATTAAAAGTTCTTTGGATTGCTCTGTGTAACTTTGGTCTTAGCATTTCATTGGGCGCATTACCTCTAAATTGTGATCGCATATACAGAGGCTTTTCGCTCGCAGTTAGGCATTCCTTATGCTCTCCTTTATTGGTCAAATGTTTATTTTAAATCGCTCCGAATATCAATTTTCTTTGAGGGTCGTATACAATGCGTTTGTTTCGTCTTCAACAGCATCTAGGGAGAATATGGTCTTGATCCTATAGTTATATGTCTTAATCAGGTTCCTTTTGTATTGTCGAGGAACAAAACTAAGAAAACTTGTGTATTGGATGGTCCAAGTAGTTTTTTTATGTTTCTCCTTAATGGCCCATCTTTACGTCTTGCCAGTAGAAAATCAAGAAAGGCTATTTTACTCCTATCTTCTTCCTCACATGTGAATTTTATGGACGGATGAACTTCATTTAATCACTCGAGTTCACAAAGAATGAACGTATCGTCCATATATCGGCAGTAAAATAAAAACTTGTCAGTCTGCCGTGCCAGTGCACCATTTTCTGGTTTAGTGAGAAAAATTTCAGCCAATATGGTATTTAGGGGTGAACCCATCGCGACACCACCTGTTTGTCGATACATTTCACCATTGAATTTGAAGTTTACGTTCATAGTACATTTTAGTAATAATTTCCCGATGATCACGGGGATTGTAGTCGTTATTCCTTGTCACTATTTCATTGAGATCATGAGCCGATCAATGTAAGACCACTCTTGCGAACGTGGAATAACTGTGTGACCGTTTCGTACTTGCATGGGACTCCCCATTAGTGCTCATCCGCGATCCCGCCCTCACGAGTCGAACCCAACCACATAATAACACCGTTGTTACTTTAGAGATAGTTGGATATGTAGTTAATATAGAAGTATGTTTACTATTGATTGATCACTGGCTATTGACCAATATCATGCGTGTCAAGTCGTACTTAATGCTGGTCGAATTTTATCAACCAACTTTCAATCAGCCTACTAGTCCAAGTGACTCGACATTGCGTTCACAATGTTAAAATGGAAGGTAGTGATTTTCTTGGTTCACATTTCCCTGTAGACTACTTGCAACCAACATGTTACAAGAAAGTGTGTTTGAAAAGCCATCCGGACAAACAATCGTCATATCAAGATGATGAACATGTTATGATCTATGTAACGTTCAGTGTAAATAAAGTTTTCAGCATACACAACTATAAGAATACTACCCTTAGTTTAAAGAGATCTGAGTAATAACGGTATGATTCAGTTGCAAAAATTTACTTCTAACGTTACTGGTTGCTTTTTATTATATTATTTTGTTTATTTGTTAAATAAAATTTCACTTGAATGAATCCCTATGTCATCCAATAAATAGGTTGATTAATGTCGTATTTGATGGTACTGCATCTCTTCCATCGGCTGCAGCTAAAATGAAAAGACCATTCAAAGCTAATACAATGACTGCTCCCTTTAAACAGGTAAGTAGAATCATAGGTTGAGAACGAATAGTAATATTAAAATTAAGTAATGTCTAGTGGCCTATAAAAAGAAACTTTTTTACTTTTGATAGAGTTTTATTTTTCTGAGCTGGATGGTTTTGGTCGTGTTTATTTGAGATTCTTATAATGTGGATTCGTTATCAATAGGTGTATCATTTTTCTCCCACTTCGCTCAGATATTCTCCATTCTAATGGGTAGTTGATTGGAGGTCTGTATCTTGCACTTGTTGATAGAACATGCTGAGGAAGACACTCGTGGAGAAAATACAGTTGTTCTCGAGTAGAAGCCTGTCTTTTACCGAAATTCTCCCATTTTTGAACAACGAGAGGCGTATTACGCTCATATGATTTTGAAATGGTGGAGAAGATTTGTAGCTCAGATGGATGATTTTGATGAAGTTTTGTTTGGTTCACGATCAAACCATCCAGCTCAGAAAACTCCACTATCAGCGTTATATTTCAGATATTTATCTGTTATCGTCTGATCGCTAATTAAGCATAAGTTTTTAATATCACTTCCTCCCTCCTCCTCAAATTGAAAACTTCCCTTATGAACTGATTTGTAATAATGTGAGCAGCCACATATTGTGGACTCAGCTGAATATTATAAGAATAAAACTGAGAGTAATGAACTTGAAGTTAAAAAACTTTCTGGGAATTTCGGGGACATTTGGTGGTTAGATCTGAATTGATGATGGCTTCAAAACTATCTATGAACTTATTTTTATCGTTGCCCGATCCCAGTTCATTGTTGCATGGTACCTTCCCATTGAATTGAGCTTGAAATATTTTTCGCTAATTTATTTTCAACTTTGGCATGACTGGATCATTAGAATAAGCCGAATAGGACATTAGAACGTATGAATGTTGCCCAGAGTTTATTTTGTTGGTCTCTTCTTTCATCCTAAAACTATTCTTCATTTCAGTAGGAAACTTATTTACATCATAAAACATGTCGGCACGGTCAGGATGTTAAGCTATGGGCTTTCTCGCACATGTTACATGTTGTCCAAGATTTTGGGATATCGTTATTTATCAGCTATTAACAATATGTTTTCCGTTACACTTCAATTTGCATAATGTTTGTGCTTGTTACACAGCTTTTATTCCAGTTTATTGGTAGTATGGCGTATTTGGGGCTCACAACAGCACCCACAGTACTTGAAATATGGAATGACGGCCCCTTGTGAGGCCGTTCAAGGTCGTTGAAACAGAACGGCGAGCAGCTTTGAAAGGGTCTGTCTGCCATCATATCTCTGGTTTCTGTGTATATGTTTATTAAGTGTGCCGATGAGTGGCAAGTGAGATTTAACAAAAACGCTTCCATTAAACTGATGAATTGATTTTACTTCTGTAGCATAAGATGATGTATTTAAATTCGTAACTGTGTCATCTAATGAAACTAGCGAAACGAAAAACAGAATTTCTGTTATGATTGAATACTATATTTGAAGGTCAAATTATACTGAAAACTAGGTTGTAATCAAGATTAGACATAAAAAAGATTGAGATTTGTAGATTGACTTCGTCACTACTATTATTTCCTTCAGATTCGTAATTGTCTGAGTTATTGGTGAAAAAAACAAAGTTAATAAAGGAGCAATTGTTGCCTAACTCATATTCTTTGTAGACTATGTATACTGTTATTCCTGTGCAACTATTTTAGATGGAAAATATTCAGACTTTTCTTAATGCAGCAGTAGCCTATGGAGTACCCCGAGCTAGTTTATTTCAAACCGTTGATTTGTATGAATTACGCAATATGCCACAAGTTTTAAATACATTACTACAACTTGGAACTGAGGTTAGTTTAATGAATAATTACATTGTTATAATTTTTTCTATTACGACTCAACTATTCCTATTGCATAATATTTTTGGACAAGAATTCACTCGATAAGTCGCCAAATTAGAATACGGTTAAACAGGAATGAAATTACATTCCAAATAACCAGAATAAATGACAGTAAGGAGCAGAATAAGAAAAAAACGTTAGTATATTTATAGTTTTTACATGAGAAAATTCTAGAGTCTTCTCCAAGTATTCACTAGCGCTGATTGGATAAGAAATAGCCAGTCAGAGTGTACCAACACAATCGTACATGGAATGTGCTTTAATCCAATCTACATCCCGGTAACATACATATCTTATTTTTATAATTGTTTGTTGTATCTCATTTATTTACCATGAAATTAAGTATAAATTGAGTCAAACTATTTATCAAAAATCTTATTTGGCCGATCGATAGTATTGCAGATCGATTGCCATCCTAAGCAACAATGGGAAGATACAAGCAAACCATACCAAGGGAATTGAAAATTCATCCCATTGCACAAGTAGGTGGCTATCAGGACTCAGTAGATAAGTGGATAAAGCGATGATGCTTGAAGCGAATGGCACTGAGTTCGAGTCCCTGAGTGAACATCAATTCCGGGATGCATGTACATCCAGTTGACGAGTCACAAATAAGACGAAACGCGCGTTCTCATTGACTAAAGTTATGTTCAACCAAAGTCATCAATTTGTGGTCTACGGAAATTCTTTCATTCAATTTATTTGTATACCGAAAATAGAAACTACTCATATTATTCAGAGATAAAGCCATATCAAATTATGTTAGTTTCACATCTAATTTGAGGCGATACTAGTAGCATAAGGACTTGAACCAAACCATCTTTTAATTCTCAGTGCACGTCAACCACAACATTTCATTATCTCTTCAACGTTGGTCGTTATACATAATGTTAGCCTAATTGTGTACAAAAAGGAGTTATGTTTATTTTATTTTCCGTGTGCTAATTGTGATATATTTTATGAATGTGTTGATAACATTCAGGAGCATAGTAAATTGTATGGCTGAGTTTTGCAATCCCTCAGCGGTTCTTGAACAGATGCTAATTGAAGGCAAACATTTTTTCCACATTTTTAAAGCACTTAAATAAACTAACATTGGAAGATCGTTTTCATTAGAACGCTACATCAAAGCTACATCAAGATATTATTCCAAAATGTTTTGGAGATATTTAAACTACTTAATTAACCATAAGTAGATAAACGGTGAAAACATAAAACATTTTAGGATAATCAGAGATTTTAATTTACCACAAAGTCATGATAAAAAATAAAGCCATATTTAAGAAAGGGTCTTATTACAAGATATTTTCTGCCTGTACATGCGTGTCATAAAACACTTACTTGGTAGTTATAACAGGTGAGGATCCTTACATCAGCGGAAATGAAGAAGGTGCTTAAAGGATAGTTGAGGTACCATGTGAAATAAGTTTGGAGTTGACGTCATTTCGGCCCGAGATCCATATCTTCAATCGGTAACTATCCGTATTTGCATTAAATGGTTTAGGATGCCTAGATGCTTAGAATATTAGGTGTTTGATTCAGACAAGTCTGATTATGATGAATCAGCGATCGCAATTCAAACAGCTTTGTTCGAATAACCGTTACAAGTCTACTGGCTATGTCATTGTGGAGAACCGCTTGGAATTCTTACCTCCAAATAATTTATACATTCTAACATAGTTTTATATTCCTACTGATTATTAACGATAGTAAGAGAGATAGAATTAGGTGGGAATTTTATCTCGAATCTTGATTGAAGACACTAAATTTTTTTCACAACCAGTAATTTTGTATTCAGATACAAACTGTTTCATATCAAATGAATGTTACAGTGTTTATAAGATCTTTAATAATTACTGTTTAATATTCGATAATCTTTGAGGGAAATATTTCTTTTTCTCAATTAGTGTCAACGTAACAATTTTAATGGACCCGTATGTGGCCCCAAGCCAACTTATGAAAATAAACGTGAGTTCACTGAAGAACAACTTAGAGCATCCGAAGGCATAATTGGTTTGCAAGCTGGAACTAATAAATGTGCTAGCCAAGCCGGAATGAGTCATGGTGGACCTCGACATATTACAGATATTAAAGTGGATGCCGCTTCAAAAGAAGGCCAGGGTGTTATTGGTCTCCAGATGGGCTCAAACAAAGGTGCTACTCAAGCTGGAATGAGTCATGGTGGACCTCGACATATCACAGATATTAAAGTGGATGCTGCTTCGAAAGAGGGTCAAGGTGTTATCGGTCTCCAGATGGGCTCAAACAAAGGTGCTACTCAAGCTGGAATGAGTCATGGTGGTCAGAGACATATTGCAGATATCAAAGTTGGTGATATGTCAAAAGAAGGTCAGGGTATAATCGGTCTTCAGATGGGTTCGAACAAAGGTGCTAGTCAAGCTGGAATGAGTCATGGTGGTCAGAGACATATTGCAGATATTAAAGTTGGTGATATGTCAAAAGAAGGTCAAGGTGTCATTAGCTTACAAATGGGCGCAGGTAAAGATCAAGTGGCTTCACAATCTGGCATGAGCTTTGGAGCGCAACGTCATATTGTTGATTCACATTAAAACGATCATCAATTGTGTCTAATCTTCATTTATTTCATAAGGCTTTCTGCTTATTTACA
This sequence comes from Schistosoma mattheei, assembly GCA_944470405.2. NCBI lineage: Eukaryota > Metazoa > Platyhelminthes > Trematoda > Strigeidida > Schistosomatidae > Schistosoma > Schistosoma mattheei. Next base: position 91,720,579 of record OX103947.1, on the reverse strand, counting down.
ATTACATCATCAGAATTATCATTCCTATCTTACCCTATTACTGTTATCAAAATGCTTATCATTAAACCCTTTTCATATGACCGTCAAAATTGATCATATTTACGCTTAATATGATAACTATGATAGTAAAGAGGAAGTAAAATGTTCAAAGAGAATTAATTCAATCTTAAAGGTTTAAACAATATTTCACATTATTTATTGTAGAATGAGACAACTATAGAATGTTTTTTGGTGTTTTTTGCTTTTTAACTATCAAAATGTTATTCATGTATAATTAAATCTTTATTCTGATATTAAATAAGAAATATAATTTTTCCACTTTTCACTATTTAAGTTTATTGTTTACTATTTATTTCAAAAGTAACGCTTCATTAAAGTTTTCTCTCTCTCTCTCTCATTCTCTCGAAAAAGTTGTTGCTATGACACTCTTCATGATTTACATTTATTTTTGAGGTCAGTTTTAATCCATAAAATTGACCAAAAAATGATTTTTTTTTATAATGTATTTATTCACATTGTCATGGATCTGTTTTATCAATGCTTTTCTGCTATCACTATTAATAATAATAAAAGGTTTGTAATAAATAGTGTTCCATTAAAATTCATTGGTTAGAATGAATTTCAGCAAACCTCATTTATGAGATACCAACTCACTGATGACAATAGTAGACGATGGCACGACTTCGTGGATTGGTTGAAGTTAGATAATTACACCGCTGGATGCTGACCGGCTCAGCGATCTAGTGGTTAAGCGCTCGCGCACGAGAGTGATAGGTCCTGGGTTCGGATCTTACGGGGCGGGATAGTGGTTGCGCACTGCTGAGAAGTCCCAAAATAAGACGAAACGGCCGTCCAGAGCTTCCAGGTTTTTCATGGTGGTTCAGCTTCAATCGACTCGTGATTTCAACAATTAAAAAGACCTCAATAATTTTAACAAAAAAATCCAATTTGACAATAATATTTCATAGGTTTGGCAGTAGGTTGGCTGTTATGTAATCTACAAGCTATCGGCTTATATCCTGTTGCCAGTGCTACTTTGATTTGATTTAAAGTAGCTAAAGACAATCAACATGGTGATGAAAACTTGGGTTTCATGATGGTTGCTACTGCAACAGATGCCCATATGTAGTTCGAAAAAGTATCACGAAATGTCTCAGTCAAAGATAATATTACTAGGATTTATGAACGACAACTAACCTAATTTGGGATTGAGACTAGTACACTAATAAGTTATTTAGTAGTAACCATTCTCAAATCATCTATCTTCTAATGTTAACTGATTTCAACAAGTTGCATGGCAATATGGCAACTATTCTCAGTAAATTAACATTGACATGAAATTCATTTGGCTTTGGGTGGTTAGTTTCGATAAGCAATAAACGTTGAACTTGGAATTCGATAGAAAAACTAAAAACCTGACAATATGATACTGGTTATGGCTAAGTGACCACCTAACATTTAAATAACGTAACCCGATATTATGCTTTCTCCTAATTTGTTTCCAAAGACTAAACACTAAATAAATGATGATACAGCTTCGAAGTATTGATAATAGAATTGAATTCATATTTAGACTGGTGGAATTTGTTCAGTGCTGAAAACCAAGAAGACCTAACATTGGTTGTAACATGATGATGTACAGATACAGATGTATTTTTCTAACTTTGCTCGTCATATCTGTTAAAATGTGTGCAATGGTTATTATTATTATTATTATTATTATTATTATTATTATTATTATTATTATTAGTGCCTTTATCCAATAATACAATATAAAATCCTCAGCACAAAGTATTTCAACAAGTTTCCGCTTCTTACTTCTTGATCGATCATGACGGTAAATATTGAATGGTTGTCAGTTAGATGTTGGCAGTTCAGGAATCAACATCTGAATAATGTACATTCTTTTTGATGCATATTGTTAGCAACCATGATGTCTCGGATTGGGCTCTTTCCTAACTTGTAAAGCGAAATGTCGTATACTTTCACAAACGCTCCTGAATAAGTTATGAGACTAATGGTCATAATGATGTGTTAAAACAAACAAAAGGACAGATAGCATGTTGAAATATCTAGATGGTAGGGACAGGTAGCCCAGATATTCGTGCAGACCGCAAGTTCTACCACAGATTGTATATTGTATTCAAAATATTCAATCATCAAGACTGATTAATTAATGAATGAAGGATTATTTTTATCTAGTTCAATTTTGGGTCAGTTCTAACTTGTGAAATTTATAAAATTCATGTTCTAAATTACAATAAATCTGATTTAAACTGAATGATTAAATGTCTATGATTGAAATATTTTGAACGTAAATATCATTCCCACCCACACACACATACACTCAACATACTTCTTCGTGATCATATTAAGAAATAAGTGGTTCTTATCAGAAATGAGGTTTTGTGGAGATTATAGTAATTTAATAGTTGAATTCATGAGTTCACTGCACCGAAACCAATCCACAGATTAAACATTAAACCTTTAGATCTAGTGACGAATATACTATCTTCAAACCACTAATTTAAGACTTTTAATTTCACATAACTAACTTCATTCAATTCGTGGTATTAAATGATAAATATCTAATACTTCTTAATATATTGCATGTCTTTAGTTTAGTTGTTCATTGGCTTATAGAAATCATAATGATATCCTGTATATATTTGAAATAAATAACGTGAGTCCTTTCCTAGACATACTTCTAAGTAGATGAGGAGATGGCTCAAACAAACGATCCATTTTTAGAAAACCAACGTAGACAGGTCAATACCTTACTTATTATAGTTATTGCCCTGTGCAATACAACCGGGGTTTGATAAGGTGCCTATTCAACAGGCTTGTACAAATGACGCTATTGATGGTGATTTTACGTTGTTAAAAGAAAATAATAATGGAAAATAGTTATCCCCTTAAGTTCATAAATAGATAGATAGTTCATGGTACAGTGAGACTTACTATAGCTTTGGCAGAAAAAAAGCTTGTCTACATCACCTTACCATTTTGAGATGATTCAAATAGCCTTTTATTGAAACAAAGACTTAAATCAGTCATTAACAAGATGTACTGTGCAGCAAAGGTCATTATCAAAGTAACAACAAAGTTCATGTTTCATCGAAAATCTAAAAGACAAGAAAACGATCGCGTCACATCTCATTGTGTTTACCAATTTAAATAGGAGTAATCGTGATCGCAAAATCAGATTGTGTGAACATGTACCTAAATGGTTGCAGGAACAAATAGAATCAAATAACCCAATAAGAGTAGGGGATAAACATCCATCATTCTCTATTGCCAAACGCATAACATAACACAAAAGACTGATCTTAATTCGGCTTTTGTGGTGTTGTATAAAAGTGTAAAAGGGCGTACACTAAAGTTCAATGAAGCCTTAACCATGCGAAAATTCAAACCCCCATTGTGTATTCAAAAATAAGAAAACAGTTTGTTCTCACCCATAAACCCACCCTGATAATACTAGCCCATTATTATCCAATGATGATGTCGAACATTATTATGTTCTTTATTATTCATGTCTCTTCTTACTATCCATTTCTCTTCTAGTTGACTTAACAAGTATGTTATGTGTGATCAGATTGTATGTCATTGTTACTCACAATCTCTTACAAAAACTTCAATGAGAATATTTCTAATCTCTTCATCATCTCAAAGAGCAGTTAGACTTTTTTCTGTATTCTCATGATTTCTTTATCATTGACAGGTGTGTTATGCTAATTATTCTATAAAATTTTTGGTCTGTATTCAGTATACTTTAGTGGCCCCTTATCTGACTTCAATGGGATCGTATGAATGTTATTGAATGATTACTGTTAAGCTATACGTATCTATGCAAATATGAATTGTGACCAATAGTGGAATCCAGGACGCGCATTTTGTCCTATTTGGGACTCGTCAACTGGATGTGCCTGCATTAGAGTTCATGTTCACCCCGGGACTCGAACCCAGTACCGTTCGCTTCAAACGCCATCACTTTAACCACTTAGCTACTGAGTTCTGATGGGCAACCCGCACAGGATGCACATATGCCAACATGAGACTGATCAATTGCAGTCCTAAATAACAATGAGAAGATGCAAGTAAAACAATATCAAGTGAATTTATACATACCTATCTTAGTAAATAATTTTCGACTTAATCCGTGTTAGTGAATATAACGGAATTATATAAGCTGAATGAGAGAATGAATTTTAAATATGTATTTTTCACGCACTCAGTGATTTGAACAGACATTCAGGTAGACAAAATAAAGAGGGAATAACGAAGCAGACTGAAGAATGCATGTGAGACAACTCGATTTACGGATAAGAAATGTATACACAGATATGCTAGTTAATAAGTGAATAATTAACAAGGTCGAAATGTAGCTTAAGAGGGATGAATGAATTGATCTGTTAGAATAAGTTAAATGGGTTTAACATAGTCACTGACACTACAGTACGAAGATGAATATGATTGTTTCATTTGAGTTTATGTTACAAACCTAAACTGTATATTATACAAACTCAGAAATTCAGAATGTTGTTTGAAAATTGTTAAACAACAGATCAAGGGTCAGAAGATTAACTATAATCAAAATATCATTTCAACGATTTAACAAACATCATTTATCACTATTGAATTGATTAAACTGTAATGCGGCGTCGAGTCGCGGTTGACTATGATCATCACTACAGGAGGACTACGTGCCAGTTAACCGATGAGATCCCCCGTATGCCAAATATCAGAAGGCCGTTGATGGTTGCAGTCGAGATGTATTTGTTGGCGATCTCGTGGTGTCGAAAGAATTTAGAGATCGTGTCAAAGGAGTACATGTGTGGTCACTGAGCGTAACCGAACTCATGCAAGGTCACAATCAACGGAAGAATATATGTGTTTTGGTACAGTTAAACAAACAAGTACAGTAAAACAATCCCTGGTACTGTTGATTATAATAATAATTGTTTCCATAACACCAATCGCGTTCTCTTAATAAAAGTAGTTCACTACAAAACTATTATTCAAAATGAATCATAATTAAGCAAATAAATATCATTATACTAATATGAACAGTTCTCGACATATAGATTATCAAGGATGATCTCAAATTTTGATCCGATCTAAATAGTCAAATAATTTAATCATTCACCTTTAAAATCATTATTGAATTCAATACAAAATAAAGAATTTTATAAAACTTTAACAGGATATTGAATAGTTTTAATTATGTCAAAAAAATTAAACATCTAGCACCTTTTCCATATTGATAATAATAATAATCAACCATTTATACAGTGTCTACATCATATAAACAAATTAACTTAATTCTTATATAGAATAGTCCATAGTAACATGCTGGTTACCTGTTCACAACACCTATCTATACACAAGTAAAATATGAATGAAATAGATTTATGAAAAACCAAACAAACATCATTCATTAATATGACTGTTATATTTGTCATTACATTCATATGATGTCGTTTGATGATGATGATGATGATGATGATGATGATGATGATGATGATGATGATGATGATGATGATGATGATGATGATGATGATGATGATGATGATGATGATGATGATGATGATGATGATGATGATGATGATGATGATGATGATGATGATGATGATGATGATGATGATGATGATGATGATGATGATGATGATGATGATGATGATGATGATGATGATGATGATGATGATGATGATGATGATGATGATGATGATGATGATGATGATGATGATACAATAACTGGAATCATGTGCATAATGTTACCCTTTAGTTCCTTTTAGTAGAGATTTGATAATCGTGTCTGACAAGGATCCACTTAACCAAATTGAATAGAAAGTAAGATGTTATAGTGAAGTATCATTATTATTAACTCTTGATGATGATAGTCAGTCATATAACCAAGTATAATGTTGATCTGTATTAATAATATCTAGATGATCTGGATTATCTAGATATTCCGAAGATTTGAATAATTGACTGATTAATTGATTGATTATTAGAAATAAATTGAAAATTGTAAAGATTTTTTTGATGTTTTGATTGTCATATTTCTCAATAGTATGAACAAATACATGATACTAATTTGAAGAAAACTACACAAATATAATCCGATGTATTAATTGCTCTTTAAACGACAGGGGTAGAAATTCACCTTAGTGTTGTCCTTCTTAGTTTTTGAAGAAAAAAATTTATCTTGGTTCTAGTTCATTGACGAATAGATTGAGTTGGACCAAGTGAATTCAAGAGATTTGTTAAGTTTGAAAAGAGTTTTCATAGTAGATTCACCATTACATAAAAAAAAATTATTTCAAAGTAGCATGAATATACATAACAGAATTAAAGAAAAGAGAGTTAGAAACATAGGGCGGCCTGTTTGAGCATCTGGGCTACCCGTTCCTGCCATCTAGATATTTCAACAAGTTATCTATTTTTGTTTGCTTTTAATATATCGTTATTTTTATTGATCGCATAACTTATTCTGCTGCGTTTCTGAAAAGTGTACAACCTTTCGTTGTCAAAGTTACAAAAAACTCAATAAGAGACAATGTGGTTGCTGGCAATATACAACGAAAAGAATGCACATCATACAGATGTTCATTTAGTGAACTGCTGACATCTAACTGGCGATCACTCAATATTTATCGCCAGGACCGACCAAGAAGAAAGAAACGGAAACTTGTTGAAGTACTTTACGCTGAGAATTCTATATTGTACCAAAAATATAATATTGAATAAAGCTGATGATGATAGTAATAATAAATAGTTAATGAATTTCTTTTATTAAATTACATGGATAACTTGTTGGTTTTATCTGAGAAAAGCATTTATCATAAACATCTTAACTAAAACCACTTATTTACTTACACTTGTTACCCTTCGTCGAGGAGCGTGGGCTGCCCACCAGCACTCTCCATCCAACACTGTCCTGCGTTAACCTTTCCAGCCCTTTCCAGTTGTTATTCATCCTTTTCATATCTGATTTCAATCCCCGACGCAGTTTTCTCTTCGGTTTTCCTTTTTTCCGCTTCGCTTCAGGATTGTAAGTTATAGCTTGCCTTGTGACGCAATTTAATTGTTTCCCTAATGTATGTCTTATCCACTTCCAATGTGTTTTCCTAATTTGTTCTTCATTTGGAAGCTGGTTCGTTGTCTCCCACAGTAGGGTGTTGCTGATGGTATCCAGTCAGTGGATCTTGAGTATCTTGCGTAGACATCTATTTATAAATACTTGTACCTTCTTGATAATGGTTGTGGTAGTTCTCCAAGTTTTACCTCCATACAGTAGTCTAGTGAGGCTCTTTATTTTGTCATCATTTAGATCGGACGATGTTGTCGACGGGCTCTCCAATTTAGTGGCCCAGGATCTGACTCCAAGTAGATCGTATGAACGATTGCTATTAAATAATTGCTGTCGAAATGTATATGTCGCCTATCCTCGTATATAATCATTGACCTAAATCGCGTTAGTCAATAACACAGTGAATACATATATTTTATATATGAAGCGAATGGAATAAAGAGAAGCGAAACGATGCCCAGTGGAGATGGCGAGTATGCCAACTCCATTTAGCCAAGAGTTAATCAATGTTTATGGTCACACAACAATAGGCTAAAGACATGTGATGAATAAGATGAAAAGTGTACACACACGTACACGCTCATATAAAAACAGTCAAGGTTGATAAGCGAATAATTAAGAAGGTCAAGATATGACTAAATTAGAATGAATAGATTGGTATATGGTATATGGTATATGGGCTTAACATAATAACTGACAATACAGTAGAACTGTCTCGACGCACATATTGAAGATTGATTTTGATATTGGTTAGTAAATGTTTAAAGTTTCATATGTTCTTCAATTGTAGGGATGAGGATCTTGCTTTGCCAACACTCGCCCTTACGTCTGCATCGAATCCTTTTTGTTCATTGATGATGCAGACCATATCATGTACTGAAAGTTCCCACTTGTTTCACTGTTCCTCTTTCAAGTGTGATTGGTTTGGTTGGTGTTTTCTGTGTTGTATTTGAGGATCTTGAGTTTTTCTTTGTGTATATTGAGGCCCACTGATTCAGAGGTTGCTGCTAGACTAGTGTCATTTAAAAACTGTAACTTACAAAAGTTATCGTTCACCAATGCACATAGTTATTTCATTTACGATTATTCAATATAAACAACAATATAACAACGAAAGAATTATATCAGAAATCATCTGCAACTTATGCTTTAACACATTTGTAATAATAATGCAATGAAAAGCTAAATAACAGTCGTTACATTCATTCCATGAAACATTAACATTGAAAGAGCTGTTTTTAATTTTTTATCTGTAAAAGTGTCAATCTTAATATACAAGAATATCATGTTGAGAATGTAGAGACTCAATGACACTAATGGGTATAATGATGTTTTAAAACAAACAAAATAACAGATAACTTATTGAAATATCCAAATGGCAGGAACAGGTAGCTCAGATATTCATACAGGCCGCCTGGAAATACAATCATAATTACTAAATTGAATTCAACAAATATATATGAAATTGAAATTGTAATCAATTTCTAGACTTTCATAAATCTACACTTCTTGAAGTATAAACAAATTCAAGAAATATCAATATTGAACAAGGTCCACATTGAATATAAGTTGCATTTTAAGCATCAAGACTGAACAATAAGTTTAATCCCTTAATAATATGAATAATCTAAATATTTGAAGAATGAGGTTAAGAAAATCAAGATAATTTGGGTGAGATGACCTTTAAGCAATACTAAGACGACCTTGAAAATGTTCACCTACTAACGAGGACTAAATGCGGTTTATAAACCAATTTGAGGAATTGTAATTATGATTTACAGTTTATAAATAAGGTTATGAATTAGATTTGGGGTTTTCATCACGAACTGACATTAGAGAAAATGACAAAAACGCTATTTAGCCAAATGGATAAGTGAATTTCGCATCAAAATCTGAGACTTGTTATCTTATACCTGATTGATTCGTCTATAAATTATAGAACAATTTCTGGATTTTCATAACTTTTCAAAAACGAAAACAGAAAATTGAAATTAAGTAGTTTATTTGAAACTTGAGGTTATGGCCCTTGGGATTTGACTTTAGTTAGATCGTATGAATAATTGTTATTGAAATATACATACCATCAATCCTCGTATACAATGATCGACTAAAATCGTGTTATTCAATAACAAAATACGTAAATGAACTTTTGAATACGTATATTTTGTACACTCATTGATCTGGACAAAGAGGAACAAAGCGAAACGAACTGATGCACAGTGAAGAATGCATGTGAGCCAACTCCATTTCATCAAGCATTAATCAATATTTATAGACGAACAAAAGAATAAGTTACAGACATGTGATGCATAGGATAAGAAGTGCACACACAAACACATACGCTCATATAATAACGATCAGGGTTGATAAGGCAATGAATAACAAGATCATAACATGACTCAAGAAGAATGAATAGATCGTTCTGTCCAGTAGCTAGAATAAGTTATATAGGCTTAACCTATTAACCAACTCTATTATAGTTTCCATAAAAATTATAATAAGAATCATTCACTTATTAAATATTATGTAATAAACAGTATCGTGTGTACGGCTGCCAAAGAAAACTTCGATTCTTGATCGACGGTTCTTACCATGCAACAAATCACAAGGGCGAAACTGTGATGGTTAACTCCGCCTTGAACCCCTTCCGAGGGCTACCGCCGGTCCCAAGCCCGGATAAAGGAGGAGGGTTGAGCATGGGGTTAGCGATTCCATCCCGTACCAAACGAACTCGCTAAAACACGCTAACCAACCAAAATCAACTCATCAATAAACCGTATCATTTAGATTAAATTAGCCAAATCTAATACCTCTGGATTATTATAAAATTATAATTAAGTAGTAAAATTATTAATGAATGAAATATATAAATAAAAACAATTAAAATGTTTATCATCATCATCATAATAATAATAAACAAATTAAAAATTATTTTTACTATTTGCCAAAATACATATATTACTATTATTATTAGTAGTAGTAGTACTACTATTATTATTATTATTATTATTGTTATTATTATTATTATTATTGAAATGAATATACAGGTCATTTATATAATTGAGATCATTATTATAAATGACCTAGTCAAATAGTTGAATAAAGAATAAAATTTTAGAAAAATTATTCTGAAATGAACAAAAAAATTACTTATTTTCACTTATAATCAAGGATGATGCATGAAATGAAAAACAAAATCATAATTATTAATTCAATTTAATTTTACAATCATTAAACACGATCATCATCATCATCATCATCATCATCATCATCATCATCATCATCATCATCATCATCATCATCATCATCATCATCATCATCATCATCATCATCATCATCATCATCATCATCATCATCATCATCATCATCATCATCATCATCATCATCATCATCATCATCATCATCATCATCATCATCATCATCATCATCATCATCATCATCATCATCATCATCATCATCATCATCATCATCATCATCATCATCATCATCATCATCATCATCATCATCATCATCATCATCATCATCATCATCATCATCATCATCATCATCATCATCATCATCATCATCATCATCATCATCATCATCATCATCATCATCATCATCATCATCATCATCATCATCATCATCATCATCATCATCATCATCATCATCATCATCATCATCATCATCATCATCATCATCATCATCATCATCATCATCATCATCATCATCATCATCATCATCATCATCATCATCATCATCATCATCATCATCATCATCATCATCATCATCATCATCATCATCATCATCATCATCATCATCATCATCATCATCATCATCATCATCATCATCATCATCATCATCATCATCATCATCATCATCATCATCATCATCATCATCATCATCATCATCATCATCATCATCATCATCATCATCATCATCATCATCATCATCATCATCATCATCATCATCATCATCATCATCATCATCATCATCATCATCATCATCATCATCATCATCATCATCATCATCATCATCATCATCATCATCATCATCATCATCATCATCATCATCATCATCATCATCATCATCATCATCATCATCATCATCATCATCATCATCATCATCATCATCATCATCATCATCATCATCATCATCATCATCATCATCATCATCATCATCATCATCATCATCATCATCATCATCATCATCATCATCATCATCATCATCATCATCATCATCATCATCATCATCATCATCATCATCATCATCATCATCATCATCATCATCATCATCATCATCATCATCATCATCATCATCATCATCATCATCATCATCATCATCATCATCATCATCATCATCATCATCATCATCATCATCATTATAATAATGAGAATGAGAATGAAATGTAGATCAAGTTAAAATATACAACTTAAATTTGATCTTATTGTACAAGTAAGTAACTATCAAGAGTCAGTAGTTAAGTGGATGATCCTGTGATGATATTTGAAGGGAATGGAACTAGGTTCAAATCCTGAAGTGAACAATAACTCTGAGATAAAGGTTTATCCAGTTGATGAGTCTTAAAATAGGACGAAATGTGCATCAAACTAGATTCCATTGCTAGCAATTATCTATCTTTGTTTAAAAAGCCTATGACTTAAGCCTATATCAAGACAATCCTCACACGATACACATATTCTAATAAGAGACTAATGAATTGTAGTTCTAAACAAAATAAGAAAGATACAAGTTAGACAGTACCAAGTGAATTAAAATAGAATTTTGTTATCATGAAATCCTATTTGTATTGATACTTATGAATAGAATGAATTGAAAGAATTAGAGATAAAAGTTTTCTATTTACGATATTTTTAAAATTAAATAAATATGAACATACTACTTTTACTTTTGGTACATACATCTGTAAGTTAAAATGTGAATTTCACCATACATTTAGCTTCTATCAGGTTGCTGTATTTGAATCCATGCTAATTATTATTTCAACGCATGTACTTAGCAATCATCAATCCTAAATGTTAAACTGTTATTTAATCTTAAATAATCAAGTGCTTTCAATGTTGGGATATATTATGATGATTACTTATGTGGAAATCACCAAACTGCATCATGTGGTAAGCTCCAACTTGGAATTCTGAAATGAAGCGGAAAAGAGGAAGGCCGAAGAACACATTACGTCGAGAAATAGAAACAAATATGAAAAAGATAAATAACAACTGGAAAGAGCTGGAAAGGATTGCCCAGGACAGGGTTGAATGGAGAATGTCGGTGAGCGGCCTATGCTCCTACACGAGTAGTAACAGGCGTAAGTAAGTAAGTAAGGTATTGTTTCGCTTGAATCTTTCCATTGAAGTTTAAGACTATAAATGATCAGTCTCCTATTAAAATATGTGTATAATGTGCTTATTGCCTCGATATAACCTTAATTCACAAGCCTTGTAAGCAAAGATGGATAGTGGCTAGCAGTGGAATCTCGGACGCGCGTTTCGTCCTATTTGGAGCTCGTCAGCTGAATGTACCTTCATCTCGGATTTGATGATCACTATGGGACCCGAACCCAGTACCATTAGCTTCAAATGTCATCGCATTATCCTCTCACCTACTGAGTCCTAGAGTGAACATCAACTCTGAGATGCAAGTACATCGAGATGACGAGTTCCAAATAGGACGGAACGTGCGTCCTGGATTCAACTGCTAGCAACTATCCATCATTTCTTTTGTCTGTTTATATGATTAACTTCTGACGTTACAATATTTTGTAAAATACGAATTCGGTAGCTTTAGTAAACTTTGGTATCAAATTTCACTTCATTCTGAAAGACGTATTATTCACTAGGGTATGGAAGCAGTATTGGTTTCATTTAAATGAAAGATTATGAATAACATATTTTACTACCTATTTCGTTGAATATCATTATTCATAGTCAACAACTGTATAAAAGATTGAATAGAGTTATCAAATATGTTTAACAAATATTTTAGCTTACATTGAATTCTGTCAGCTGTCCTCCATGCAATACTTTGCACTGTAGTCCGTCGTATGAGTTCCGGATAATATTGACAATCTTCTCAGGAACTCCGTAGTGTCGAAGAAGTTTCCATAATGTCCTCCTATCTACACTGTCGAATGCCTTTTCATAATCAATGAAGTTGATGTATAGTGATGAGTTCCACTCAACTGATTGTTCAACGATGATCCGTAGTGTTGCAATTTGGTCTGTGCACGACCGATCCTTACGGAATCCAGCTTGTTGATCTCGAAGTTGGACGTCTACCGCATCCTTCATCCGGTCCAGCAACACTCTGTTGAAGACCTTCTCTGGTATGACAGTAGTGGAATGCCTCTGTAATTTTCACATTTGCTCAGAGCTCCTTTTTTGGAATCTTGACGGGGTTTCCTTCTTTCCAGTCCATCGGCACTTGTTCCTCCTCCCAAATCTTTTGAATAGAAGGTATAGCATGCTTGTGGTTGCTTCGATGTCTGATTTCAGTGCTTCAGCTGCATTCCAAGTAAGGACTGGAGTCAGACAAGGCTGTTTACTCTCTCCCTTCCTCTTTCTTCTGGTGGTCGACTGGATTATGAAGACCTCAACATCTGAAGGAAAACACGGAATACAATGGACAACTCAGAATCAATTAGACGATTTGGACTTCGCAGATGACCTAGCCCTCCTATCACGTACACACGAACAGACGCAGATGAAGACAGCCAGTGTAGCAGCAGTCTCTGCATCAGTAGGCCTCAGCATACACAAAGGGAAAACCAAGGTCCTCAAATTCAAAGCGGAGAACAGCGATCCAATCACTCTTGATGGCGAAACTCTGGAAGATGTAGAATCCTTCACATACCTGAGAAGCATCATCGATGAACAAGGAGGTTCAGATGCAGACGTAAAGGCAAGGATCGGCAAAGCAACGACAGCATTCCTACAATTGAAGAACATATGGAACTCAAAACAACTTTCAACCAATATCAAAGTGAGAATCTTCAATACGAACGTCAAGGCAGTTCTACTGTATGGAGCTGAAACTTGGAGAACTACAACAACCACAATCAAGAAAGTACAAGTATTTATAAATAGCTGCCTACGCAAGATACTCAACATCCACTGGCCGGATACCATCAGCAATAGCCTACTGTGGGAGAGAACAAACCAACTTCCAGCTAAAGAAATTAGTAAAAGTCGATGGAAGTGGATAGGACATACATTACGCAAATCGTCAAACTGCATCACGAGGCAAGCCCTAACTTTGAATCCTGAAGAGAAGCGAAAAAGAGGAAGGCCAAAGAACACATTGCGTCGGATTATAGAAGCAGATATGAAAACGATGAATTACAACTGGACGGAGATCGAAAGGATTGCCCAGGACAGGGTTGGATGGAGAATGCTGGTGAGCGGCCTATGCTCCTTCACGAGGAGTAACAGGCGTAAGTAAGTAAGTAAGTAAGTAAGTAAGTAAGTAAGTAAGTAAGTAAGTAAGTACATTGAATTGATCTTGAAAGATAGTATGCTAGATTCCTTGAAAGTGAAACAACAGGTCATTAAGGAAATTATGATCTGAATACAATTTCTTTTAACCTTACTGAGTAATAAAACTGCTTTTCATGAGTAGTAGGAATTTAAACATGTTACTTATTTGTTAATGAACAAGTATTCTTCATTTCTCAATGGTAATTTCTAAAGAATTTATCTTCGGTTATGATAATCAGTTAACATCCACTGATAACCATTCCATAATGTTCAAGGATAAATAACATTTTTATTTCATGATTACCAAATTTCAACAACAAATATGAATGTAATAGTTGAATTTATGAATCATTAAAAGTTAGACCACCATAGACAACCGTTTCATCCTAATATTGGACTTCTATGCATTTTGTATACAAGATTCCGGTCGCAGGATTCGAATCCAGGACCTATCGGTCACACGCGCTAACGCCTAAACTTTAAACCACTGAGCTAGCATCTAATACTTCCAAGTTTTCCATAGTGGTCTAGCTTTAATTGATTAGGGATAGAAATATGTTTAAATTTTTTTATGCATCGAGTCAATGTTGTTTTAACAGAAAATGTATTAAGGCGATGTGGTCATAAAATCAGATCAATGAATTAGTCTAAACAACAACAACGACGACGACAACAACAACAACGACGACGACAACAACAACAAAAAAGGTTCAATTTCATTAAATATTTTTCACCTTTATTCAGAAATGAATAAAAATGTCACTATCCAGGGTAATAATAAGTGAACAATTGATTAAAATTACAAGTTTATTACATAATTTTCTGTATAAATTTAGCCGGGTACAAATTAATTTGGTGGAGTTTTAGTTTATTTTATTTTTTGCATATAAATTAAAATAAACAATCGGAAATACAGAGTTAAACCACACTTTATTCTAGTCACAATTGAAATTTGATTCTGAGTGTAAAATCAGTCAGTCAGTCAGTCAGTTACAACGTAGAACCAGGCACATAAATGCATCGGTTCAAGTGGCCGTACCTCACTCATTAGCACAACAAGATGAACAGCGAATTCATAGGAGTAGTTAATTCAATAATAGTAATGTATAAAACAAAGATGGCATATAAAGATATAGTACAAGAAGAAATAAGTGGTTGATAGAAAGAGAGATATAAAGCGATTTTAATCCCATAGTTTAAGGGAAAACAAAGGATGTATACACCGACGCCATTGTGATCGATTCTGAAACATATCACCAAGAGTTTCCAACTATTGTTTATGATAGTCACACGGACCACAGCCGAGTATTATGTATCTACCAACATGGCTAAGACCAGAAGGTAGTGACCTCGAGGACTGATGCCAGGTTTTGATTTCGCCACCCTTGACATTCTTCCAACCATCCACAACACTAGTCAGCATTTTGTGTCGTGATAATCTGTGTTCAAGCATGTGTGACACGTGACCCTACCATGTCAGTCGAAGGAGATTCACAACCTCATGAACTGATTTACCATCATTCCCTAATACCCTGCATCTAACCTCACTATTACTCACCCAGTGATCATGGCAGATGTGAGCAATATTTCTAAGACATCTGTAGTCTAATACTATAAACTTACGAGTATCTTCTATCCTTAATGGCCCTGTTTCGCAGCCGTAAAGTAGAACGGAACGAACTGCTGCTCAGTATACTCGTCCCTTAATTGATAGACGGATATCTCACTTTTGCCATAGGTGTCGTAAGTTGACAGAATCCAAAAGAGCATTCTGAATCCGTGCTGAGATTTCGTCAGATACCAATCTATTCGGGCTGATACGACTTCCGAGACCAGAGAGTAAAGTAATCGGTTTCTTTTTACCAAGGATTCTTAAATGTTATTTAAATAAAAGATGAATAGTGGCTGGCAGTGGAATCCCGTTTGTTATGGAATGAGAGTCTACTAGAATTACTTGATGAAATACATGAACCATACTCCGATAATTCATTTTAAAAATATTCATCGGTTGTCTCAAACTTCATTGTTCCTGCATTTCTATACCAGCTACTTTCTTTTTCGGTTCTTCACTCCTCGATATTCTCAACCTTCTGATGCCAAACGGATTAACGTTTTATACTACTTATGTCAACATAATTAGCATACACTACACTAGTCAATTGCAAGTTATAACATCAATAACGAGAAAAATATAAATCATTAAAAGTTTTGTTTATTCAACAAAGATTTTTCTGTCTTATATTTCAATGAATTGGCATAACTTCATAAAGTACAATGACCCTATTCTACATGAATAGAACAAATGTAATTGAAAACAATAAAAACACCATTTATTGAATCTATGATTCACACAATCATTTTTCAATGATTATTTTGAAGACGTTATCAAAACAGATATGTTTATGAATAATAAAAATATGACAACTATTGTCTAGACAAATTCACTTGGTATTGTTTAACTTGTATCTTCTTATTATTATTTAGAACTGCAATTGATCAATCTCATGTTGGCATATGCGCATCCTGTGCGGATTGATTCGATGTTGACTTAATTCACAAGTTTTTTATGCAATGATGGATAAAAGTTAGCAGTGGAATTCAGGACGCACGTTTCGTCCAAGTACATCCAGCTGACGAGTCTCCAATAGAACGAAACGCGCGTTCTGGATTCCACTGCTAGCCATTGTCCATCTTTGCTTATTGTCTAGACATTTTATCTTATCAGTACTAGTGGGTTTATAACCGAGGATATTAAATGAAAACTAAGCCTTACAAATTCTTGTGTATGTGTGTCGGAATTTCAAAATCTGGGCATAAACATCTAGGTATAACTTGAGAATTTTCGGTCCTTGATAGTAAATGATCGTTGAACATTTTGATGGTATGGAGATACGTTTTTCCGTCAAAACTCTAACAATCCATTCTGAATCCAGTTACTTGTGAGCACATGAAGTTGTGACTGCTGGATTTCAACGATCCCGAGAATCAGATGGTTGGTCATGGTCACATGATATAGCGATTTCGTTGAAATTAAAGATTTACATCAATGGATTATAACTCAGTAGAATCTCTGATGTTCATTTGATCATGACTTTATTATAGGAGTACTAGTATTGTCTAGTACTACTATTGATTCATTCGATTAATGTCTATAGGACTGATAAACTTCTAGTTCACCAATGACCATGTGACCAGAGAACAGCAACTGAAAGCTTAACACCCATCAGTCTTTGAGTTACTTTTAACCTAGTGTTCGATCAGAAGAAGAAATTACCTAGCGAATATGATCTCTATTGTATAGACGTTAAGTTATATGACTCAACTCACACAACAATATACAATGATTATTAAGTAAATGAATTACCATAAATGAAAGAGAAACTAGATGACAGCTCCATCAATAAGAATAATTTACAAAAAGTAAGAAACCTCACTTAACCCACCGGACATCGAAGCATCGTACACAGTCCTTCCTTGAGTTGTCACTACACCAACTATCAAAGAGATCAGGATATCTGGACATCAGACAAATCAACAATGGGGAAGTTGTAGTTGACTGACTGACTGAAAATGGGAAAGCAGCACCGACTGACAATATACCACTTGAAGGACTGAATTCACACATAGAAGTGACTGCAAACATGCTACACTCTCTATTCAGGAGCATTTGGGAGGAAACTTAAGTGTCAACGGACTAAAAAGAACATCTCATCAAGATATCACAGAAAGGAGAAATCAGCAAATATGAGAAATACTGAGGAATCACACTACAATCGGTATAGGGATAAGTTCTCAACAGTGTCGCTGAACTGAATGGAAAATTCAGTAGACGCTCAACTTTGAGTTCAAGAGGTTGGATTCCGTGGGGATTGATAGTGCACAGAACACATCACGAGACTTCTTATGATTGTTGATAAATCAATTGAATGGAACTCGTCACTATACATCAAGTTCATTGACTATGAGAAATCATTTGAAGGTGTGGAGGCCCGTTATTTAATCGTCATTTAGATCGGACAACGTCGTGGAAAGGGCTCTTCACTTTAGTGGCCCGAGATCTGACTCCAGTTAGATCGTATGAATGTTTGTTATCGCCTATCCTCGTATATAAACATAGACTTAAATCGCGTGAGTCAATAGCGGAATTAAATAAGTTAAATAACGAGAATGAACTTTTAAATACATATATTTTGTATATAAAGTGAATGGAATAGAACGAAGCAAAACGACGCGCAGTGGAAATGGTAAGCCAAATCCCATTTAACCAAGCGTTAATCAATAATTATAGTTACACAAAAGTAAGTTACAGACATGTGATGAGTAATGGGATAAGAACTGTACACACACCTACCGGGCTCATATAAAAACAGTCAAGATTGATAAGCGAATAAATAAAAAAGTCAGAATGTGACTCAAGTAGAATGAGTAGAATAGGCTGTCCGAAAGCTAGAATAAGGTATATGGGTTTAACATAATAACCGACATTACAAAGGTGTGGGTAGGAGAACCATATTAACCGTCTTCAACATTATAGATTGAGTAGCTGAGAAGATCACCAACGTCATATGGAATTCATACAATGCACTACAATTCAAGTTCGTGTATGGACGACAGCTGAAATATGCATTCCATGTGTGAACCGGAGTCATACGAGGCTGCTTATTCTCATCTTTCCTATTCCTCCTGATGGTCGGCTGGATTACGAAGACCTCGACATGTGAGGGAAAGCATGAAATACGGTGGAATACGTGGATGTAATCGAACGAATTCGACCTCACAGATAACCTAGCTCTTCTATCCCATGGATGCCAACAAATGCAGATAAAGACAATAGATGTAGCAACAGCCTTCACATCTGTAGGCCTCAACATACACAAGAGAAAAATCAACATCCTTAAACACAACACGGAGAACACCAACACAGTCGACTTGATGGAAAAACTCTGGAACAGTTAGAAACTTTCTGTGCATGACGTGGTCTGCAACGTCGATGAACAAGGAGGACCTGATGCAAATGTAAGGCCAGGGATCGACAAAGCATGTGTAGAACTCCTACAAATGAGGAACACATGAAACTCAAAACAACTGACAGTCAATATCAACGTCATAATCTTCAATAGGAACGTCGAGACAGTTCTACCGTACCAAGCTGAAACTTGAACAACTACTGCAGTCATCATCAAAAAGGCACAGGTATTTATAAGCAATCGTCTACACAAAATACTCAATGTCCTTTGGTCGGACACTATCACCGACAGCATCCTGTGGGAGAAGACAAACCAACTTCCTTATGGAAAGGAAATCAGAAAAGGATTCTGAAAGCAGATAGAACAAGCACAATGGAAGTCATCAAACTGCATCACGAAGCAAGTGCCCACATTCATTCTTTAATGGAAACGGAAATGATGAAGACTAAGGAAAATGCTGCATTGAGAATTCAAAGCAGACATGAAAAGAATAAATATCAACTTGAAACAGGTGGAAAGGATTGTTCAGGATAGAGTTGCATGGAGAATGTTGGTGTATGGCCTATGCTCTTCCACGAGGTTTAACAAGCATAAGTAGGTAAATAATTGTTAATTAAGCCTGATGTTCATTTTATGAAACAGAGAGGAGTCATATAATTATGGTAAATAATCTTTCGGAATTAAATAGTCGGCTAGATCAATCATAAAACGAGGGACTGAACAAACCACTTTTAAGCACAGAGATAAACTTTGAATCTATCGATTTCCATTGTTAGCACTATAAATAAATGTAATCACAACTTCATTTCAGTTTATTTCCGTTTGTGGATGATTTTGAATGGAAATTGACTTCAGTACTATCGACTACTCTGCATTCACCTTGAGATAACCAGGCTTGATAATGTTCGTATATGTATTTGGAAAGAACACTTTCGTGGACCAAATAATACAAATAACATTGTAAAACTGTTTCATGAAATGAGTTATTCGCTAAATGGACTTGTATTTATTGAAGTGCATCTAATCATTCCGTTTATATTAGAGGATAGCTATGAAGGTTGAATCGCTTTACTGAAGTGGCCATTCAATGATTTATCATATTATTATATTTAAATGATGGAGTCTTGGTAATGCATATGTAACATCTAATATGTTTACGATTCGATTTTACATTTCTCCTGTTAGACATAAACTTGATAAAGATACATAACTGTATAAAAAGAACTACATGTTTCAGGAAAAGTTACAAGAGAAGTTAAAATAATTTCATGCAATCGGTTTCTTTAATGAATTCGAATAAAGCCTGAACAATTGATGCAGAATAATATGAATGCACTATATCTCATATATCTCATCATCCGCAGTGTTGTATTGTTTAGAGCCATTGCATCTCCTAGTCTTCATTTCTTTGGAACGTGCTTGGAAATGCGAACATGTACTCTACTCTCTGTTCTTCCAATGTATGTGTTTGGCAGGTACATGTAAATTGGTAAATGCAATTGGAGGTGCTGAAAAAAGAGAACCTATCAATTTTTATTTATTTGGTTGAGTAGTCTTGCTGATAGATAAGCAAACTACAACACGGCATTTATCCTATGGCTAATTATTCCAGTGATTTCATCTCCTCTAAAGTACAACTATAGAAAGCAGGTTTTGTTAGCCATTGTATCGTATTTAACCTGTAGGTTGGTTTTAGCATACTTTTATATGAATTTCTCCGGTTATTTATTTTCATGTAGACAATTTATAATGACGGCAATTTGTTCTTCAAAGCTTTCCTTCGAATAAAGTTTACAACTGCGGTCAAAACGGTTAAAAAGATGTTGAAAGCCTAATGAATTATTCCTGAGATAAAAAGAATTAAGGTTATGCTTATCCCCATAAAAGTAATAAAAATAATGTTTCAATTAATTATATGAATATAATATAGAAATAATCGAATTTGTAGATGAAAACTATCAGGTAACTGAGAAATATTCCAATAACTTTGAATGATATCAGATTGAAACTGTTGTTCTCTTACACGTCTTTACAAAATCCTAAAATTTTGTGAAGCATCATTATGATAATTCACTTTATTCCCTTGTAATATTAGTTAATATAGACAATTGTCAATAAATTCCCAATAAACACCTTATAGTATAGTTAAATAAACGCTTATGTCAAATTGTAATCGGTTTAATTTAAGGCTTTTCAAAGTCAATATTAGATGAAAACAAAAACAATCAATCAGTTCCAACCTGTTACTTTATCTTTAATAGATTATCGAAACTGATCCGAAATTGGAATCCTTTGATTTTAAAAAAAAATTGTGATTTCAGAATAAGCAAATCTATTCTTACTTACTTACTTATTTATTTACGCTTGTTAACCCTCGTGGAGAATTTTAGGCCACCTACAAGCATTCTCCATCCAACTCTGTTCTGAACAATCCATTCCGGTTGATATTCATCATTTTGATATCTGCTTCAAATTCTCGGCGTAGTGTATTCCTTGGTCTTCCATTCACTTAAACTATTTTAACTATTATTATGCCCCGAAATTCCTAACCGTCATCATTATTTTTAGATTGAAGCCAGTCTACACATGTTCAAAAACTGACGCACAGTTCATCAGTTGGCATATTTGGCATATAGCTAATAACGGGATCTGGAACGCTAATTTCGTTCCATGTGGTCATTCGGAATCCTTAAATTTATAACACTTACACATAACTTCATACCCTTCCGAGCACATTAGTGACTATAGGGGCACAGCAGCTTGTCTGATAACGCGTTTGGGTATAAAAAGATTGGGAACGGGTTCGATTCTAAACATAAGCACCAATATTGCCATGTGATTTCATTCAGCTGATAAGTTTCAACCACAATAAAATAAACATCCTGCAACCTACTACCAGCAACGAACTAATAACTGAAGGCAATATTTTTGGTGATTCAATCAGGATAAATATATGTCCATAAACTCTGATCAGTTAAAGCTTTTCTAACAAAATGAATTAATGTTTGTTCATAAGTGTACGGATAATCTACTTAGCGCCTGTAAGAACTTCTCTATCTCGTACGTATGATTTCCTCCATTAAATAATCTCCTAACAACCCCGTGTAATAAGTTTTAATAGACCTATCATTTTGTATCTTTTTACATTATCTGTATTTCTTTTGGTTGATTGTGGTATCATACTGAATGAAATATATTTTTTTTATGTTCCAACTGTGTTGTTATATCTAGAGTTTAGATTCCTAATATGCGGCGTACAACTTGAGCACTCGAACGCTAGAACCTTTCCAAGTCGTAAACGAGAAGACAGAAGACAAGTGAAAAGAATGTTATTCTAAAACAGTGTCAATTATGGTACAAAACTGTCAGGAATTTATAGTTTTTAGTAGAAACGAAATCACCATTATAGTCCTTCAATCCGCATACAGGGAAGCTACATGTAGGAATTCTGAAATATTCTTCCAAAAGATGAATGGGTGGAATATCTTCAACTCTTTCTGAGCTTCATAGAGCTTCATCGAGTTCACCGGTTGGGCCATCCTCACATGTGTATCACAGATTCTTATCAAACTACTCATTCTGTTTACATTTTATACGTCATTTAATTTAGTTGCGTTTTTCTTTTGCCAAAACAATCAATGTTTATAATAATAATAATAAATGTACATATCAGTTTACAATATCATTGTTCATCTTTATATTTACACAAAGTAGTGTTGATTACAAGGAGTACAAACTCTGCAAATTTAACACAAATAATAAATCACATCTTTGTTAACAAGACTATTCAATATCAAATAGGATTTATTTAAGTAGAGATAATATTAAATAAATATAAACAGAATGCACTTATGTCAACAGGAGACTGATCAATCGCAGTTCTAAATAACAATGAGAAGATATAACTTATACAGCACCAAGTGAATTTAAACTTCGCCCTATTGTACAAGCAGGCAGCTATCAGGACTCAGTAGCTAAGTGAAGCGAACGATACTGGGTTCGAGTTCTGAAGTGAACAACAACTTTGAGATTCAAGTACATCCAGCTTACGAGTCCCAAACAGGATGAAACGCGTGTCAAACTAGATTCCACTGATAACCACTATCCATCTTCGTTTTATAATGCTTGTAACTTAAGACAATATCGAGACAATTCAGAGGAGGATGTACATATTACAAATAAGAGACTGATCATAGAGAAGATACAAATTAAACAACATCAAGGGATAATCTTATATCAATAGTTGATTATCATTTTCAACAGTTGAGATCATAAATCATTTGAAGCCAGACCACTATGGAAAACCTGGAAGCAATGGACGGCCGTTTAGTCCTATTGTGCGACTCCTCAGCAGTGCGCCTGCACAACATCGCCTCACCAGATTCGAACTTAGGAACTATCAGTCTCGCGCCAGGCGCTTAACCAACTAGACCACTGAGCCGGTATCCAACGGTGATACTGTCTAACTTCAACTAATCCACGAAATTGAGCGACACATCCACCACTGTCATCGGTGAGTTACCACCTCACAAATGACTCGGTTGAACTCCGCTGGTCACTGCTTCTCACTAGAACTCCGGGATATATACCTTGAAGCCTGTCACTAGTGAGCATATGTTGATTAATATCAGAATGGGTTTTGTGGAGATTTTCATTTTACCAAAACTTTTAAATCATCATTTAAAACAAGAATAATAAACTATAATAATAATAATAATAATAACATTATCACCAATATAAATAGAATACATTATTAGGTCAATTAAAAATTTGGCAAAATATATTTAAAAAATTTTTTTGGCGGTCATTCAATTTCATTCAATTTTTGACCTTAAATAAATTTGGCAAATTTTCAGGTTTCTTATACGTAATCATTAATATTATACATTGAAATTGTGAACATAATTTTTTTAAAAGTTTATTTTAACATTGAACAAATTGTTTTAATCATATAAAAATTAGGCAACATATTTAAATAAATAAATAAACAGATATGAATTAAGTTCACAAAGTGTGAGAGAGAGAGGGAGTGAAGGAGAGAGGGAGTGAGGGAGTGAATGAGAGAAAACTAAATTCAGTAATATAATTAGTAAATACAATTACACTTATCTAAACATACTTTAAAGTAATGTAAATAGATTAATATGAATTATTGAATGAAAATTTAAATGGATTATAATGTCTATTAAATAGTGAAATTTCAGTTATTTAATTAGTGATAAAAAAAAAGAATAACATCTCTGCAAATGCTATCATATAGCGAAGTGTATACGGGTATTACCAGGGAAATCCTACTCATTAACTTCTCGTGACTATGGTGTTGTTTATGAAATTGAGAGGGTGAAAAGTGAATGTCTGAGGCTTTAACAGGGTTGGTGGACATGTATACTTCATCTAGGGGAGTTGGAAAACCCTGATTTCAAACTAATAATCTACAAGAGCTCCAGGATTCTAAGGGAATAAATGGCAGATGTACTATGAGACTGCATCTCCTGACGTTGTGCCACTGCCTTGTGGAGCTCCGGGTGTGGCTCCATAAAAAAACCACCTTTTTCGATTTAGGCATCTGAGCAGTAATACAGCCCATACACTAGTTAAATGACTTGTATAGAGCATATGTATTCTTTGCCTCTTTCTACCAATATTTATGCGCTCAAATAAATAAATAAATCATCGAAACTTATAAAAAGATAAATTATAGATGAAACATTTAAGAGATTCATCAGTAAAGTCAGTCAACATTGGAAAACCATATCCATATACTTTATTTTAGTAAAGTTTCATCTTCTGAGCTGTGAGAACGAATTCCACTGGAATCATACACCTAATGGATAAATCTAAACCATCCCATACACTTTATGCTTAAATTCGTACTTAACATATGAAAAGTATTACTAAGTTATGATGTACAGCAAAGTCGAAATTAGATTGGCTTTCAGTTTCTTACTAGAACTAAGATGATAAAGATTAATGAATACATAGTTACTTTTTTTCATTATCATGATGTCGTACTTAATGAGTTTATCAGAATAGAAGCGATCAAAGTTCAATCAATTAACATTCTCCCTACTTAAAACGAATGTAAATGAAGACGTAAGCAGCACTGTAATTGCCTATGATTTGAATTCAATCAAACTAAAACTTAATTTTAAATACATTCAGGATTACCGTTTTAATAATTTGCAACTTCGAGTGGAGGTAACCCATGTCAGGTAGAGATAGGTATCTACCTCAGTACAATGGGAGATTCAGTTTCAGTTTCAGTTTGGGAAGGACAGGAGGCTCGATGGCCTATGTTAGTCCTGGCAATGGTGGTCTCTCAGTTGATCCAACTTTCTTTTGAAAGAGTCGACGGATGGAGCCTCAACGACGTGCTGAGGTAGTGAATTCCACTCGTTGATGATTCGATGGGAAAGTCGATAGTCAGCTGACAAGTAATTTGTTCTCGGCTTATGAACTTTTTTGGAGTGTCCTCGTAAATTCTCTGTTTTGGAAGACAAGAAAAATGAGGGCATGTTAGGTGCAAATTTATCACTAAGCAATTTGTAGACTGTAATCAAGTCGCCTCTAGTTCTGCGATATGACAACGGGAAAAGGTTCAGCTTGGCCAGTCGAGATTCATACGGAAGCTTCGCTATTCCGGGAACCAGCTTAGTCGCCGTTCTCTGAACCTTTTCCAGAAGCTCACTGTCTTTTTTAAGCAGGGGCTAGCCGCTTGTATGCAGTACTCAAGTTTAGGACGAACGAACACTGTATACAAAGTCAAAAACGTCTTAGCGTCGACATGACTAAAAGCCCTACGTATTGACCATAACGTTCTAAAACTTTTGGCGGCTATTGCACGGCAGTGTGCAGTAGTCTTTAAGTCTTGACTAACGATAACTCCTAAGTCATTATATGTCTGGACGACAGGTAGCTCAGTGTTATTCATCGTGTATGTATCTGTGCCTTGATGACCGATATGCATCACAACACACTTGGAAGTATTTATCGGCAACTGCCATGTTTGAGACCATTCAGATAACTTCTTCAGGTCATTTTGAAGTTCTAAGCTATCACTCTTACATCGTATCGTTCTCCATATCTTGACATCGTCAGCATATAGCAAGACCGATGATGATAGGAGACAAGGAAGGTCATTTACATACAAGAGGAATAGCACTGGCCCCAAAACTGTACCCTGGGGCACTCCACTAAGCACAGTTTCCCAGCTAGATAACTTTGAGTTCACCCTTACTCTTTGTTGACGCCCAACTAAGAAGTCTTTTATCCACATCAATAAATTACCTCCAATCCCGATATGTCTTAACTTATATAACAGCCGGTTGTGCGGAACTTTATCAAAAGCTTTACTGAAATCAATGAAGGCGACGTCTACAGGTAGCTTTTGGTCCTTAAGAGCGCACCAGCTTTCACGAGCCACTAATAAGTTAGTGAGACAAGAATAACCTATTCTGAAGCCATGCTGCTTCTCCGAGAGGATCCGGTTTTTATCGAGATACTTAAACAGCTCCTTCCGAATAATCTTTTCTAAGATTTTAACAACCACACTAGTTAGGCTAACGGGGCGGTAGTTCTCAGGTTTGTGTTTCGTACCTGTTTTGAAGACAGGACTTACTATGGCGTTTTTCCAATCTTTCGGTAAGCGACCCTGCGTAACGGATAGGTTAAAGCATGTACTTAAAGGGTTCGCAACGAAGTTAGATAATTCCTTCAGTAGCCTAGGATGTAATTCATCGGGCCCCGTGGATTTACCTATGTCAAGCTTATTTAGCAGACCAAAGACATCGAGTTCTTTAATGGTCACGCTATCCAGTGTATGTATGGGGGGATCTGTATACGCTGACGAGAAGGGTGCTTCTATGGTATACACGTTGCTAAAGTAGTTCGAGAACGCTTGAGCCTTACCAAAGTCGTCCTCCACTAATGATGAAGCAGTACTGTCTCCCCATAGAGCAGGAATATTTCCTTTTCTCCTTGTCCTTTGGTTTATATAGGAATACAAGCGTTTAGGACATTCTATGGATTCCTTAACAAGTTTTTCTTCGTACAATTTTCTAGACTTACGGAGGGTCGAGGCACAAGTGTTCCGAGCCTTTCGATACTGAGATTTTGACTCATCAGTCCCCAGTAACCTAAATCTATCCCACGTTTTCCTTTTCTTACGGAGAAGGATACGGACCTCCCTACTGAACCATGGTGGTGAGTTTTTCGGCCCCTTTGGTATAGTCCAAGGGATGTGAGGTGTGGTAACTTTTAAGTATGATTTTCGAAATGCGTCCCAGGCCGTTTCAATGGAGGACTCTGGGTCTATTGTCCAATCTATTAACGATGCTGAGTGCATGATGTCTGGTATGTTTGCTTTCCAGACGTTGGGTCTGGACTGGACTGACGCGTCCTCATGACTGGCAGTTATATGGAAGTCGAAAGTTAAAACTGCGTGGTCACTTTTACCTAAGGGTGGCATATGGTGGAGGTTCGCAACATCATCCTCATAGTGAGTCAGTATAAGATCTAATAAGGATGATTCAGTGTCCGGGTCGTACCTAGTCGCTTCTTTCACATGTTGCACTAGGGCACATGTGATAACCGCATCAACTAGTTCCTGCTCGAAGGAATTTTCTGACGATTCAGTTCGCAGATTTTCCCAGTCTACCATAGGTGCATTAAAGTCCCCTAGGATTAGACATCGACCACTTTGGGACCAAGTATTGAGACTGCTTAACAGGATCTCATTTGCCTCACAGCTTGGACTGCGATAGACCAAACCAATCAGCAGCTCTTGTCCCTTGCATTTTAAGCGAAGACTAACTAATTCACACGTCCCACTCTCATGGGATACACTATCGATAATGGTAAATGGGATAGCATTCCTAATGAATAGAGCTACTCCCCCTCCTTTGCGCTTTTGTGTTCTGTCGGCCCTTACTAACGTAAAGCCCTCGAAATCAAGTTCTATACTATCTATAGCCTGTGTCAGCCAGGTTTCTGTTACTGCGATTATATCTGGCTTTATAGAGTCAATCTGCACACCTAGTTCCGATCGCTTATTAAGTAAGCTTCGTGCATTGGTGTAACAGATCCGAAGCCTGTTTAAGTGCCTTCGTGCTTCACCCAGAGTGGCTTCGGCATCATTCTCTGTCGAAGTCTTACAACCCGAAAATTTACAATTTTCAGGTCCTTTTCGCCAGCGTCTAACCTATGTTGTAGTTCTTTCTCGGCTTCCCGTCTTTTAACACGGTCTGCCAACGGTAGGTCCTTTCGGATAAAGACTCCTGAACCCTTTAATTTGTGTCCATTTTGTAAAATTAGGTCACGTTCGTTTGAAGAGCCGAATACTACTTTAAGCAGTCTGGAATGATTTGGTTTCGAGTCCGTTAGACTCCCTAGTCTATACACCTTTAGCAAGGTGACCCCAGTCATATTTTGAGGCATGAGTTGATTAAGCAGCTGCCTAATCAGTACAATGTCATGCTCAAAACGAGCTTTAGGTTCAGAGCTATCGCTCTCCTTAATTCTATGAAAAATAGCTGATCTGTCGCTATGATCAGCTTTCGATTTTTCAACCACTTTTACGGGGGCAGGTTTCCCTTTTATATCAATACTTTTCTTCCTTACAACCTTTACCCATTCGTCAACGCTGCTGGTAGAAGCAATAGCAGTTGCGTCAAACCTAGTGTTGGGTTTTGGGGGGTTGTCGACGACCTGAGGGGTCGTGTTATGTTTACCATTTGAAACCGATCGAGCCTTGCGATTGCGGCTCCTAGGTGTTTCCTGTTGGATCCCATCTGGGAGACGGGGAACAGAAGACCCTACTTTTCTTGAGCTTTTGTTTAAGGCAGGCCCCTTTGGAGACTGCTTTTCCTTCTTTGACGGGCGTGAGTCATCTATCACCGGACTCACCTTAGTTTCCTTCACATTGATTTGCGTGTCAACAGATCGAGTGCTGTTTGACGCGTTCCGACTATGCTTGTTGAAACACTTCTTTGCAGCATCAACCAGTGAGATGGCCTCGGTTAACAAGCTGTTTGCATCCGAGCAGCACTGTTGACAAAGCCACACACAACCCTTCTTACTGAACCGTTTGAAAGCAGCAGGCGTTAAGTTCGTGCAAACTTCGTGGTACCAGCCTTTGCACTCGTCGCACTGCATGCCGCTTTCAACAGGATAACGACAACCCGGACGTTGGCAACTGCTTTTTTTACACTGTCCGGTCATTTAGGAGGGGTTTTTTCAATATGCGATGATACCCAGAAACAAAAAAATTATCAATGACCAAAAAAGTGAAGAGCTGTAGATTGCTAGGACCAAAAGTACTAACAGATACAGTTGAAAAAGAGGTACTAAAGAGTACCAACGACAAAAACAGTAAAAACGATACTTTAGTCAAATACTTTAACTGAAATAAATTCAATTAAAGTGAAAAACAGTAGTCTTGATACGTAATAAACGATCAAAACAATGAAATTTACTCAGCGAGGAAAAATACCACTGTCCTTTTTAAATAGCGCGCGTATATATGATGGTCGCATAATTTCGTGAATTAATTGAGGTTAGGCGTTGACAGTGTTAAGTGCTGGGTCGATGGTCTAGGGATTAGGCGTTCGCGCGCGAGACTTAAGGGCCTGGGTTCGAATCCCGTGAGCGGGATTGTGGACGTGCACTGTTGAGGAGTCCCACAATAGAATGAAACAGCCGCTCAGTTCTACGTTTTCAATGATCGTGTAACATCAATCGGTTCATGATCTTAATCAAAAGCTTAGTAACCCCCACAATCACATACTGATAATTACATTTTTAGCAAAGTTATTAGCTATGTTTTCATGATATAATTCAATTTTTAAAAATATATTCTAGATCCTACTGTAGTGAACAAGAACATAAGCGGGGGCAATCGAACGTATTTCAATAAAAATTACAGAACATCTTAGTAAAATCTGAGAACCACACAGTAAATTCTTCATTTGCATATTGTTCATTCATAGGTCAATCGTCTCAGACTTCATTGTTCTTTCATTTACACACCAAGCATTCTTTGCTCTCGTTGTCTTTTCTTTGATCTTATTAACCTTCTACCTTTAGACATTTCACTTTCAATTGATGATACATACTATTTATATCTGTCGACATTAGTAGCATACACCACACTGTTGACTAATTTATGTATTACCTTAAAAATGTTTTACATGATATATATTCTAATATTGTTTCAACAAATCTTGCCTGTATTTCCAACATCTATGGTTAGTTTTTTGTTTCTAAACTGTTATAATGATAAGAAGAAAATTATTAAAATTGTGGACAATTGTGAACATTGACTACTAATATGTAGAACTTCTGTAGAGTCGATTGATATGTTAAGCCTACATAACAAATTCTACCTTCTGGACAAGCCAATTTAACTGTTCTTCTTGATTCACATTGTTAGTTATTCACTAATCAATGTTGACTGTTTTTATCCTACTCATCACATGTCTGTAGCTTAATTTTGTGTGACTATAAACGTTGAGTTGGTCCACAAGCCTTCTCTACCGCGCGTCATTTCACTTCGCTCTCTTGTATTCGCTCCATCCATCTGATTTCTTGTCCTGATCAGTGAGTATATATATATATCCATTCTTGTATTTAACTTATTTAATTCCATTATTCACTAACGCGATCTATGCCGATGATCATATACAAGGATTGGCATGTATATAGCAGCAGCAATCAGAAACGATCTAACTGGAGTTGTAGTAAACAAGAACACCAGTGGGGACAATCGAATATATTTAACACAAAATTACAGAACTTGTTAATAAAATCTAACAATCATATAGTAAATGCTTAATTTGCAAAATGTCCATCAATTGTCTCAAAATGACTCAGACTTCATTGTTCTTGCATTTTCATACAAACTGCATTTTGTTTCCATTCTTTACTATTTGATCCTCTTGTCTCTCTGCTGCCAGACCTTCTGTTCATGACTAACATCATATACTACTTATGTCAATATAAGTAGCACACACTTCAGAGTCAGACCCCGGGCTACTAAACTCCATATCTCTCTAGTTGTCAAGTCAATACATTAGAACTTAACTAATGAAATCAAACTCTGAATATGCATAAAACTTCTATTAAATTTATGAACATTTAACCTGAATCTAGGAGATAAGATTAGTCAACTGAACTACCTATTAATTCATATTCTATATATATATTAACTTCTAAAGACTGAAAACTAGTTCATAAAACATTAAGTCACATAAGTCTGCTTATTTCAATTTTTGTATTAGACCATGAATGTTTTGTTTGTTCTTGTTTCAGTAATACAGCTGTTCGTTTTATTATAAATAAATAGTCATTTGATATCTAATATCTAGTTTGAATGATTAAGTTTATACACCATTTAACAAATAAGTAGGTTACATGGAATAGTTTCTACTTTTATTCAACCGATGTACTTTTTTTTCGGTCGAACTTTAACAAACTTTCACAAATTTCTGTTTAATCTATTGAATCACCATTTAAATGTTATAAATAGTTTCATATGATAGAATATTTAGATGAATGTCCTATAAATGGAACAAAATACATTTTCGACCCATGTGTTTGTCGCCATGGTTTTATTTAGTTTTTCATGGACAAAAAAAATTGTTTTTACTAAAATAATTTTTAAAAGCAAATTTACATAAGATAAAGTGAATTGAATATTGTTTTTCTTCTTTTTGTTGTTGTTGTTGTTGTTGAAATAATGTAAATTGTCTGAAATACCAGATTATGTAATGGCTTTATTCAATATTATAGTTTTTGGTATAATATAAGAAATCTAAGTACAAAAGTATTTCAACAAGTTTCCGTTGTTTTTTTTCACTTCTTGATAAATCCTGACGATAACATATTAAGTGATCGCCATTTAGATGTTAGCAAACCAGTCAATTGATATCTAAATAATGTACATTCTTTACGTTGCGTATTGTCAGCAATCACAATATCTTTGATTTGGCTTATTTTGTAACTTGTATAATGAAAGGTTGTAAACATTTTAGAAACGTACAAAATGACAGAACTTATTGAAATATCTAGATGGCAGGAACAGGTAACCCAGTTGTTCAAGAGGGCCGCCATTCCTAATTTTAAAAATATATAACAAAAGTTTAATGATATTGTAGTGATCGAGAACACAAGTGCGGGTTAATCGAACGCGTTTCAACATAAATTTAGGGGATTTCTTAATAAATTCTGACAACCATACAGTAAATATTTCATTGACAAAATGTCAATCATTTATCTCAGACTTCATTGTTCTCTTTCTCCTTTCATTGATCTTCTTAACCTTCTGCTGCCAGGCATTTCACTTTCGACTGATGATACATACTGCTTGTCAGAAGCGGGTTTGTGGAGATTTCACAGGTTGAAATCATGAGTCAATTGAATCCAGACCACCATGCAAAACCTGGAAGCACTGGACGGCCGTTTCGTCCTAGTATGGGACTCCTCAGCACTTCTCATCCACGATCCCACCTCACCAGATTCAAACTCAGGACCTATCGTCTCGCGTGCGAACGCCTAACCGGTGTACCACCTAGTCGACATCTAGTGGTGTCAATGTCTAAATTCAAACAATCCACGAAATTGGGTCACCGTCCTCCATTGTCTTCAGTTAGTTACTATCTCACAGCAGACCCAGTTGAACTCAACTGGTCATTGCTTCTCACTAGAACTCCAGGAAATACCTCTTGAAGACAGTCACTACTCAACATATGTTGTATAAATTTTAGAACTCATAAATGAAAGACTGAATTCCATAGAGTAACATTTAAAGTTTTTTGTTTGTTTTTGTATAGATTTTTAACAGGAATTTATGTTTACTGAAAGGAATACTAATAACTATACAAGAGTGAAAAGAATTCTCATCAGTATAAATCAATCCTCTGGCTAGCGTTTTTTAGCGAGTTAGTTTACTACGAGAAAATACTGGTCGGTAGCGTATGCACCATTGGGAGCAACAGGAATAAGTAAGTAGGTAAGTAACAAAACAATTCTCATCCTAACGAAATATATAAGTACATAGACACTTCATATACGCGTGTTATTTCCAGCTCTATGGCTCAAAAAATAAGGTGAAAAAGGTAAATTATTTTTGTAATTACAGGTGGTCTGATCCAAGATCGTTTCTCAATATACCCATACTTAATGTGGATAAGTGTTTTCTGTGTGAAAACTATGATTACCTTATGTAAAATATTAGAGATTAGTCAATAAAGTGGGATACATGTTCATTGTATACTTCATAAAATTAGTTCATCTTACGAATTTGAATAAAAATAAAATCAAAAACCGATTGATGTTAGACCACCATGGGAAACCTGGCAACACTGGACGGACGTTCCGTCCCACTGGGGGACTCATCAGCAGTCCGCATCCACGTCCAGTGCTTTCAGTTCTTCAATGGTGGTCTAACACCAATCAGTTCTTGATCTCAATCAATAATATAATAATCTCCACGACCCTATACTGATAAAACTAAAATGATAATTAATGCACAATAATATTAATTCTGTTGGTGTTTTGTGGTTTCTGTTCAGCTGTTTAAGATTCCATTCATACTGATATATGACATTATATCAATAATAATTTAGTTGACATTCATCCTTTTCATGTCTGATTTCAAGTCCCGACGCAGTGTTCCTTGGTCTTCATCATTTCTGTTTCCATTCACGATCTAAAGATAGGACTTACTTCGTGATGCAGTCTGGTGGTTTCTGTAATGTATGTCGTATCCACCTTGATAGTCTTTTCCTGACTTCCTCTTCAGTTGAAAGTAGGTTAGTTCTCTCCCACAGTAGGCTGTTGTTCATGGAATCTGGCGAACGTATATCCGGTATCTTCCGTGTAGACAATTGTTTATAAATACTTGTAGATGTTGATGATGGTTGTGATAGTTGCTCAATTCTCAGCTCCGTACAGTAGAAATGTCTTGACGTTCTTATTGATACCAGTTGACAGTTGTTGTGAGTTCCATATGTTCTTCAACTGTACGAATGCTGTCCTTGCTTTACCAATTCGTGCTTTAACATCTGAATCAGATATTTCATGTTTACCAATGATTAAAATTTTGTCTTATCTCCTGTGAATATTGAGGCTCTTGCTTTTTCCCTTAAATATAATGATGCCTTCTGATTCAGAGGCTGCTGATGCGCCCTTACGGTCTGCCTTCATATATACGCAAACAACTTTGAAGCTAGAGGATTCGACCTAGCTCTTACACCGAATACACATACATATCCGTGCTTCCCCTGAAATACGGTTTTTATAATTCAGTCAACCTACAGAAGAAAGAGAATGGGCGAAAATAAGGAAACTCGTCTATCACCGGTCCACACTCAGAATTAGTCTGTCAGTTTTCCTCTATGCAAGACTTTGCAGTGTAGTCCATCGAATGAATTTTGGATGATATTGACGATATTTGCAGCTACTTAATCCATAGTGTCAAAGATGGTTCCATAAGGTTCCACGCCATCAAATGACTTTTCATAGTCAATTAAGTTGGTATATAGTGACGAGTTCCATTCAACTGATTGCCCAACAATGATCTGTAGTGTTGCGATTTGGTCTGTGCACAGACAACGCTCAAGATTGTAATAATTTATTCAGTGACAATTCATATTAAATGTTGTACTCATTTCATGAGTCCAAGGCAGACTACGTAGCAGGAAATCCCGTAGAAAACTAACTCGCTAAAAAAATGCTAACCAGAAAAAATAATTCAAACCATTTAAACTCTGCCCTGGGAGTTAGAAAGTCTTCATTTTGAAGAATTATGACGCCTCATGATGAAAGCCGAGTCCCTTTGGAAGTCACGAGGCTGATTCCCTTTTTGACAACCAGAGCAACCATTAATTTATGTACATGGAATGCTCGTACAATGTGGGAGACCGTGAGAGTCAGTTAAATTGTTACAGAAATGAGGTGATACAACGTGGAGTTGCTTGGAATCAGTGAAACACATTGAACGCATGTTGGACTACAAAGACTAGCTTCAGGAGAGCTTCTGTTATACTCCGGCCATGAAGAAGAAAATGCTTCTTAAATTACTCCAAGTTATTTGTTTCTGTTTACCACACAATCACTATCGACCAAGTGTGACAGAATGGAGCTGTGTATTGTTTTGAACATACCCATTCCAGACGACGAAGGTGGGTGGTGCTCACTAACTCTTTGGCTCATTTCCTTAGTTGTACTCCAAATACATTTTTATCCACAAGAATACATGAATTCGTAGATATACATGGATGTCATAGAACCAGGAAACGTATCCGTTAATTGAGGAATCACCAACTGTCGAATGGAAACATAACTGATAAAGTTTCATATAAAAGATTAACTTCATTGCTTTAGTCACTCTATCCTGTTGTACAACATTGACTATATCCCTCTTGAACGATTGCTTCAGAAACAGATATTACATCAAGTTGTTATTTGCAAATGATCACAATTGAATTCTAAACTCCATTAAAAGTAGCATTCTCTAAATTCTTTCATTCTTATAACCGTAAAATCATCAAAACATGACAGAATTTGTTAACCAGTGATATATGTTAAATGCTTTGGCATAAGTTTCATAATTCCCATATAGTAGTAGTATAAATTCACTTGGTGTTGTTTTACTTGTATCTTCTCATTGTTGTTTTAGGACTACAATTGATTAGTCTCATGTTGGCATATGTGCATCCTAAGGAGATTGCCTCGATATAGACTTAAGTAGTAGTATAGTTTGATTTAATATGAGAGAATTATTCATCTTTATATCATCGATTTAAAATATTAAAAAATTTTTTTTGTTTTACAAAATTCAATAATTCCAGGTCATTGAATACAAAAACCGGTTTATAAATGAATGTCTGGAAATGCCTTATAACTCAGAATAATTAAAACAACACAAATTTATTTGTATATATCCATAATTCAGTTGATTGGCTAAATGATATAGAGCGGGAGGGGGAGGTACCATAGATACCATAGACAGATGAATAGTCATAATTGTCTCTCTCTCTTTCTCTCTCTCTCTCTCTCTCTCTGTATCTCTCAGATCATCGCATATGTGCATAGTTACATTGAGATAAAACTATGCATAATCGAAATGTTAAATTTTATTTATGTGATTAGCTGACAACCAAAAATTAAAAAAAAAAGAACTAAAAACAGGATTACAACAAAATTCATGGATAAGTAAATACATTTTAATTGAACCAATGAAATTGTGTTCATTTCGGTAAACTTTATTTACAATACTACTACTGATAATAATAATAATATTAACATTTAAAATAGTATATAAAGTGTAAATTTTGTCATGTTAAGGTTTATTAACCATTCATAATTGAATCACAATATAAAGAATAATGCAATTATTATTTATATATACGATTCTATTATTATGGTTTATACATATTACTCAACAAGTAACTATTAATCGTAAATTATATCCACAACAAATACAATTTTCATCCATACCTGAACAATTTATTGAAGAAACTGAAAGTGTACAAGAAATAAAAGAAGGTGAACACGAAACAACACATCGGTCTAAACGTTTAATAGATAATCAACAATTATCAACGACATATCGTAATCCATTTGCATCATTATTAAAACGTAAACGTCATTCTAAATCAACTGATTCACGTTTATCTATAAGAAAAGATTTTATCACTAATAATGATTCAAAATGTGGTTTAATGTGTCATTTATTATGTCGTCCCGGTTGTTCTAAAATTTGTTATTCATCTTGTACTTAAAACAAAATTGTAATAATAATACTAGTCATTTCCATATTGTTTTTGTTTTCCTTTTCTTTTCTTTTCTTTTTTTGCTTATTATAATTGTATACATAATAGTAAATAAGTTTCTAGTCATTTATTTCAATTACTTTTATTATAATCTTCTATATGATAATGATACATTTAACTGTATTTCATTATATTAATAATGATCATATTAACAGACAATTCTTGTTACTATGTCCTCTGGTCATCTTTGTCATTTCTATTCATAGTTACAATAATGATGATAGTAACAATTTCATTCTTCTTATTATTATTATCATTATTATTATTCATTTAATGTCAAACGACATTAAAAAACAATATACATATCAATTATACCTTAATGTTCTTTCATTTATGCTTGTAATAACTAACAATAATAATAATAATAATAATAGTGATTATTATTATTATATTATTGAAGAAAATAAAGTTTTTTTAATGGAAAAAATTGGTTTTTTTTCTTTTTTTTGTTGTTGTCGAAAAAATCTTTTTTTGGCTTCTCTGTTTTCTTTACTCCATTGACTTTGAATGAATCTAATCTTGTTCAGATGTTATCACTATAGTTACAATGAATACTTTTCAGGTTATTAGTTAGAATAAAGGTAAGTGAGAAGTAGAAGTAGAAAAATGTAAATAAATAGGTTGATTTATTTGAGATGGTGGAGAAGATTTGTAGTTCAGGTTCATTTATTTATCTAATGATAATTAATATGAATCTTGATCATAAAAAATGCAAATTATTCAAAGGTTTATTTAGGTCCATTTCTCAACGACTAAATAGTTGTAGATATTTTTTGTTGTGAAATCAAAAAAAAGGCTGCGAAAAATCCAAACTATACTGATGTAGATACATCCAGTTGATATGTCCTGAATAAGACGAAATGCGCATCAATCTGGATTCTATTTTTTTTGCTTATAAAGCTTGTGAATTAAGACAATCCGTACAGAATGCAATTGTGTCAATAAGAGACTGAACAATGGCAATCCTAAACAACAATTCAATGATTCAAGTAAACGGTTTTATTTTAAAGTATATTTGTCAAAACAATTTAAGATCACAAAAATTACGAGATTGATGAAGGAAAGCAATAGGATCTCTTACATCTCATATTCAGTATTATGAAACTTTTAGTTCAATGTTTTGTCGGTTCTAAATAGTCATTTTATATTGATAAATAAGTTCAATTTATTCGTAAAGAATCTCTAGGAATTATGATATCCGACAAATAAAAGTAGCGGGGTTGTTTTTTTTGGTGTCATACTTTATAATTTAAAGAATAGTAAGTGTAATGTTGTTAGTTCAATTCCAAACTGTTGTCTAATTTTTCATACAACAGATTGATAAAGATATGTGAAGTTTTATAAGGAACTAATTCCAATGGCTGGTAATTTGTTACGAGAAACATTTGAAACAATTGTATTTTACTATAGAATTGACATTATCATACCTGTAATAGTCTATTTTAACATTGAAGCTTATCATTAAGTCAAATGGGTTTTGTGGAAATTGTAGTAATTTCAATGGTTAAGATCATGAGTCATCGTTGGATGCCGGCTCAGTGGTCTAGTGGTTAAGTGCTCGCGCGCGAAACCAGTAGGTCCTGGGTTCGAATCTCGCGGGGGCGAGGTCGTGGATGCGCATTACTGAGGAGTTCCACAATAAGACGAAACGGCCATCCAGTGCTTCCAGGTTTCCCACGGTGGTCTAGCTTCAACTGACTGATGATCTTAACCATTGAAATTATCATTAAGTGTTAATATGAATGATAAGATGGACTATTGGAGTTTCGTTTAGATAATATATGTTCCATTCTGTAAATTTGTTCAAAAATAATATATAACTATGGCGAGATCATAAGTTATAGACGAACTAATCAGATAATAGATCTTGGATTTTTACCGCGAAATTAATTCATTCATTTAGTTAAGTAGAGTTTTAGCATTATAACTGATGTCAATTGGTGATGAAAACCCTTAATCTAATCCTTATCCCTAACTATCAACTATAAATCATAATTCTAACTCCTTATACTGGTTTATCATTCTCATTTAGTCATAGTATGTAGGTAAACATTCTTAAGGTGTATGTTTCATTCAGCTATTACAGTAATATAACCATTGTACCCTACATTATATGTATATACTAGAATCCATGACAAATTACGATGAAACTATGATTAACTAATTTGTACAATTCAACTAATGTACTTTCATAATTAAATATACCATTCTATTCAATCATTTTAGGGGTCATGTCCATATATAGTTTATAGAAGTATTTCAAAATGTCCTTGT
Organism: Schistosoma mattheei; assembly: GCA_944470405.2. Lineage (NCBI taxonomy): Eukaryota > Metazoa > Platyhelminthes > Trematoda > Strigeidida > Schistosomatidae > Schistosoma > Schistosoma mattheei. The sequence continues at coordinate 91,680,939 of OX103947.1, read as the reverse complement.
TCATATTTATAAAACATGCATTGAGTTAATGATATAAAATTCGACAAAATGTATTTTAATTTGTTCATTAATATATAATAACAATAATAATAAGGACAAAACTAAATCTATCAATGTGGTATTAAATTCTATCAGGTATGAATGTTATGCGATTCATTCAAAATTAAGATATATGGTATTCAAACAAGGGGTTTTGTAGAGATAGTAGTCATTTAGTAGTTGAATTCATGAGGTAGACCATCATGGAAAACGTAGAAGCACTGGATGTCCATTTCATTCTAGTATATAAATCCTCAATAGTGTTCATCTATGATTCCGCCCCCAAAGATTCGAATATTTATTTGTAAAATATGCAGATCGAACTACTGACACAATTCAACAAATAGTTTTGGATTCGACTGATAAGCGTAGAAATTTCAAGGGACTAGTGAAGAACACTAAGCATTCTAAAACAAAAGTAAAAGACTATGGGGTGTAATAGTCAAACGTTTGAATTGAAATCATTGTAGATTGTTAATATGTTCAAAATGTCATACAGAAATATTGATTTTCAGCATGTTTATAATTGCATAATACTTTCATGAAATATAGAACTACAGAAAGTTTAGATACCATGCTTGTATCTAGGATCCTTTTTTAGTAAAACATAACAGCATTAAATAACTATAACTAGTTTGTAATGTTAATTGCATTGTCTAAACCATATGATAATTAGAAAGATAACAGTAATTTTATTTAAACGCTTAACAATAATGATTTATCAGCTTTATTGTAAGCCAAGATTTAGTATATTTTTAATTCTACGTTGAGATTTATTCTCTGAGATGGATGGTTTGAAAGAAACCAATTGAGCTACAAATCTTCTCTATCATCTCATATTTCTAGTAGTTTACTCTAGATATTTTCTTGATCTCATGAGTGACTACGACATTACTTCTTTATGACTATGAGGTTTTATGATGGATAAAGATCAAGTCATTGCTAAGTACCTAGGTGTTACCTTTCATTTTAAAGATCTAAGTTCTCATTTTCACATTCTACAACAAATATGATATCTACTATCTCGACTGGTACAATCATATAAAGGACAGATAAGTCAATAGATCCTTTTATACTATGAAAGTTGTTTAAGCAGATTTATACTCTTAAATTAATTCGAATGAAGCTCAAATTCTTCTTAAAATTTATTGAATTTCCAAAATGTACCTGATATGCCATCAGTAAAAAACGACTTGATTGATCAGTAAACGAAAATGAACAGAAACTCGGCTCAGATAGCTCAGTGGTAACGTCTCTGACTGTGAAGCTGGGTGACACGAGATCGAATCCGCCAGGGAGCACCAGTTCCCTCAAGATTACAGGTACATCTTGCTGACGAGTGCCAAGTAGCACGAAACCCAGGTTCAGGGTTTCCTGTCGACCACCTTCAACCACCATCTGATCTCAATATATAGTGCACGCAGTGTCAAGTCAACTAGAATGGTGGCCACATTTCAACATGGTCGATAGCATTCGATCTGCACTAATAAGGAATAGACACGCATGACATTGATCGCCACCCAATGATCAATCAGTTGTGAACAGAAACTCAAGTTTATATATGTGACACTATTTAGTACGGTACATTCCTATCTATTTTTTATTTCTATTCTGGTTTCATTGTAAACTTCTACTCTATGAATTGGTTGAATTAAACTAGTGCCTGGTTTAATTTTTGGCTTTCAACTATTGATCGTAAATCATATATCTGGATCAAATACGATCCATGTATATCAAGCATTATCATATTATATTGTATTTCATAGAGCTACCAATCGTTCTCTTACTTATCTAAAAGATTAGAAGTACTTTCAAGTTGTTGACCTTATTAAAATCTTTATTCCACATGGGGAGAAATTATACAAAAAACGAAGTACATTGAAGTGGTTACATATTAACATGTAAAAGGGCTTAGTGGATTACTGAATAAGTCAATTAGCAATACTTTTTATAATATACATTTTACTATAATCACAAACTTATTATTTATTAACACAAAGCGTAAATTTTGATGGATTTTTATCCTCTGAGATGGACGAAATCATCAGCACAAACTTCAGATAGTAGCGTAAATTATTTGTAAGCACTCGTGTTATTGATGATTATAATGATGTTTATTTTAACATTGGGACGCCAACTATTTAATCCTTAAGTATGAATAAAGTCAGATTACAATAATCTACTCCTGAGTATACACATTCTGTCTTACTGTGAACTGTTTAAAAGATTTGGCAAAGTAATGCATGTAGTTATGTTGATATTTTACTCAAGTATCAGTAAACGATCTAGAAGTCACGTATACACTAAACCTTTCCTTTTGAAAAGAGCAAGAACAAAGATTCTAGCAGAATAGCATGAATTCATTTTATTTCGTAGGTTCTCGTCAGCTGCTTACAACCTGTGATATTTAAAAAATCATAATTAAATAATGGGTTTAAATTGCTAACTGAACATTGTAAATATATACCTAGTGTGAAAGAATATTCTACAACATTAATCGTGACAACAGTTCAAAAGTGGGTTAGAAACAATCGATTACATAATGAATAACATTGAAGGCATGTAGTGAGTAGAGTTCAGTTGAAAGATTATTACAGGTTGAAATCATGAGTCAGTTGAAGCTAGACCACCATTGAAAACCTGGAAGCACTGAACGGCCGTTTCGGCCTGTTATGGGACTCCCCAGCAGTGCGCATCCACGATCCCGCACCACGCGGGGCTCAAACCCAGGACCTACTGGCTTCAACCAATCCATGAAGTTGGACATTAACACCGCTGGATGCCGGCTCAGTAGTCAAGTGGTTAAGTGCTCGCGCGCGAAGCCAGTAGGTCCTGGGTTCGAGCCCCGCGTGGTGCGGGATCGTGGATGCGCACTGCTGAGGAGTCCTATACCAGGGCGAAACGGCCGGCCAGTGCTTCCAGGTTTTCAATGGTGGTCTGGCTTCAACTGACTCATGGTTTCAACCTGTGAAATTTCTAAAACTCTCCACGAAACCCATTCTGAAAGATTATTAATTTGAAAGATAGTTGAAAAAAATAAAATAGAGTCAATGATATAATAAATGCAAAGGAGAAAAAAAAATAAAAAACAAAAAATAAAATTTTATTGTGCAGTGAAGGAATATTTGTCACCAGGGCAAGGAAAGATTAACCACCGTCTCCTTTCGAATACACAGGTCAGGATTTTGACGCCTGATGGCAATGGCTTCAGCAAACTTCAGAAGACTGAAGTTTGGCTGCTCAATAATCACCCTGAAGGATTGTAAGGTATCTACCTGATGTCCTTTATCAAGGAGATGTTTGGTGATTGCACTGTTCAGAGTCTTTCTTTCCCTTGTTCTAAGACTTTTTGGAACATGTTCAAAGAATCTAAGATATGCTCTCCAGTTTGCTGATAGACTAAATCATACGAATGTTAACGACAAGTTCATGGTCTCTTTTGATGTAACATCCTTGTTCACCAATATACCACTTTTTGAAACTATTGATATAATTTGTCAGAATGATGATCTCCTACCTTTACCAGCCCCAGAATCCAAAAACTACTACTAATATGTACAACAGATTTTCAATTCCAATTTATCAACAACATATATCGCCAAGAGATACAACATGGCAGTACTGAGAATCAGCGAAACGCATTGGAACCAATCTGGAGAAAAAATGATAGATTCGTGAGCGAAGCTGCTGTACTCCGGTCACGAAAAGTAAACTGCCTTACACACTCAGGATGTCACTCTGATGTTGTTCAAAAAGCACGTAAAGCACTCATAGGATGGGAATCTTATGGATATAGAATTATCAAAGCATTATTGAAAACCAAGATGGTAGGAATCACAATGGTTATTATACACTGTCATGCACCAACCAATGATAGCAAAAACAACAGTAAATATCAGTTCTATGAGAGGCTACGATCAATCATACCCATGTGTGCAGGGAAGGACCTGAACATCCTGATGGCAGACCTAAACGTTAAATTCGGAGTGGACAACACCGAGCATCCAGATATCATGGAACGACACGGACTGATTGGGAGAAACGAACGAGAATGGTGATGGATTTGCAAATTCATGTGCATTCAAAAAATGATCATAGGTGGTACTACTATATTCCTCCACAAACACATACACAAAGTTGCATGTGTCTCACTGGATTATACCACACAAAACCAGCTCGATCATATTTGCATCATTAAAATATTCACAAGGTCAATGGAAAACGTGAGAACCTGGAGAGGAACTGACATAGCTTCAGATCACCATCTACCTGGTGGTTGCCAAGAAGAAACCTGATGCTAGAGAAACACTGGAAAACTGGAGAAATAGTACTCCAAAGGTTCAATACACACTTCCTTCGATATACTGACAAACTCAACCAATTCAAGATAACTCTCAACAACAGGTTCCAAGCCGTACAAGATTTACTCAAGGAAGAAGAAACTACTATGGAGGACAATTGGAAAGGGATCACAGAGGCGTTAACATCAACGTGTCAGGAGGTGCTAGGTCGCAACAAGCATCACCATAAGGAATACACCTCCATCAAAACCCTCAACAAGATTCAAGAAAGGAAGAACAAGAACACAGAAACTAACGACCGACCCCACTGACTCCACCGAATATCGAAGCATCACACACAAACTCTACGCTATCACTTCACCCAAAAAATCGGGCTAACCGAAAATCAAACAAATCAACAGTGGGAAAGCAGTACCAACTGACAATATGCCACTTGAGGGACTGAAGTCACACATAGAAGTAACTGCAAACATGCTCCACTCTCTATTCAGGAGCATTTGGGAGGAAACGTAAGTGCCAACGGACTAAAAAGAACATCTCATCAAGATATCACAGAAAGGAGACATCAGCAAATATGAGAAATACTGAGGAATCACACTACAATCGGTATCAGGATAAGTTCTGAACAGTGTCGCTGAACTGAATGGAAAATTCAGTAGACGCTCAACTTTGAGTTCAACAGGCTGGATTCCGTGGGGATTGAAAGTGCACAGAACACATCACGAGACTACTTGTGGGTGTTGATCAATCAATTGAATGGAACTCGTCACTACACATCAAGTTCATTGACTATGAAAAATCATTTAACACTGTGGATAGGAGGACCTTATGTAACTGTCTTCGATACTATAGATTGAATAGCTAAGCAGATCGTGAACATCTTACGGGGTTAATACGAAAGACTACACTACAAGTTCGTTTATGGAGGAAAGCTGACGGATGCATTCCACTTATGTACCGGAGTCAAACGAGGTTGCTTATTCCCGTCCTTTCTATTTCTTCTGTTGGTCGACTAAATTATGAAGACCAGCACATCTGACGGGATGCACGGAGTACAATAGACAGCTCAGATGCAACTAGACGATTTAGACTTCAGAGATAATATAGTTCTTTTATCCCATACACACCAACAAATGTGGGTCAAGACAACCAGTGTAGCGGAAACAGCCTCTAAATCAGTAGGTCTTAACATACAAAGGGGAAAACCAACATTCTACACAATTACACTTGATGGAGAAACTCTGAAACAGCTGGAAACTTTCAGAACATGACATGGTAAGCATCATCGATGAACAGGGAGGATCTGGTACAAATGTAATGGTGAGGATCGGTAGAGCAAGAGCATCATTCCTACAGTTGAACAACATATAGAACTTACAACAACTGTCAACCCATATCAAAATCACGATCTTCAACACGAACGTCGAGACATTTTTACCGTACCAAGCTGAAACTTCAACAACTATTACGGTCATCATCAAAAAGGCACAGTTATTTATAAACAATCGCCTACGCAAGATACTCAATGTCTGTTGGCCAGATACTATCATCTACAGCATACTGCGGGAGAGAACAAACCAGCTTCCTTATGGAAAGGAAATCAGAAAACGATTCTGGAGGTTAATACGTCATATATTACAGATATCATCAATTTCCATCACGAAGTAAGCCCCAATTTTGAATTATGATTGGAAACGGAATTGATAAACACTAAGAAACACACTGGGTCAGGACTTAGAAGCAGACATAAAAATGATTAATACCAACCGGAAACAACCGGAAAGGATTGTTCAGGACAGAGTTGTATGGAGAATGCCGGTGTGCGGCTTATGCTCATCCACGAGGGTTAACAGTTGTAACTAAGGAAGTAAGGCACTTGGATAATCTTTTCAGGCTTTATTAGCAAGTAGATTAGTTTTGAGTTCCTTACTAAATCTGCAGATAGCTTTAAGTGAAGATTTATTAGGTTTTTAGTCAAATTTTTGTAGTAGGAAGAACATCAGCTGCATTTTGTTAATTCAGCCAGTGTAATAAATTTCACAATCAATCCATTTGTGTTTTTTTTGTTGAATTCAGTCACTTATATTCAATTCATTACACCAAAATCTCTCAATGATTTCTTTCGAATAACTACTCCCAGTCATGCAATTTATTGCATAGTTTACTAAAATAAGAAGTAAATTAGTTAATCTTATTAAACTAAGGATGCTAATTACTTTAACTCTTTAGTGGTTACGTCAAAATTTAATGCTCTAATAAAAGTTTATCATCAATTAACGTTTCATCACCTTGAATCTTCATGGATTAACCAAGTTCTACAAGTTTAACCTTTATCATGTTCTGGATAGAACTTGACAGTTTGGTACTGGTTCCATATTTCGGTTTTGAACACGTCGTGACAAGAACTTTAAAGTGAGAAGAAATCTTAGTTTATTGATTTCTGATATCCAATGATTACATGAACTAAAAAAAGTTTTCTGAACACATCTAATGATAAGTGTACACAATAAAAAAAGTCCGACTATTATGGAGTTTTGTTCTTTGAGCTGGATGGTTTGGTCGTGGAGCTCTCATGGTTCTTCTGAACGACGTCATCAGCAGCACAAAATTCAGATAGAAATGAAGTGTTCGAATTTCTCCACATGTGGTTTACAGCTTGTTCTGCAGACCAAAGTATTAAAACATCATAAAATGTCATTGTGATCTATGCTATTTTTAGTGTATGACTCAAAATGCTTAATTTCACCATATTTAACGTGTTTTCTCACTCTTTATATTGAAAAAAAAACATTCCATACTAAGGGGAATAATACAAAATATAAATGAAATTGTTGTGTATACTACTGATATTGACAGATATAAGTAGCATGTAGTACCAATCGAAAGTAAAAGGCCTGGTGGCAGAAGATTAAGAAGATCAATGAAAAGAGAACGAGAACAAAAAATGAATGATGTGGAAACGTAAGAACGAAGAAGTCTAAGATAACTTATTGATATTTTACAAATTAAATATCTACAGTATTCTGAAATTTCACTAAGATCTTCTGTAATTCCGTGTTGAAACGCATCTGATTGTCCCACACTTGTATTCTCGTTCACTACAAAGTGACAAAGACATAAATTTTTGTTCAATGAAGAAAATAGTAAAGATCTTTTAGGATGAGAAAAGATTTTACTTTACTCCATGAGATTAATTGGAATACAACTGAGTTAGAATGAAAGATTTTTTTAACATTATAATACATGAATATAAACTAATTCCATGAACTAAGATGGTAATCCATTTTCTAGATGTTAGTCTTACAAACCCTAGCTAACTATTAACAAAAGTATCGAAAGAGTGTCAAATGTTTGTCTAGTAATTTGTTTTTGTTTGTAAATACAATTAGTCATTTGTACAATTCATATTTATTAAACATTTTATCATAACTATTTATTGAAGTTAAGAATATCAGATAGTGGTTAAAGATAGTCAACAGGAAACCCTGAACCTAGGTTTCGTGCTAATTGCGACTTGTCAGCAAAGTGTATCTATAATCTTCAGGGAACTGATGCCGCTTGACGGATTCGATCCTTTATCACCCAGCTTCACAGTCAGAGACGTTAAAGATAAATTTTTATTTTCTAGTTCAGTCTGTTTATGAATGGTGAATTTCAAATTACATTGCTATGAACATTTACTATGTCTATGTGACAGATAACTTCCAAATAATAATGAAAAATCTAATGTCACGAAGTGATCGAAGATCAATCTGTAAAATTATACCCACAAAAGTAAGTAATTGGAGTCATCTGTTGTCAATCAATATATATAATGTCTATTCTATTTCTGAAAATGAATACAAGTATTCAGTAATCATTAATATTCTTCCCAGCTTATTACAAAAACAATTAAGGAACCAAAGCAAAGTCGGATAATTGCTAGCGGTAGGATCCAGGACTCGTGTTTCGTCATATTCGGGACTCGTCAGCTGGATGTATTTGCATCTCAGAGTTGATGTTCACTCTGGGACTCACAGTATGCACATATGCCAATCAGTGACTAATCAATTGTAGTCCTCAATATCAATGGAAAGATTCAAGTAAGCAATACCAATTGAATTGAAAGAGAGATTTAAGGAGATCAGATTATTTAATGATAACTGAATCATTGACTGATTTAAACTAGTCAGTCAACTAAGACCATGAAACATTAAATAACTGTTACATTTTACCTTGTAGCTTATCAGGCATATGCACTCAAACAGCTTCCACATTTCGAATCCGAATTTTTTGAATTCATGATGGATCCATAACGTTTAAACTTCAGTTCTCATAATACGACGAAAAATGTTAAGAGCCACTTGGTTTTCAGTAGTTATCCAGGTGAATTTAGTTTGTAATGTAAACTTTAAATTGAGTAATTTTGATCATAAATTATACTTGTTCAACAGATCTCAATATATATTTCATTTTTAGATGGCGGGACCATCACTCTCTGCTTATAATGTTTGTGAATTAAGATAATATCAAAGAGATTCACCCAAGATACACGTATACCAACAAGAGACTGATCACTTGTAGTCCCAAATGTCAATGGAAGATTCAAACAACTCTTTCATTTATAATGATGGAATGATTGTAGAAACCAAAACCCTTCTAATAGTTAAACACAGAACTGTTTCGAAACTAAAGTTTTATAAATAGTGGCACGAACACTCAACTTTCGTTATTTCATACCTATGAAATAGAATAATATATTTGTTATTCTTAAAAGCTTTCTATCTCACCAACATGTACTGAACTTGACGAACTATGATTTTGAGATGATAGAGAAGATTTGTAACTCAGCTGAATGGTTTTGATGAAGTTTTGTTCACTAAGCTTCACTTCTACTTGAAGTTTATGTTAATGATGTCGTTCAGAAGAACGATGAAAGCTCCATAACCAAACCATCTAGCTCACAAAACAAAACTCCATCATAAACTATAGTTGGAAAACCTACAATAAACTTCAAGGACATGGATAATTTTAATTGAATACATGAAAATTTCACCAAAACATTCTGTTAATCCAAACCTTTATTTATCTAAAAGGAAAACGGAACACCGATGATCGCAAACGAAGATCATATTTTTATTATAACAAAAGTTATCGATTGGTAATAAAGCATACAAAATAAGGAAGCTAATATTATCCAACACAAAGCAATAAACAAAAATGGACTACTTAAGACCATATCTGGTAGATTGTGTTACAATCAGTAGATAAAATAATACAAAATGCAAGAGTTATTCATTAGTTTATAGCGAATTACATCGTTAGAGGAACATTTACGTTTTGAGTACATTATAGGATGAAACGCTCATCTTAGACTCTACTGTTAACCACTATGCTTATGACTTAATGGGAATATTAAGGCAATCGTCTAAGGATGAACATATTCTACAGAGCAGCTTATCAACTGCAGTCTTAAACATCAATGGAAAAACTCACATAACCAAAACAAATGAATTAAACTTCACCCCATTTCACAAGCCATTGGCTATGTGAACTTAATAACTAAGACGATGACGTAATGGTATTAGAGGGGAACCATACTTGGTCCGAGTCTGGAGAGTACATGGACCCTAGATACATCTAGATAAATCCTGTTGAAAATAGAACGAAACGCGTGTTCTGGGTTTTAATATTATTTATCATCCATCTCTAGTCCTAATAGACTGGTTTTGAAAATTTTTTATAGCATTTTTTCCCAATTGTCGAATGATAAGCAACTTTATGTTTTTAAATAAATAATATTTTATCTAACGCGAGCATCCTAGCAGTTGAATAAATTCAATAGCCCCAGCTTAATTCACTTCTACAATCGTTATGCTGAATGAAGCTTGGATAGTATTGTTGTTGAAAACATTAACAGGAAGGAGATAAGTATATATATTTTGTTAAATCCCAGACTAATTGTCTGGGGCCCGCACGACTATCGTTATCAATGGTTGGAGTCTCTGAGTGGTATGATTCATAATCGATCACAATGGCGTTGGTGTATACACTTTATGCCTTCCATTAAACCATGAGATTAAAATTGATTTATATTTTCCTTTCTACGAACTAATTCTTTCTTCCTGTATTATATCCTTATATGCAATCTTTGTTTTATACATTACTATCATTGAAGTGACTACTCCTATGAATTCGGTGTTCATCTTGTTGTGCTAATGAGTGAGGTAAGAGAACTTGAACCGATCAATATATATGTGCTTGGTCCTACATTGTAGCTGACTGACTGACTGTTTATTCTCAATGAATAGACAAATCGTATTTCTGAAGAAGTGGCTTACATCACGTTATTATTAACTTTCTACCGAATGCTCAGTTTATTTGAAACTATCAAGTACAGCCTTTGCATCGATACCTAAAAATGCTTTTATGTTCCCTAGCAGTTTGCTGTAGAAATTTCGCTAAATGTACCAGTGTCTATAGATCCTAGTGACACTATTCACCTATGTATTTCGAATAATTTATGTTTATAGCTATCATAGTTAATATCATACTTACCCCATCATTGTGATTTGATTTTATGTGTTGATCAAGAAAGTAACACTAATTTACCTCTAGAGACTATACAGAAATCGACAGTAAAGTGACTTGGATATAACACAATCAAATTCAAATTGTTTATCGTCCAAAACTCGGAAAAAACGAACTAGGAAATAGCGAACCCGTACAATAATGAATGACTTCAAATTGTTTTGTCAACTAATAACAAATAAAGAAATTATTACATGAGTGTTATTTAGTAAAAACATAAAAAAACTTCTATGCAGATATGTTGATCCTCTATTTTACAATCTTCCCTGACTATTAAGGGCATAATTCGTATAATCAATGGGAAACAGATCGACTAAAAGTTTTTTTTAAATCAGGATCCTGAGACCAGTACCACAGAGTTAACGTTATTTATTATCTATTGACATCGTTTTTTTTTCTGTCATTGCTATATGATGACGGGGAAGAGCTATTTAACTTCCATGAATGAATTCAATCATATTCAGTGATTTTCAGCTTTTCTTCATAATACAAGAATGATCTGATAACAAATACATTACTGTGTTCATGTGAGCAGTGGATTTTTTGAAAATTCACCATTAAAAATATGTTTCCATCATTAAACAAATGTGTGTTTGCATTTGTTCACATTTAGAAAAGACTTAAATTCAATCGAAACCAGATAATTTACATCGATCTGTTAGTCAGTCGGTCAGCTACAATATAGGACCAAGCACATATATATTGATCGGTTCAAGTTGTCATACCTAACTCATTAGCACAACAAGATGAACACCGAATTCATAGGAGTAGTCACTTCAATGATAGTAATGTATAAAACAAAGATTGCATATAAGGATATAATACAGGAAGAAAGAATTAGTTCGTAGAAAGGAAAATATAAATCAATTTTAATCTCATGGTTTAATGGAAGGCATAAAGTGTATACACCAACGCCATTGTGATCGATTCTGAGACATGTCACCAAGAGTCTCCAACTATTGGTTATGATAGTCACACGACCCTAATCAAGTAGTCTACATCTCCCAACATGACTCAGACCAGAAGGTAGTGACTTCGAGCACTGATGCCACGTTTTGGTTTTGCCGCCCATAACTTTTTTCCAACCATCCACAACACTAGTCAGCATTGCATTTTGTGGAAATCAACGTTTAGGCATACGTAAAACGTGGCCCAACGACCTCAGTCTTTGAAGATTCACAACTTCATAAACTAGTTTACCATCATTCTCTAATACCTTGCGTCTAACCTTACTATTACTTATCCGGCGATTCCAGCGGATGTGAGCAATATTTCTAAGACATCTGTGGTCAAATACTAATAGCTTACGAGTACCTCCTACTTTTAATGGCCATATTTCGCAGCCATAAAGTAAAAAGGGACGAACTGCTGCTCAGTATACTCATTTGTTAATTAATAGACGGATATCTTACCTTCGCCATAGGTGACGTACGTTGGCAAATGTCAGACGAGTTTTTTCACTCCATGCTGAGATTTCGTCAGACACCAATTCATTAGGGCTGATCATACTTCCAAGATAAGTAAAGTTGTCGATGCATTCGACTGTTCATATGATTTGATAGCAGATAAAAGTGTCGTTCTTTTCCAAGATATTCTCACTTAATAATAATTAACATAAAACAATTCATAAATCATACCGCAATATAATTAGGAATAAAGAATTTTAATGTCCAAATATTATACTAAATAAAAACTTCTACCTTATCTAATTGTTCTTTCAAGGCTATAAAGTGTTCACAGTGCAACTGTACATCATATCCAATGTTATATCTACATAGTTTGTTTACTGATCTAAATTATATCATCATCATCATCATCATCATCATCATCATCATCATCATCATCATCATCATCATCATCATCATCATCATCATCATCATCATCATCATCATCATCATTATCAAACGAAATCATATGAATGTAATGACCGATATTGTATTCAATTACGTCATACCCAGATGTACATGGATTGTGTGTTAAACAAGGAGAGATAGAAAATAATAACTTTAATACAATAACTTTATTGAATGGATCTTTCTTAACTCTAATTCCTGTTACTGTGATTACTACTATTCCCTTCAGGATATTTTATAATGAATGTGTAAATAAACTTTATGTATGGTTCATAGAATATATTGAATTGATTTCGAGTACTTATACAAGCACTCTTATTATGGAAAAAATAAAATAAATCAAATTTTTATGTAAATCTACAAATTATTTTGAACTTCTAGCTCAATGGAGATCACTCATATCCTTCAACATTCTTGAACAGTCGTCCTACAATCACTGTATCATTACAATAGATTGACTTGAACAATTAGAATTTGGTTGACTTACTGATTCAATAACTAATAATAATTCATTTACAAACACACGCAAATTCCTGCTTTAAAATGAAGCAGTTCATTACAAAATGTTTTTTTTTTAGATCTCATTCAGAATAATGAATGGTAATTTTTGGAATCCTGAAAACCAATGTAAAATTACCCTGGACCACAAGGCTATATTATAAATATATAACTTTGGTCGACCAAGGTGCTTGGTACTTGTGTGCTTGCGCCACAGGATTGAGCTGTACTATTTAGATTGTAGCGTTAAAGCCTACACGGTGTCTGGTTCTCCTGTGAAGCAGGGTTAGATTGTACTGCTCGGTTTATAAAATGTAAGCCTGGGGGTGTCTGACTCTCCTGTTAAATGGGGTTGAGCTGTACTGTTTGGGTTGTCATGTGAAAGTCCGGATGGTGTCTGGTTCTCCTGAAAACCAATGTAAAATTACCCTGGACCACAAGGGTATATTATAAATATATAACTTCTGGTCTAATACTATACGTATACATTTATGGTATAATTGTTAACTAAACTATCTGCATATTCGTGTTCCACTTATTATAAGATTTATTTTGACGCACACACTAATATGATACGATTTACCATTTTGGAGTTATGCCCAGTTTATCGATTACTATCTTCCATATTCATAGCCATTTCTGGCTAGACCTTGTACAAATATAGTTTTCTATTTTATGGTACAATTTAGTCTGATTAGTTTGTATATAAGCCCAGTATGTTTGAAATATATGATTCAGATTGGAAATTTTTATAATAAACGGAATACACCCATTATGACATTAAATAAGAGAAAGATTAGTTCAGCGAAGAGTTCTCTTTTCAGCGAATTCATTTTCAAAGCTGTACAATCACAAATATATAGACTTATTTTTACAGGGTGATAATAATACTGACAATAAAACTTCTGTTATACATGGTGACAGTGAGGTTAAATAAACAAAGGTATTAGAAAAAACTTTTTAAAACAAGGCAAGTTTAATAATCGTTTGATAGTTAATGGCTTAAATATTCATTGGGTAAGGATGGCTCAGCATGATAAAATAAAATGTTGAAACAGATATGAAATGTGATCGGAATGATCATGGAAATAAAAACAAACCGGTTGGGGGTAGAAGATTTGAAGGGAATATGGAAAGTGAAGCAGGTGGCTGTAAGGCAACAAGAGTATGAAGAAATAGAAAAAAAATTTAATACATTAAGACCATGGTAGAAAAAGAGGTTGTACCAGTCTCTTTAGTACACATAATTCTGGTTTTTCCAGATGTATGGCTATTGCCTCGGCAATCCAAAGAAGGTGCAGTCTATTTGTCTTAGGAAGGCTTCTACTTACCTTGTAGATGACTTTGAACGCAGAGTCTGTTTTGATTCAGTGACCTGTGTTCACAAGGTGTTCGATTATAGAACTTCTTATTGAGCCGTTACCTCCTCTTTTTAGCCACGCCGGACAATGTTCTTGAATTCTTTTGGATAAAATACGCATCGAACGACCTATATAGTTAGCTCCACGATAGCAAGTTAATTGGTAAATGCACATTGAGTTGGTCAGATGCGATAATTTATTTTTCAGATTATTGGTGAACAGTGATCGGCTGGAGAATAATATTCGCAATGTTGCTGCGAAGAATGTTCTTTTTAAAGAATCCGAAACCCTCCTCTTTAAGATATATGCGGTTCTGTCACCTTTGAAGTCGATGTTCATGTATAAAATTTTCTTTTCTACTGTAATTGTTTGTGGTTTTGGCATTTTCGACTTCATGTTCCTATCAATGAATGTAGGAGGATATCCGTTTTTGATAAGAATCTCTTTTAAAAGGCTCAATTCTTCCTCTACGACCTCGGGGCTACAGATTCTTCGTGTTCTTGTTGCGAGAGTTATTACTAAGTTTCTTTTTCGGCTGATGGGAACCCAACTGTGGAAATTTGATAGTTGGCCATTCCACATGGGTTTCCTGTAGATAGATCATTTTAAAGTACCATCTTGTTTTCTTGTCATATCTACATCAACTTCAAGAGTGAATTTTATTGATTGGTGACCAATATTAAATGTCTTTAGGAGATCACTTAAGTTACATTTGTTGTCACAAATGAAAAAGATATCATCTACATACCTTTTATACAAGTGGAGGTTTTCTATAATTCTTCTGAGTTAGTTGTTTTCTAAACTGGCCCTGAAGCAATCTGCCAGTAATGGACCAAGTGGGGATCCCATTGCTATACAATTTTTCTGTCTATGAATTACATCGTTGAACGTGAACTGTACATTGCAAGTGCAGCGTAGTAATAGTTCCTTCAAATAAACTTCAGGTATCCCAATGTTTATCTCATTATTGTTTATGTACTTACAGATAAAATTGATGGTCTCTGTGAGTGAAACGTTATTGAATAATGATTCTAAATCCAGAGATAGCATAATTTTGTCACTTACATTCACTTCTTTTATGTGCTCGATGGATTCAAATGTATCACGTAGGGAATGTTTACAAATGAGTTTTCTAACGGGTTCTTTTTTTTTCTTTCTTCATACTCTTGTTGCCTTACAGCCACCTGCTTCACTTTCCATATTCCCTTCAAATCTTCTACCCCCAACCGGTTTGTTTTTATTTCCATGATCATTCCGATCACATTTCATATCTGTTTCAACATTTTATTTTATCATGCTGAGCCATCCTTACCCAATGAATATTTAAGCCATTAACTATCAAACGATTATTAAACTTGCCTTGTTTTAAAAAGTTTTTTCTAATACCTTTGTTTATTTAACCTCACTGTCACCATGTATAACAGAAGTTTTATTGTTAGTATTATTATCATTCTGTAAAAATAATTATAAAGATTTGCGATTGTACAGCTTTGAAAATGAATTCGCTGAAAAGAGAACTCTTCGCTGAACTAATCTTTCTTTCTTATTTAATGTCATATTGGAGAGGCTGAGATTAGTGTTTTGGACTCCGACAGGCAGGCAAAGCTAGGCAGGGAGATAGACCGATGAAGACGCTAAACTACTCGTATGACTTTATGCGTCATTAGTTTGATCGATAACTTCCTGTTCTCTAATTGCGAGTATCATTACATCATATATGAATAGGGCACAAATTAGAACAGTTTCCTGATGATAATATCTAGAAATATATAACAAAGTTCTTGAAAGGAAATTATTCACTTCAGTGGATATTTTATATCATTTCAAATGAGACAGTTAATTCTGTAATCTTTAATGATTAAATTGTTTTTTTCTCTTTCAATCTTCTAAATGGAATTTTGTTAAGAATACAATCCAAAATTATCTATTCACAATCACTTAGCCATATGAACAACAAGCCCCCCCACACACACACACATTTAGCTATCGATTTCATTTGAAAAAAAAAAAACAACCTAACAAACTACAATTTTGACTAGGTAGTTACTAAAATAAAAATAAAACACTATTTTTCATAATTTATTGTGTTTCTATGACCTGAATAAGCATATTTATGTTAATGTATATAAATTTTATGGAATATGCTATTGGTATCATAAGTGAATTGATATAAAATGCCATAACATATATACATATAGAGAAAGAGATGAAAAGATTTCTGCCATCAAATGTGATATTTTCAGATTGTCATTATGGTTTACATTGAAATTGGTTGACATTTCTAATAAATATAACTCATATACACATGGTAAAGCATATACATTGGGAAAACCAAAAGAGAAAGAGAGAGAGAAGAGGAGTAGATGTTTCAAACATTTTTCACGTATGTTCCAAAGAAATTGAGATTGTAAGGGAGTGAAAATTCATAACAGTAAAATAACTCGGTATTTACTTGATACCTGACATTCGTTAAGCTTTCTAAAATTATTAGGAGATAAAAATAAATACTGATTCTCTTTAGTTTTTCTGAAGCAAAAAACTCAAACTTGTGTATCTACAAAGAAACAGATATAAACTTATTACTACCTTGGTAATTCATTTTATTCTGCATTCATGTTTGTTCTGGTTTTATTAAAACTCATAAAGGGAATTAATTGCATAAAATAACTCTGGTCCGCTAATATCTTATTCAATGTTCTTCTTTAGAGAGTACTGAACTATACTAAACTGTCAACTGAGATAAACATAACAACCATTTATATATATATATATATATATATATATATATATATATATGTATACATACATCAGGATTATTTTCAATATAGAAAGTGTTATAATAAAGACATTAATCTATTGAATAAGTTGCTGTAGCCAAAAAGCACCAAGTCAATTTCTATCTCTTTGATTTCAGACTATTAATTCAAGCTGTCTTAGAAGCTGTTTTATTCATTTATTCATTCTTTTGACAGGTTGACATGATACTTTATCAAATTGACTTACAATGATGATCAACCAATAACAATCAGATAACAACTATTTTTTCTAATTATAATTTCTAAGAGTAAGATTTATATTATCATTATTTATGTTCTTAGGGATTATTTACTGTATGATTCTCATATTTCACCAAGTTATCGTGTAATGTTGTGTTCAAATGCATTCGATTATCCCTCAATTGTGTTCTGGTTCATTCAAATCATAGATACATTAATCAGTGATAAATACATATTTAATATGTTCTTAGAAACTACATTGTTTAATTTGGTATTTCCTATCGTATCAGCTTCGGAGAACTACAACGGAGCCTCCAGAGACCCTAAATGAGCAGAAGAGTTTCCATCCAATCAGAACATAATGGAGCTTCCTAAAATATCAACATGGTATGCTACTATTGAACAGTAGCATAATATATCTCGTTGAGGATTGGTCGAATTATAATGTTGATTTAACCAATGCTAACATCTATAAATATCCATGATTTTCTTTGCATTTCAATTTTTATCAAAATAAACACTTCTCCAGCTTTTCTTCTATTTTCTAATTTGCAAAAACAGTGAAGTTCCAACGTTCGACTATCGTCAGTCAGTCAGTCATTTAGTCAGCTACAACGTAGGACCAGGCACATATATATTGATTGGTTCAAGTTGTCATACCTAACTCATTAGCACAAAAAGATGAACAGCGAATTCATAGGAGTAGTCACTTCAATGATAGTAATGTATAAAACAAAGATGGCATATAAAGATATAGTACAAGAAGAAGTAATTGGTTGATAGAAAGAAAGATATAAAGCAATTTTAATCTCATAGTTTAAGGGAACACAGAGTGTATACACCGACGCCATTGTGATCGATTCTGAAACATGTCACCAAGAGTCTCCAACCATTGGTTATGATAATCATGCAAACCCCAACCAAGTAGTCTGCATCTACCAACATGGCTCAGATCAAAAGATAGTGACCTCGAGGGCTGATGCCACGTTTTGGTTTGGCCGCCCCTAACTTTCTTCCAACGATCTCCAACACCAGTTAGCATTGCACGTCGTGGTAACCTGTGTTCAGTGATACGTAGTCGTAAACCACATTCTGTATTAATCAAGTAGATTAATCAAGTAAATTAATAAAATAAAATAAATTTTTGGACAAATCAAATTTTTATCATCATCATAATCATTTATTGAATATGTTTTTATTTATTATGTCTGAACACTGTTTATAAATAGATAAGGTTGTTTACAATTAATGTCTAATGCTTAAATCAAGTGTCAATTGATGAATAGTTCCATGTGACTGAGTACAAGACAAACAACATTGAGAGATGATAGTACTACTATTCAATGTTTTAGTATTTAACATTCATGTATGAATTTAACAAGTTACATATTGATTATTTATGAAATGTATGTAAAATAAGATGAATAGTTGACAATCTAGTGTATCTCTATATGTATATATAGGTCTACTTTATATGTCAAAACATTCTAGGTGCTTAAGTATTCTAGATAATATTGAATCGTAATTATCACTATACATATTTGAATTAAAATCCCTACTGAACAGATCAATAAGAAGAAGTGTAGCACCTTAGAATTTTAGTTCTAAACTATAAATAGAAATAATAATAATCGATTGAGGAATACTATTAATCCATGTAAAATTAGTTAAACATAACTAAATAGATATAAACCTCTTTCTATAGCCAATCTAAGGTTACTGTCAGTCTTTAGCTTACATAAAAGAGAAAGATTGAGCATAGGGTTAGCAGACTTACCTACTTACACCTGTTACTCCCAATGGAGCATAGGCCGCCGACCAACATTCTCCAACACACTCTGTCCTGGGCCTTCTTTTCTAGTTCCATCCAATTCTTGTTCATTTTTCTCATGTCTATCGTCATTTCCCAGCGTAATGTGTTCTTCGGTCTTCCTCTCCTCCTCCTTTGGCCTTGAGGATTCCATGTGAGGGCTTGTCTTGTGACACAGTTGGGTGCTTTCCTCAATGTGTGTCCTATCCATTTCCAGTGCTTCTTCCTGATTTCTTCCTCCGCTGAGATCTGGTTTGTTCTTTCCCACAGTTGGTTGGTGCTAATAGTGTTCGGCCAACGGATTCGATGTATTTTGTGTGGACAACTGCTAATAAACACCTATATCTTCTGGATGATGGTTTTCGTAGTTCTCCAGGTTTCCACCCCATACAGTAGAACTGTTTTGACATTTGTATTGAAAATCCTGACTTTGGTGTTGGTTAACAGTTGCTTTGAGTTCCAGACGTTCTTCACTTGTAAATATACTACTCTTGCTTTACCGATCGGCGCCTTCACATTTGCATCAGATCCACCATATTCATCAATGATGCTGCTCAAATATGTAAAGGTTTTTACATCTTCCAAATCATCTCAGTCAATTGTGATTGGATTAGTGCATGTTGTGTTGTATCGGAGGATCTTGCTTTTCCCTTTGAGGGTTAGCAAACAGCATTAGTTAAAACTACTAACAAGAAAAATATATGCGAATCAACCGTAAAGTTTCCAGATCAAAAACTAAACACTAAAATAAAAAAAAACAAAGTAATTCTCAAGTTATTGAAACTCAAAGTGGAATCTACATATTCAAATTTTACTTACATTATAAGACTCTCAGATAGTGAAGATTTGTGGCTTAGGTGGATGATTTTAGTGAAGTTTTGTTTTCTCATTTAAATGGTTTGCTTGCGAAGTTTTGATTGTTCTTCTGAACAACATCATCAGAAAAAACTTCAAGGAAAAGTGAATTAATTAAATTGCTCCACATATGACAGTCTTCAGATATTTTTTCTTCGTTTTACTGCGCTGCAAGTGTGTTTCAGTGTGTTCTCGACTTTTTGAATGATGTTTGTACCCAGATAATTTTATGAGTTCGTGGGTTGCCGCTACTGTAATTGAGAATTTGATCTGTGTGGCTAGACTTACGATATACTTGAATCACCGGTTCGTCTGTGTCAATTCTGGTGATTAATACATCAAACAAGGATAGTTTGTTGTTCCATTCTTGTTCCATCATGAACTTGATGTAATCGATGATGTTGTTGATCAGATTGTAGTTGTTTTCCAGTTCGTCCTTTCTGACGATGACGAATGTGTCATCCATATAACGATTCCAAATATTTGGCTTGATCACTGATAGGATCGAGGTTTTCAGTCTCTGTATCAATGATTGTGTGATAAGTTCGAATATTGGTGATCCCATCAGTGTTTCCTTCGTTTTTTGGTAGATGTTGTTGTTGAATTGAAATTATGTTGCCAGGCATAAATCAATGAGTTGTAGTAAATTTTAACTTTGAAGCTTCGTATAATTGTTGAGAATCAGGGATAGAGTTTTCCATGGTAAGCTTGATTCAATTGATGTGAATAAAACTGTTACATTGAAAGATATCATCAGCTCGTCGTTGTTGATTTGAATGTCCTTAATCTGATCTAGGAAATGTATGGGTAGTTAGATGGTGTGAATCCACTAAATGTTTCAATATTCGTGAAGTTTCTCGTGACAAATCATTATCTTGTGTTTCCGAGGATCGCTACAACTGGACGTAGTGAGATGCTTGATTTGTGTATTCTCGGCCTACTGTAGAATCGACGGAGTACTCGTCTATCCGGTTTTATTCTTCACTGATTTCGTTCTCATCAGCTGCTTACAACTTGAGATATTTAAAATAATAATTTCATAAGGGTCTAAATTATTTAGATGAGAGAGTTTGGTTGGGAGTTATATTGAAGACATATTCGTACAGTATAGCAAGGGTGTAAATAAATTTAATTGACTGAACATTGTAAATATAGAGCTCATGTGAAAGAACACTCTACAACATAGATTGTGATAAGAGTTAATACGGTCAGAAACAGGTGATTACATAATGAGTCAACATTGATATGTATAAAATGAGTAGAACTCAGTTAATAAAATAAGATTACTTACTTACTTACTTACTTACTTATGCATGATACTACCATGGAGCATAGAAATCTGGAAGATAGTTGAAATAAAACTCAATGATGCAACAAATGCAAGAAAGAGTTAAAGAAAGAAGTTTAAGATTCAACGACGGAATATTTGTCACCAAAGCAAGGAATGATTAATAACCGTCTCCTTATGAACACATAAATCAGGTTTTTGATGACTGATTGTAACGGCTTCAGCAAAACTTCAGAAGACTGTAATTTGGTTGTTTATTAACTACCATGAAAGACTGCAAGGTATCGACCTGATATCCTATATCCAAGAGATGTTTGTTGATTGCATTGTTTAGAGTCTTTCTTTCCTTTGTTTTGGGGCTTTTTGGGATATGCTCAAAAAATTTAAAATACGCTCTTCTTTCTGTTTGGTCAATGTAGCTTCTTTGGCAGGTACATTTAAATTTATACATGCAGTTGGTGGTAACATGTGTTTAATGGTCACCTTGATAACTCATATAACTTAGATTTTAATGAAAATTCTACAACTTACTTACTTACGCCTGTTACTCCTCGTGGAGGAGCCGCCTACCAGCAGACGCCATCTAACCCTGTCCTGGGCAATCTTTTCCAGCTCTTTCCAGTTGTTATTTATCCTTTTCATATTTGCTTCTATTTACCGATGCCAGCTGGCTCAGTGGTCTAGAGTTCAGGCGTTCGTGCACAAAACTGAAGGTCCTGGTTTCGAATCTCGAGAGGCGATATCGTGGATACTCACTGACGAAACGGTCATCCAGTGCTTTCAAAATTCAACAAGCTACATCAAATTTATTACTGAATTAATCTTATGACATATTACGAGATAACCACGTTACAATTACTACATACAATACATGACAGTAAAACATTATTAATAGTCAGTGATTTGTATTCATATACACTACGACTATGAACCATCCAGCTCAAAGAACAAAACTCCATCAAAATCATTCACCTGAGCTACATATCTTTTCACACTACTAACTAATAGTAAGTAGTATTTTTTGAATTGCAGTAATTCTTGCTCAATATACTGAAAATAACCGGTTTCCTGTACAGAGAACGAATTATTAAATTGTTTATTTATTTCGAGTCATTTAAAATTCATATTGCTTATTCAGGGAGTAGTATAAACTTTGATAAAAAATAACTGAGAATGAATTAATTTTAAAATGAATAAGGCATATTAAAGCATCTTGTCCTACATGGTTCACGGAAAACAGCAACAATACACGAGGATTCAGAAAAATAGTTTTAAAAACGGAAGGAATCCAATGGCGGATCAAATGTGAAGCTCCATGATAGTAACAAAACACAATTCTAAAATTAGAAAAACGTATATCGTAGTCGGCGAGATCCTCATGTGAAAGTTCGTTTTTCAGTTAAGTGACTTATAATTATGATGATGTATTGTCCATTGAGTTAGATGGCTTGCCATGGAGCTTTGATTGTTCTTCTGAACAGCATCATCAGTTCGAATTTCAGGAAGAAGTGAAGGGTTTAAATTTCTGCACATATTAATCGCAGCTTATCCTGCAGATCTCGATCTCGATTGGTTATTGTTGACCATTAACTTGTCACTGTCCACTTCCTTGTTTTGATTGCATATCCCATTGATTTGATTCTTGGTCATATATTTCCAGTACAGAAGCCAACAAACGGATCATCCTACCATAAGTAAAGGAAATATCAGAAATTACAACGAGATTGTCGAAGCTTTTTTGGAATAGGTGTATCACACAAACCAACAAAATCACTACAATCAACCCTATGCAAACCAAAGGATAAAATGACAAAAAATGCCAAACATTATATACAAAATAAATTGTTTCAACTGTGAAAACACTACACCTTCTTCGGCTTCGCCAACACGAACACCAGTTAGCGGTAAAACGCCATGACATATCCTTTCTTATATCAAGGCATGTGGACATCTGTGGACACATATCCGACTGGAAAAACGTTAACATCCTGGATAGAGGGAATTCCATAAACACCAAAGAATTTTTAGAAACTTGGCACTCAAGTCAATCAGCAAACAACAAGCACATTGAAATCGATCCAATTTATCAACCAATCAAAAGAATTATCGACAAATATATGACCAAGAATCAAATCAATGGGATATGCAATCAAAACAAGGAAGTGGACAGTGACAAGTTAAAGGTCAACAATAACCAATCGAGATCGAGATCTGCAGGATAAG
This sequence comes from Schistosoma mattheei, assembly GCA_944470405.2. Classification (NCBI taxonomy): domain Eukaryota; kingdom Metazoa; phylum Platyhelminthes; class Trematoda; order Strigeidida; family Schistosomatidae; genus Schistosoma; species Schistosoma mattheei. The sequence continues at coordinate 91,657,145 of OX103947.1, read as the reverse complement.
CTGCGATTAATATGTGCAGAAATTTAAACCCTTCACTTCTTCCTGAAATCCGAACTGATGATGCTGTTCAGAAGAACAATCAAAGCTCCATGGCAAGCCATCTAATTCAAAGAACAAACCTTCATCAAAAACTAGGGCATTTTATGTAAGCGAATAGACATTTAAGGAGTGAATTTACGAAACATGAGAAATATATAATTCATAGAGTGAATATTGTAACTATGAATGTCGTTAAGTTGAAATGAAGCTTTGTGATGCGCAATTAAGTGATGCAATTATAAATGATCTTTGTAATAAGAACAATTCTAATGACTGTAATTTAATGTAAATTAGAAATATTTTATAAACGTAAGAATAAGAACTGTAAAAGTAAGAGTACAGATTTGCAAAGAAAACTCGACTAGAAACCGGGATAATGATAAAGAAATAGATCTTACAGATCTTTTTTTCACGTAAACTCATGCATAACATCATAGATAACCGGTGCTTCTGTAATGTAAAGTAGGTCAAGTCGTAAACTTCTTGGCATATCTAACAGCATTTTGTAAATGATGTCAAGTCATGAGTCCGAGGTTGAACAACCTGTTTCCACTACAGTTTGAAGAATCAATAATGTAATTTACATATTTTGACTATTTATAATTCACAGGGGTAGATGGTCTCGAATGTGAAGAAAAAGTGACTTTGATGAATAACGTAATTTGGTGCATTAAAGGTCTATCACAATATAACTTTTTAGTGTATCGCGAACAATATCTCCGCTAAAAATTGAATTCTTTTGAATGATGAATGTTTTTTTCTCGTTCATATTTTTCTCTATGAATATCAAAGACTATCCACTTTCTAAAAATGGACAGTCCTGTGAACAAATTTTACGATACAGTGAGTGTAATGAATAAATGGGATTTCGTCTTCTAGTTATTAGGAACCAAATGTGAAAATTTATTAGTTGTCTATTCTATTTGTTCTTTATAACTGGTCCATCATTTCTTTCAATAGGTAAGATATCAAAGATATGGAGTTTTGAATTACATTCTTATTCCATCGTATGTTTAAACGATGGATGTGAATTATTATGAAAGTTGAGAATATCTTGAATAGTATATGTCTCACCACATATAATGATAGCGAAATTCTTTGAAATAATACTGTAAATCGTTAAAGAGATCTCAAAGGAGATAAGATCTTTATGAGAAGTTTCTTTCCAGTTCATTTATAAATAAGTGTATTGTACCTATACAGTTTAGATTATGATATTCAATAAATTTGAGGTTTGGAGTCGATTATTGCAATGAAGATTTTTCTAAAGGAATTCTGGATACTCATGCAAACTCGACCACCACGTCAAAGTAGAAGCAAAGGTCAGGACTTGCATAGTTGGGTTCAAAGTTAATAACATGAAACATCTTATTTTCTACTATTTTTTTCGTATTACGGAGACCAAACATATTGGCAGATAAACCTTTGATCTTTTCTTAATACTTTTACAAAGGAAAATTATAAAACTATTGTTTAGAAAGCTGAACAACAAACTATGTTTAACTCTTGCTATTCGTATACATAAGTGATCATTAAAAGATCATGTTCTTACTTCACTGGTCACTGCTTCTCACTAGAACTCCAGGATATACCTCTTGAAGCCAGTCATTAGTTAGCATATGTTGATTAATATCAGGAGGAGTTTTGTGGACATTATTAATGAGAAGCAGTGACCAATCGAGTTCAACCAGGTCTGTTGTGAGATAGAAACTCACTGAAGACAATAGTGAATCTTTCTCCTAATTTCGTAAAGTGTTTGAAGTTAGACATCAGTAACACCGTTGGATATCATTTTAGTGGTCTAGAGTTTAAGCGATCGCGCGTGAGACTGATAAGTTCTGTGTCCGAATCTCACCGAGGAGTCCCATAATAAAACGAAAAGGCGGTCCAGTACTTCCAGGTTTTTCATGATGGTCTAGCTTCAATTGACTCATGATCTCAACTATTAAAATTACTATAATATTTATGAAACCCCATCTGATATTAATCAATTAAAGAGTAGAATAAACCAATTACAATTACCTATTAATTATAGTAATGTTGATGTCCTTATAACTTAGTAACACACGTGACTAAACATAGAAATTGACTTTGACTTTTTTCATTCTATCACATATTAAAAGTGTCAGTTTTGTAGTTAAGTAATAAAATAAACAACTAAAACTACTATTATATACAAAGATGAATAGTGACTAGCAATGTACCGTTCATCTTTACCTATAATACTTGTGCATTAAAGCTAATATATGAAAGCAATACATACAGTCAATAAGAGATTGATCAATTGCAGTCCTAAGCATTCATGGGAAGAATCAAGTAAACAGTAATACTAAATGAATTTAAACTAAAACTACCATTCATTTTAATTTTTGTTTTATATATTGTGAATACATTTTGACAAGTAATAAATATTTGTTATACAAGTATTGCTTACTACATTGTCATTTTAACCTAAAACAGAAAGAGAGAGAGGAAGAGAGAAAGAGATGGAAATTTTTTAGACATATTACTGTATAACCTTAATATTGATGTGTCTTCCCTACAAATGAATCGATATTGTACTACACATGATTGTTGAATGGTAAGTAAAGATACATTAACTATATATAGTAATACTATGTAAAAGGGGTTGAAATATCAGTTTATTTTCTTTATTCAAATCCAGTTGTTATTTTATTGAATCTGTAAAGAAACAGAAGAAGAAGAATGTGCTCTTTATGAAATGTCACTTGGAATAATGAAGAATATGAATTACTATCTAATAACTAGTTTTATATTATTGAATAATGGTTTATCATTTAAAACAAATACTATTGATAATGTCAATAATATTCATCGACAATCATCAATAGAAAATACCATGATGAATAATAATAATAATAATTCTAATCTTGTTCATACTGATTTGCATAATGATAAAACAATAACATGTTTATCGGATAATCCAATTGTCCATACATCTGTTGGAATCTATTGTGGATTACGTGAAATAGTTCATTGGCCTAATGGACCAGCATCAATCGTTGATGTTTATTATGGTAATTTTATCAATTAAACTGTATAATCTTTTGTTTAATTACGTTTAATAAAATGTTATTAAGATAATAATTGTTATCATTTATGACCTGTATGCCTTGTTAATGTATAACGTAATGATACCGTTAATCACAGAACAGTAATTTGTCAATCGGACCAATAACGCATAAGACATGTACGAGTAGCCTAGAGTTCTTATCGGTCCTACTTCCCGCTTAACCCAGCCTGTTAAGACCACAACACCAATCTCTGCGATATAAATCTTGTATTTCGAACATACTGGCTTTATATACCAACCAGACAGACCACATCGTACCATAGAATAGAGAACAACATTTGTGCAAAATTTAGCCAAATGTGGCTGTGGATCAGGGACATAGTAGTTGATAAACAGGTCATAACTCAAGAATGGTAATTCGTATAGCAATAGTTCATAGATCAAGATAAAGCTCATAATAAGAGGGATATGAATATGAATAGTTTAGTTATTTAATAACTATACGATAAAATATACGCATTGTATCGGTCCATAATGGATCCCAAAAGTTACCATTCATTATTCTCACCGGGATACAACGATAGTATACACTTTTTCATAATAATCACATTGTATGTAACTTACATTTAGTAACCATTTGTTAGATGGAATTTGTATTACATCATTAACATTATAGTCCTCTGTCTATCTAATTGTTATTATCAAATGATTTTAAATGAAAGCAATTTATGTCAATAAATCTGATACGATAATATCAATAAATTTGACATATTATTCAACTCATAGTGACTTAGTAACTAAGTGGATAAAGCGATGGCATTTGAAGCGAACGGTACTGGGTTGGAATCTCAGAATGAACATCAGCTCTGAGATACAGGTATATCCAGCTGACGAGTCCCCAATAAGACGAAATGTGAGTCAAACTGGATTCCACTGTTAGCTATTATCCATCTTTGCTTATAATTCATTAATTCTGATCTCACCAACTTACACTTTAATTAAGTGATATAATTAGAATAATTAGTGTCTATGATAAATTAAAAAAAGTGTAGTGTGAGATAAAGTTTATGAGAGTTATGTAATAGATTTGTCAAATACATTTTGAACTAAAATTACGAAGTATTAAAAACAAACAAAAATTAAGCAACGTGTTGAAATCACTAAATGACATGAACAGGTAACCTAGATATTCAAACAGGATGCCACATATTCAAGATAAATCTCATCATTTATTGATATTAAATGGAAATTGAATCCAAAAACTATCTTTTGTAATTAGTGCGATGATCAGATGAACGGTACCGTAAAACTTGGTTATTATCATAAAGGGTTTTTTGTGTGGATATTATAGTAATTTCAATAGTTGAGATCATGAGTGAATTGAAGCTAGACCACCATGGCAAACCTGGAAGCACTGGACAGCCGTTTATGTCTATTGTGATTAAGCGCTCGCGTGCTAGACTGATAGGTCCTGGGTTCGAAGCTCGCGAGGCGGGGTCATGGGTGCACACTAATGAGGAGTCCCACAATAGGACGAAACGGCCATCCAGGGCTTCTAGGTTTCCCATGGTGATCTAGCTTCAATTAATTCATGATCTCAATTATTGAAACTTGGTTATATTGAATTCAATTTGAACAATATAGACCCCTTGACATATTATGACATATAACTTTGATATAATTCCAGATTTCATAATTATATTATTAATGTATTTACAAGTACAATTGTAAACATCTGTCAAACATTTACTTTATATTATGAAGAGTAAATTTTAAGGTAATTTACAGACAACTAATTAGTTTGTCAACACTTTTCATTGTTCTAAATCTGATAATTGTAACTGAACAAAAACCTCCGCCCCCCCACATTTATTGTTAAACAATAAATAAATTCTATGATATTTATTAATATTTAATCAGTGTCCCAATTTGAAAAAAAATTGGTTTCTAGGTATGGTGTATCATCAATGATCTAAATAATAAACAGACATTGCAAATAAGGAATATCATACTTGATGAACAAGTTAGTAACTATTTGGGTTCAGTAGCTTAGCAGACAACATGTTGACGTTAAAGTGATATTTACTAGATTCAAGTCTTATTATGAACATAAATACTGGAAACAAGTGCATCCACCTTCTAAGTCTTAAAGGGAAAGATACAGATATATCCAGAATTCCACTGGTAGCTAAAATATAAAGAAAAGTCTGTTACGTTTTGTAACTACAAGCAATATCAAGGCATAAACTCACAGAGTATTGAGTCACTTAGTACACATGAGAAGGAATAAGCACTTCAGAGTAGGAGTCTCTATACTAAGACGTAAATGGACGTCCAGTGCTTCCAGGTTTTCCATGGTGGTCTAGCTTCAATTGATTTATGAACTCAACTACTAAATTACTTTATTTTATATTTAAAATAATGATAAGTTAAAAGATGTGTTTAGGTATAGCAAAACACAAATAAACTGTAAAGAAATTTTGTATCATATCAAAATGAAGCAAACTACATTTTCAGCAGTTCGTAATTAATGATTTTACAGTTTTTATGGTTTTGTGATAAAATCAAATTAAGATTTGTGTAGTAAGGATAGAAGACCTACAGTCTATGATATTCCTTTTTTATTATCCTTTTGTGAATGTCTAGTCTACGCTGAATGCTTCAATTGAAGCTGCGGATATCACTGTTTCGATTAACAGGTTTCAAGAATTGATGACTCAATGTGAAAATATGTATGCCACCGGTATTTTGTTAATTCTTGACTTTTCTAATCGCCTGCTATATCCTTTGAGATGTCCCGATCTTGTGGGAGGAAAAGAGAGGATATATTAGGTACAAAATCATTTCTCAGTATTCCATAAGTCAAAATCACATCTCCCCTTAGTCTATGATATTATATATTATTAGTATATTATATATTAGTATATTATACATCGGTATTCTGGAATTGGACGGGTAGCTGTTCTCTGTACATTTTCCAGGATATATGAGTGACCTTTTAAACATGGGCTTGCAGCCTGAACACAGTTCTCAAGCTTAGTTCTCACTAAGGTTATGTTTACTGTAGTGAATATGGTAGTATCTAACTTATTAATCGTTCGTTTTAAAGCCCAGAGGGTTATAAATGCCTAGCTGCGACCAGCAACGGGCCGTCGTCCTAAGATCATGACTCACTGTCACCATAAGATCCTTGTGAAACAGGACCACAGGTACAGGTACTTACCCTATGCTGTACCTATTAACCTTTGTATCCCCAAAATTCATGTGGACACACTTTGTTGCGTTGATAGGCATCAGCCGTTCTTTAGACCAGTAAAATCACTCTTTAAGTTTGAAAAAAACGGACATGCACCATGTAACTGAACAATAAATAAATAAATTTTTCCATATTGTTTTAATTCTTTTACAAAGGTATACGTTATGCTCAATCACCTACTGGTTCATTACGTTTTAGAAAACCTGTAGAACCTATTCCTGAACCAAAGAAAATTTTTATGGCTGATAAATTACCTTCTACTTGTCCACAACCAAAAGATACAATGTTTCAAGTAAGTTAATTCACAATATTGTAATTCTTCTCTTTAAAATATTAACAACTTAATCACAATCTATACATTGTATTTTGAAGGCGGGGGGGGGAGGGATGGGAATTTTATCAACTTAAAAAATAAATAAATATTTTAATTTGCATAGTTGAGATCATGAGTCAACTAAAGCTAGACCACCATGGAAAACCAGGAAGCACTGGACAGCCGTCTCATCTTATTGTGGAACTCCTCTACAGTGCGCGTGCACAATCCCGCCTCGCGAGATTCAAACTCAGGAACTATCAGTCGAGCGTACGAATGCTTAACTTCTAGACCGATGAGCCCGCCGGTATTCAACGCTGTTACTGTGTAACTTCAACTAATCCATTGTAGTTTAGCTTCGATTAACTCATGATCTCAACTATTAAAATTACAAAACCCCTTCTGATTTTAATTTGCATTAAGTTTAGTTGGGAACTTTCATTTTCACAAATACTTCACAGTCAAGTTAATCTAATGAATATCCATAGTAGTTGGGCAGTAAATGAAAGAAGACGAAAACTCTGAGTATACAAATGAGATTACTATGTTTTTTTCAAGATTTTGTAAGTGTTTAACATTCCCCCCCCTCAGAAAAAACATTGAAAATAGTGGTATGTACTAAATGGCTATCATTTTATTTTCATGAAAGAATTATATTGTTCTGTATTATGTAATCAACAATATTTATTTGCCCGGGATCTGACTCCAATTCGATCGTATGAATGTTTGCTGTCGAAATGTATATCCTGACTATTCTTGTACATAATTATCGACTTAGATCGTGTTAGTAAATAACAGAATTAAATAAACCAAATACGCGAATGAATATTTCATGCACCCATTGATTTGAACAGGCAATCAGGGAATGAAGAAAAGAGAAGTGAGCGAAGCGAAATGACGCGCAGTGGAGAAGGCGTGTGGACCGACTCAACATTTATAGTCAGACAAAATTAAGCTACAGACATGTGGTAAGTAGAATAAGAAGTATACACACATATACACCCATATAAAAGCAGTCATTGTTGATAAGTGAATAATTAACAAGATCAAGACGTGACTCAAATATAATGGATAAACTGGCCTGTCCAGAAGGTAGAATAAAGTATATGGGCTTAACATAACAACCGACACTACAGGTATATGTAAAGCATTGGGAATACAAGATATTCTACTTTATTCAGTGTCAAATGCTGAATGTTACGTCAAATATCTTCTATAATATATATAATCAAGGAAATTGATTGTTTGGATCAGATTCATTGATTATTAAGTCATGTTCATAATCGGTGTCGTTTATTTAGGTCTTAATCTCTATAGGATTCTACCAGTCAAGTTGCTATATGGTCATTAGATCATTTGACTAGACATCTTGCACACGATATTGAGATATCAGGGGATTAGAGATGGTCAATCGGATACACTGGGTCTTCAATCACCCTAAGATTTCAGGTTTGTTCTCAAACTAGTATCATTTAGCAAGAAACCGAAATCTATGGTTTGTCGCTGACTATCTTTGACCAATTAACAACAGATTTAAATCTCATATGGCTAGATGAAAATAATGACTTTAATAATACTATTGCTAGTATATCCATAAACAAAATATCATTGTCCAGTAAATAAGTACTATATATTAAAACCATTATTAGAAATGAAATTTGGCTAAATTCAGATGGCCATTATCAATGTATGACTTGGTATCTTTATGTATTGGTGATAGTTTTTCTGGTTAACGTTTTTTTAGCGAGTTAGTTTTCTACGGGATGGGTCGCTAACCCCATGCCCAACCCTTTTTCTTTATCCGTGCTTGAGACCGGCAGTAACCCCAGAGGGGCTCCAGGCGGAGTTATCGGTAATAGTTACCACATCATACATCAGTATTGAGAAATAGAAAATCACTTAAGTGAGAAATAAAGGACTACAAGTAGTTTTATATTCAAAGTAAATTAAATATGAGTTATTCAATTCGCAAGAAATAAATGAATTTAAAGAACGAAATGGTAAGAATGATTTAGAAGATATAGAATGAATACAATCGTGTCACCTAAACTTGCTTCCCTCAGAACCATCCACCGTCATGAATCATTGATTACGACTATTGAATATGCTCAAACTAGATAGTCTTCATATATCTATATGTCTCAGATCAGCAGTTAGTGGATTCATGGCTTGATGTTAGATCTTGAACTACCTCCTCCTGGGTTCTTAAACGTGGTCTTATCATAACCAATCATAATAACACCAAACCTTCTAAAAAACATCTCATTCAAGTTAAATGGTACAACCTATTTAAAAGTGGTTCTAAGGAACTAATAATGGCCAATGAAAAGATATCTCTCATAGGGCATTTTCTGACTAATCTTCTAACCATATACGTAAAAATAGAACTTCTGAGAAATAGAAGTCTCTAATTCCAGCATGTCTGATAGACATAAAAATGTGCATATCTCCAAGGTAAAATGTCAGCTTATTTTATAAACCAGGTAGAAAATTGGAAAGTTAGCTAGTATAATTGAATCAATTCTTGATTTTAGAATTCAGCGGCAGCTAGAATGTGGGTACCAAATACACCAATGTCAGAAGATTGTCTTTTCTTAAATATTTGGGTACCTTTAAAAGAATCGAATAGTAGCCATTCGAATTCAAAAGAAAAACTTGCAGTTATGGTGAGTTATGTACAATACCTTATGTATAATGTTATCAAATATTCACTTAGGCAATTGTTTCATTCACCTTAAACTTACTTTACAATGAGGCACCAGATAGATATGCGCCACATAAATCATTCGATTTATGTGAGGGCAGGGATACTGCTCGTGTGCCCAAACCGAAGCAAGTGGTTTTCTTAGGATGACACACCCGGGGCCTTTGACCTAAAGCTCTAGTCCGCAGAGTAGTGGAGAAACGCAAGGAGATGCAGTCCCATGGTAGCCGGTGACTAACAATAGGTTCATACTCCATTTGTTCCTTCAGGATCCTGAAGCCAATGTTCATCATTGGTTGGGAATCAGGGTTTTCCAATTCCCCGGGTGAACTCTCCTTGTCCACCAACCCAGTTAAGGCGCCAGATATTCGGTTTTCGTCCTGTCGCTTTCTTAAACAACACTCCAGCCGCGAGAACGCAATAATAATAATAATAATGTAATAACTACATTTATTTCTAATTTGCTTACTACATCACCCACTTTCTGTTTATACATACATCTTCAAATGACCTTACATATACTTATCCACAAATACACAAAATATCATTTATCAACATCCAATTATTTAGTGTTATTTTGTATATCGATATTGGTCTACCAGGGTGCTTAGTACCTGTGCCACACGATTGAATTGTACTATCCAGTTTGTAGCGTTCAGGCTTATATGGTGACTGGTTCGCCTGTGAAGCGGGGTTGAGCTGTACTGTTTGAGTTGTCACGTGAAAGTCTGGATGATGACCAGTTCTTCTAAAAACCAGTGTAAAATTATTATATAACTGTGAACTATATATCGATATGAATATAGTTGTAAGCTTCTCAACAGAACCCACGAACCATACTGATTTTGTATAATTCTGTATCAATCATTGTATTTGCCTTTTCTTCGGAAGAAAAGTACTTTTAGTTGTTAAATACTACATAAGGCTTTCATATTTTTTCTTATGTGTGCTAAACATGTGACCGTCATTATAATAGTTCGTGTCAAATAGTTAATCAGTCAATGGTATAATGCGGCAGAACGATACATAATCTCCAATCCTTTCCTTAATTATCACAAATGCAAGCAATACTCATACAATTAATTCAAATAATTTCCGATAACTAAACATTCGAATACAGAGATATAATTCTGATTGATCATCTTTCGAATCATGATTTGTACTAATGTGATGTGTGTTACTGATTTCGACAGCTATAAGTAGTATGTATCATCAATCAAAATTGAAATGCCTGGAGGCAGAAGGTTATGAAGATTAAATAAACGAGAATGAGAAAAAAGGATGATTGGTGTGGTTCTCACATTTTACTGAAACCTTCTGTAATTCGATGTTGAAATATGTTCGATTGTAATGAGTAGTATAAGAAACCAAAACTATGCATCAGCAGATTCATAAATATTTGTTTTACCATAATGTATTTTAAAAAATCTTCAGTAGGCGGGTGTTATGTTTTGTAATTACTTGTCTGAAAACTTTTTCCTCTAAAACAGTTATGGATATACGGTGGTAGCTTTTATATGGGAACAGCAACATTGAGCGTATATGATGCGAGATTTTTAGCTGCTAGACAAAATATTATTGTTGCATCAATGAATTATCGTTTGGGTTCATTTGGTTTCCTTTATATGAATACAGAAGAAGTAAGTTTATTTATTTAAACACATAAACATTGGTACAAAAGGGCACTAAATAGATATGCGCCACACAGTCACTTAAATTGTATGTGGGCTGTGATACTACCCGGCTGTCCAAACAGAAACAGGTGGTTTTCCTAGGGGGACACACCCGGAATCTTCGACCCAAAGGTCTAATCCACAAGGCAGTGCCGAAACATCAGGAGATGCAGTCCCATGGTAGCTGGTGACCAACAAATAGGTTCATACGCTATTTATTCCCTTAGGATCCTGAAGACATTAACATTCGTGTCTTTTTTCTATCAGATTTAAAAAAGAATATAGTTTGATAGAAAGAAAGTCATACACTTTTAGTAATCGAAGATATATCATAATAAAATTACTTATTTAATATTCATTTTGACCCTAAATAAATCCCTAATAACTCATAGAAGAAACCATAAATTGCAGCTGTAATTCTTTTTTAATGGGAATGTCAAAACTTACAAACAGACTTCGGTTTTAATCATCATCTGAGCTATTTTATCTTCAACCTACAGTAGATAGCCAATTAGATAGATTTTTGGGCCTACGTTTAATAGTCAGCTATTAGAGTACAAACGAATAATGAAAAATGTTACATTTTGATGTGGCTGAATGGGAACAATTTCAGAAGATCAGTTTTAAAATCCTGATATCATTACAATACTAGGCAGTTGGTTATTTTATCCACTAGAGATATTCCTTAGTAATTATCATCAACATAAAGAAAAGAAAAAATCCTATTAACAATCATGATTAAAAATGTAACATAAAAAAATTCAAAACACATTTCTAGCAATATGAACGGCTTTAACTCACTAAGGGTTAAGTTAATAAAGAAATTCAGTTTATTGATAGCAAAATTTATAGAATTTATGCAAATTGAATCTTATCGATCAAGTTGCAATGTGTCTTCTAGTCCAGGTGACTTGACATTACGTGCACTATGTTGAGATAAAATAATGGTTGGATGTAGTCAACAGGAAACTCTGAATCTAGGTTTTTTGTTCACATTGATCACCAACCAGTGATCAATCAATTGTAAATACATCTCAGTCGGACAAAAGCTCAGTTACGGTCCGGATAGCTCGGTGGTAACATCTTTATTTGTGAAACTGCGTGACACGGGATCGAGTCCGTCAGGGAGCACCAGTTCCCTCAAGATCACAGGTGCACCTTGCTACCGAGGTCTAGGGCTTCTTGTTGACTACCTCCAACCACCATCTTATTTTCAGTATTTATTAAGATTCTTTAAAAGATATTCAGTTCCATATAATTCGTATTTCACAATGAAAACCAATTATTTTACTTTGGAGTTGTGTACTATTGTTTAAGAATACTTGATACTTTCATTGCAATTCAGTAGGAAATATTTTATTCTTTCTTTACATATAACATGCAATCATAATACATGACTAATATAGGAAGAAAGAAGTTGTCAACTTTCAAATGATCGAGAATAATATCATTCAACGGAATGATTGGAGTTTAGTCAAAAAAAGTTATAGAAATATTCCTGAATCAAAAGTGACTTAGTGGTTAAGAGCTTGCTCACGAGACTGATAGGTCCTGGGTTTGAATCTCGCGAGGCAGGATAGTGGCTGCTGAGGAGTCCAACCATAGGATGAAACGGCCGTCCAGTGCTTTCAGGTTTTCCATGGTGGTCTAGCTTCATTTGTCTCATGATCTCAACCATTGAAAAGTTTATCTGTTTGAATTTAAATTTGGTATTTTAAATCAAATTTACTCTAAAATATACTACTTATTAGATATTGTTAATCATGAATTTTTAAACTTTTTTTCTCATTTTAGGCACCAGGTAATATGGGTCTTTGGGATCAACGTTTAGCTATGAAATGGATTAAAGATCATATTGAAAATTTCGGTGGTGATCCACATCGTATCACTCTTTTTGGTGAATCAGCTGGAGCTGTAAGCGTGAGTACACATGTCGTCAGTCCATGGTCTCATTCATATTATAACAATGCAATAATGCAATCTGGTTCAATTTTTAGCAACTGGGGTCTTGCAACTAGTGAAGTATCACTAAATCAAACACAAAGGTATATTTCATGCATATAATTTCCTTTATTACATTAATGAGTGCAATAACAAAAATTGGTGCAGAGTAATGACTGGATTCGTCTCATTTCGTTAGGTTCTCATCAGCTGCTTACAACCTATAATATTGAAAATCAACGTTACTACATAAATTGACATGTTTATACATAAAAGGGTGGTTAAAGATGAATAAGCATTACATGATGTAACGAAGATTCCGATAGAGTTAACAAAGTCAGAAAAACATTTTGTTTCGGATAAATAAAGTTTGGGAGGGAAAGTTCCAGAACATTGAAATAGTAATTAAAAATCATGGAGTTAACAAACATTAAATGATTATTTAATGAGGTAACTGAAAATAGATTATGGGGTGGTCGGTATTCAATATAATCATTAAACTTCGTATACAGTTCGCCTTGATAACCGTCACTAGATAACGCCTCAACGGTATATTAATCAAAAGGCGAATACGAAATATTGATTACGTTTATTATGGGACTACACACAGATATCCAAAATTACAGATGCGTTAAAGAAGCATAGAAGAATTGGGCCGAAAGGCAAGCAGGCAAGCGAGCGAGCGAGTGAGTCAGTGAGTCAGTGAATATGAGTACGGGTAAACGAGTACAATTAAGCGAGAGAGAGAGAGAGAGAACAATGAACATGAATAACATGGACATATATATGGAAAGTGAGATGAATGAATCATCGAATCAATTAAGCGGTTAGTATTAAGGCTAACAGCGTGAATAAATGCGTAGGCAGTAAGCAATGCTCAAGCATACATGTTCATACATTTGCGACAATAATAAAGATACAATGATATAGATAAGTTGTTGTTGTTGTTGTTGTTGTTGTTGTACGGATGACTCAGTTCGTTAATCAGTTAACAAAATGACTTAACCGAATTAAATGTGAACAAACTCAATTGAACGTCAGTTGCTATAGGATTGATGGTAATAAAGAATCATGTGAATTGAGATCAGTCAATTATGAATTAAAGAGAAATGACAATGTTGTTATTTAAACTTTAGAAACAGTTGAAATAATGAATGACGTAATCAATAAAGAAAAAAAGGGGGGGGGTAATGTTACCAGTGTAAAGAAAGATTTATTATTGTTTATTTTTAGATACGTAGATCTGGTTTCAGACATTTGACTGTGATCACTTCGGCGAATTTCAAAAGATTAGAGTTTGATTGTTTATTAATTGTCTTGAAAGACTTTAGTGTATCGACTTCATGTCCGGTGTCAAGGAGATGTCTTACAACAAAACTCCTGAATGCTTTTAATCTATTTGATTTTAAATTTTTCGGAATATCTTCTTCGAATTGGACTTAGGCTCTCTTTTCTATTCTATCCATGTAATTGCTTTAGCAGATACATGTTAATGTATACACACAGTTTCTTTTTTCTCTAAATACTATTATAGGCTTGCAAAAATTCTTGGCTGTGGATATCGATCATCAATGGATCAAATTAAATGTTTACGATCAAAATCAATTACAGAAATATTAGATGCACATGATACAATGTATGATCCAGCTAGTTATTTCTCTGTACCATTTCCACCTGTATTAGATAATAATTTTTTTCCATATGAGAATAGTCAATCATTTCGTCAATTAAAATATCTTAAACCATCCGGTGCTTTAATGTTTGGTATTAATAAAAATGAAGGTAGTTATTTTTTATTATATGCATTTGTATCTAATTCAAAATGGATGAAAAATTTAACTGATTTACCAATTACAAATCGTATGGATTATTTAAGATGTCTTCGACAAGTTCTAGATCTTGATGATGATGATCGACCAGAATTTACAGAACCATTAATACGTTATACAGATTTTGAATATCAAACATATCAACAATTGGTAAGTTATATTATCAATATGTAAAATGATTATATTTTCATGAAGTTTTGTTAACTGAGCTGGATAATTTGGTCGGGGAGCTTTCATCGTTCTTCTGAACAATGTCATTATGTCATCGTCTCCATTTGAGCTACAAATCTTTTCCATCATCTCGTAAAATATTTTAATCAATTAAAGATTACTAGTTCAAATTTTTTTAAAAAAATGTAATGTCAGTTCAACTAGATTTCAATTTCATTTCATTACTTATTTACACCTGTTACTTCCGTGTGGAAACAAAGCCCATCCACCAGGATTCGTCATCAAACGTTGTCCTGGAAAATCCTTTCCAGTTGTTTCTAGTTACTACTCATCTCTTTGATGTCTACTTCTAATTCTCGACACAGTGTTATTTGGTCTTCCTCATTTCAGTTAACCTTCAGGATTTCAAACTAGGGCTTGCTTCGTAATGCAGTTTAATGGTTACCCTAATGTATGTCGTATCCACTTCCAACAACTTTTCCTTATTCCCTCTTCAGCTGGAAGTTGGTTTGTTCTTTCCCACAGTGAGCTGTTGCTGATGGTATCCGACCAACAGACATTGAGTATCTTGCGTAGAGGATTGTTTATAAATACATATGCCTTTTTGATGAATGTAGTAGTAGTTGTTGAAGTTTCAGCTTGCTACAGTAGAACTATCTCGACGTACGTGTTGAACATAGTGATTTTGATATGGGTTGACAGTTGTTGTAAGTTTCATATATTCTTCAACTGCAGGAATGTCGTTCTTACTTCGCCAATCCTTGCCTTTAAATCTGCATCACAACCTCCTTGTTCATAGATGATGCTGACCATGTCATGTAACGAAAGTTTCCAGCTGTTTCAGAGTTTCTCCATCAAGTGTAATTGTGTAGCTGTTGCATTTGAAGAGGTTGGTTTTACCCCGTTGTACGTTGAGGCTTACTGATGTAGAGGCTTTTGCTGCTACACTGGTTGTCTTGACCGACATTTGTTGGTGTGTATGGGATAAAAGAACTATATTATCTGTGAAGTCTAAATCGGTTAGTTGCATTCAAGCTGTTCATTGTATTCCTTGCTTTGCCTAAGATGTGGTAGTCTTAATAATTTATGGGATCCCCATCCTATAATCGCTTTCCGTTCTTCTTTAAATAGCTTTCAAGCAACTTCTTATGGTTACGAAGCGTGTTCTTCTTCAATATCGGAGTACAACGGCACCTAGCCCGAACTTAATCTTTTCTGCCTAGATTGGATCCAATGGATTTCACTGATTTCGAGCACCGTCAAATTGCATCTCTTCGTTTCCATAACAATTTGATTGCTTCTCCCGGTCTCCCACATTATCTGTACATCTCATCGGCCTCGTGAATCCTGAAGGGTTTCGGCTTTCACCATTAGGAGTCATAACTCTTCTGCATCAAGATACTTTTACACAGAGGGCATAGTTTAAATGTTTCGAATGATTTTTTTCTGGTCAGCGTTTCTTGACAAGGTTTTCTAAGTAATGTGTTTGCTAATCCCATGCCCGACCCTCCTCCTTTGTTTGTGCATGGGATAGGCAGTATCCGTTTGATGGCTCTGGTCGACCTCATAGTCAAGATAATTTTGTGTTCTTGAAATTCTAAATTTAAAAAGTCACCTACGTTTATCTGAATTTCAGTGTTATTTTGAGAAACCACAGTTTTTTCTATATCGCTTTGTAAATATGCAAGCTTTTCGTTTCAACTGATGGAATAGCTCTGTGGTGTTATATTTACATCCTTTTAAAATTATTACTACTATTTCACCATTTCGATTATGGATACCAATTTTCTATATCCTAACTAATAATCACAATTCAAAATGAAAAAATACAATGTCTTTATTAGATAGCGTGATTCCGTTCTAGGAGTCAAGGCAAATAAATGCAAAATATCAGATTCCTTAATCGGATCAGTCAGACAAGTCGCAAAACCTGTTAAGTATGCACATCAGTTCAATTTGCCATACCCCATCAGCACAGAAGGATGAAATAGTCAGGGCAAATCCCAGAATTGTTGAGGTAGTAACAGTAGAAAGACTAGGTCTAAAAGTTGTGATTCGACAAGAAAATATAAATTAGTAAAATTAAAACACTAAAAAAGGACATTTTGAGGGATTCATTGGCTCCGAATTTGAGAAAGGACAAAGATTGGATGCATCTGAGCCATTATAAACGATTATGAACACGATTATGTCTATGAATCTTTGGTAGGCCATACGTATGCAATAAATGCGATCTACGAGGTCTTAAATCATTATAGTTAGAGTAATTAATAATTTTCTTCTCCAATAGCTCCCTGCGTACACTCGTGGTTCGTCTATCTGTTTAGTCAGTTAAGTCTTCGTTATATCTATTAGCCTTGACCCACAATTGTTGCATAAAGTGGACTTTATTCTAGTAATATAATTGGACGTGTCCATTAGTACAACAACTGAGCCCTTGACTGGTCGTAATATCATTCACACACTGACCAGAACTTACCCTGTAGCCAAGCTGATTATCTTGTATAAAACAATATGTTCTTTACTTCAAACAAAGATTGATAGGTGTCCCTTTCATGTTACCGCTAACTGTGTTTACAAACTTACATGTACCTGCCAAACCAGTTACATTGATAGAACAGTAAGAAGAGCCCACTTTTGATTTCAAGAACATATCCCAAAAAGTTCTCAGGTCAATGGAATTCAGGGCTCTTAAACAGTGCTATTGCAAAACATCTCTGTACACAGGATATCTGGTTGACAGACTGAAATCTTTCAGCATCACCAATCGACATTCGAATTCCGTTCTTCTTAAATTCTCCGAAGCCATAGCCGTCAAACGACTTACGTTGAACTTATGTATCTAAAAAGAAACAGTTACAAATCTATTCTTACCATAAAGACTTCCTCGTCAGTTTATTACATTGCTTTTGTAATTCTCTTCTGTTCTCACTCTCTATATTTTATTTCAATCTCATCACTTTCTTTGAAGTCATAACCTTATTTATTTTTAAACAAACTGATCTCAACTCATGTTATTCTTAATTTTAATAGTTGAGATCATGAGTCATTTGAAGTTAAATCACCATGGAAAACCTGGAAGCATTGGACAGCCATTTCGTTCTGTTGTGGGACTCCTCAGCAATGCGCATCCACGATCCCACCTCGCCACACTTGAACCTAGGACCTATCGGTCTCACGCGCGAAGGCTTAACTGCTAGACCACTGAGCCGGCATTCAACGTTGTTTCTGTCCAACTTCAACCAATCCACGAAATTGAACTTCAATTGACTCATGAACTCAACTATTAAATTACTATCATATGAACACAAGACCTTTCTGAAAATAATAGGTAGGTGATATTTCATTCGCCTGATTTATAAGACCAAGTTAACAGTCTAATGTGTTCACTGTTTTTAACTTTCAGTGTTAGATTAAAGTTATGTAGCTTATGGAGTTGAAGCAGTCTGCTTCTAACCTTGAACTGGTACGTTTGAATTTCTTTAATCTTTATTTGTTTTGGACACTAGCATAGTTTCATCAACTCTCACTTGAATGGATTTGATCAAAGTCAATTACATAATTCTGTATCCGGGAAGTAATTTTTGTTGAGAATTCAAACGACATTTATAGCAATTTCACTCATGTTGTTCTTCATTGGTTGAAGTTAGACATTAGCATCATTTGATGCCGGATTAGCTTTCGCGTGCGAGACCGATAGGCCTTGAGTTCGAATCTGGAGGAGCGAGATCGTGGATGAGCACTGCTGAGGAGTCCCGCACTAGAACGAAACGGCCATCCAATGCTTCCAGGTTTTTCATGGTGGACTAGCTTCAATTGACTCATGAATTCAACTATAAAATTACTAAAATCTCTACAAAAACATCCGTCTGATGATAATAAATATATTTATTGTGAGGCAGTAAAATCATGAGACTTGTTTAAATTGAGAAGACCTGTTTAATTTTATTTCATAATTTATTTTCCTCATAGCCTACACTTGAAAGTTGGACTGAAAGACTAGAAGAAATCAGTAGTGATAGAAGTTTCAAATGTCCTACGATCAATATGGCAACTGCAGTAACTAATGATTATCGTATACCAGGTCGACGTCGTGCTCATACGCTTCCTGTATATTTTTATGAATTTCAACATAGAACACTTTCATTACCAATGCCTAAATGGACTGGTACAATGCATGGTTATGAAATTGAATATGTTTTTGGTATTCCATTTAGTCCTCAGTTTCAGGCTAGCTTTTATCGATTCACTGATGAAGAACGTCAACTCAGTGATATTATGATGACGTATTGGGCTAACTTTGCACGCACAGGGTAAGTTGATTCGAAGAACTATGTTTGCTTGTTGAAAAAGTTCAGGACTAAATTTTATTTAACGAAACTTTACTTTGATTAAGATATACACTATGCGGTGGTTGGAGGTAGTCGACAAGAAACCCTGGACTTAGGTTTTGTGTTATTTAGAACTCGTTTCAGCAAGGCATACATGTAATCTTGAGGGAACTGATGCTTCTTGATGGATTCGATCCCGTGTCACTCAGCTTCACAACATAGAGCACGAGATGTCGCGCCACCTAGCGTAGTGGCTGCGTTGAAATTTGATCAATAGAATTCGACCTACACTAAGAAGAACATAACACACAAAACGTTGGTCACTACCCAAGGATCAATCAATTGTAAAGATGTGCACTTTTGATACATGAAGTTTTTTTTTAATTTTATCCCTCCAGTAATGTTTACGTTCCACTTATTTCCTGACTATACTACCATTTCTATTTCCTAAATATATTCTGAGGATCATTTTCGCTTGAAAAACTGTCAACTTGTGCATGCTACCACATTGAATGACTAGTTTGAATACAAATATCTAAGTAGAGTATTTGCTTAAACTATTGTAAAATCAGTAGTAAACAACCATATTGTTTCGCCATACACTATGTCATTATTGCAATACTCACATCGGTTGGTTGACTAATATTTTAGCTAAAATCTGGAAACTGGACGTAATCCCATCTGATTGGTCATAATCATTAATTGTCCCAATATATATAGGAGAGGGTCAAAATCATCCTTCGACAACCATAGAGGGATTAGTTTAACTAAAATAGCATCTAAAATACTGGCCTAAATGATGATCGGACACTTAACAAAGACTCATGAATTGCAAACACGAGAAAATCAGACTGACTTCAGACATGGTCATGGCTGTATCGACCGCATATCCACCATTTGTCAGATCTTAGAACACAGGCATGCTTATCAGCGCCCGACAATGATAGTTTTTCTCGACTTAAAAGTAGCATTTGGCTCTGTAGACCGATAGGTTTTTTTAGTAGTGTCTATCATTCAAAAGGTTTGAATAATTTTTTTTCTGATTAACGTTTTTTAGCGAGTTAGTTTTCTGTGGGCGTGGTCGCCAACCCCATGCCTAACCCTCCTCCTTCATCCGGGCTTGGGACCGGCAGTAGCCCCCGGGGGGACTCCAGGCGGAGTTTTGGGCAGCATCATTGATGAATATGGTGGATCTGATGCAAATGTGAAGGCGCCGATCGGTAAAGCTAGAGTAGTATATTTACAAGTGAAGAACGTCTGGAACTCAAAGCAACTGTTAACCAACACCAAAGTCAGGATTTTCAATACAAATGTCAAAACAGTTCTACTGTATGGGGTGGAAACCTGGAGAACTACGAAAACCATCATCCAGAAGATATAGGTGTTTATTAGCAGTTGTCCACACAAAATACATCGAATCCGTTGGCCGAACACTATTAGCACCAACCAACTGTGGGAAAGAACAAACCAGATCTCAGCGGAGGAAGAAATCAGGAAGAAGCACTGGAAATGGATAGGACACACATTGAGGAAAGCACCCAACTGTGTCACAAGACAAGCCCTCACATGGAATTTTCAAGGCCAAAGGAGGAGGAGAGGAAGACCGAAGAACACATTACGCTGGGAAATGGCGATAGACATGAGAAAAATGAACAAGAATTGGATGGAACTAGAAAAGAAGGCCCAGGACAGAGTGTGTTGGAGAATGTTGGTCGGCGGCCTATGCTCCATTGGGAGTAACAGGCGTAAGTAAGTAAGTAATCATTCAAAGGTGTACATAAACCTTATAAAGGCTCTTTACTCGAACACTAACAGTCGAGTCAGAGTTTATGGCAAAAGGTCATCTGATTTCGCAACCTCAAGTGGTGTTCGGCTACGCTGTCCACTACCTGCTATTCTGTTTAACTTCATTATAAGCCTGCTGATGAAATAGTGCTCTTGTCGACTGAATTTTCGGGCAGTCTGATCAGCCGTAATAGGTTGGTGTGTGGTGAAATCTCTTCACGGATTCAGAAAGCTCATTCGGTTCTTACTAACTTACTTCACCTATGGTAAACGTGAGATATCCATCTATCAATTAAGGGAAGATTAAAATGCGCGGCAGTTTGTTCTGTTCTTCTTTCCGGATACGACACGTGGCCATTAAGAGTAGAAGATACTCGCAAGCTACTAGTATTTGGCCACATATGCCTTAGAAATATTGCTCGCATCTGCTGGCATCACTGAGTAAGTAATAGTGAGGTTAAACTCAGAGTCGAGGTTGTAAATCTTCATCGACTGAGATTGTTGGGCCACGTGTTACGTATGCCTGAACACCGAATACTACAACGCACAATGCTGACTAGTGTCGTGAATGTTTGGAAGAACGTGGCATCAGTCCTTGAAATCACTAACTTCTAGTCTGAGCCATGTTGGTAGATGCAGACTACTTGGTTGGGGTCCGCGTGACTATCGTAGCCAATGGTTGGAGACTCTTGGTGACATGGTTCAGAATCGATCGTAATGGCGTCGGTGTATACACTCTTTGTATTCCCTTAAACCGTCAGATTAAAATGACATACCTTTATGCTTACGAACTAGTTCTTTCTCCATGTATCATATCCTTATGCACAATCTTCCTTTTATATTTTACTGCCACTGAAGTAATTACTTCTATGAATTTGGTGTTCACCTTGCTATGCTAATGTGGTATGGCAACTCTGACCAATTCATATATGTTCCTTGTCCCACGTGGTAGCTGACGCTCATTTTTTAAAATCTACATCCTCATTTTATGTAATTTAATAGTTAACCCATATTAGTTTTTATTCTATTTCGAAAGTAATAGTTTTGTTGCAGTTTCATAAGCGGACGTCAGATTATCGGCTTTCAATAATTGGTATTGAATTTTTGTTTAAAGGGATCCTAATATTTTACCAGATGGTCGACACGTGACTGATAATGTAAATCCAGAAGATCCAGATGAAATAACTGGAGGTGAGTTAGAAGATTCACTGAATCATAAACAAGGGCGTAAAAATCCATTCATTGGATGGCCTGAATTTCGAAATAGTACAAAGGCCTACATCGTTTTTCGTTCAGCTCCGGCAAACCTCCTTGTTAGCACAAGACCACGTCACCGTCAATGCTTGTTTTGGCGTCGTTGGTATCCGGCGTTACTACAACAAGGTGATTTAATTATTAAAGTATTATATTTATCTCTATAGTACTATTTAATTGTTCTTGCAATATTCGAGTCTTAAAATATCAGTAGTACATAGAATTTAGTTGGAAATTATGCTAAAGACATATTAGTATAGTATAACAAGGATGTAAATAAATTTAATTGACTGAACATTGTAGATATAGAGCTTATGTGAAAGAACACTCTACAACATAGATTGTGATAAGAGTTAATACGGTCAGAAACAGGTGATTACATAATGAGTCAACATTGATATGTATAAAATGAGTAGAACTCAGTTAATAAAATAAGATTACTTACTTACTTACTTACTTACTTACTTACTTACTTACTTACTTATGCATGATACTACCAATGGAGCATAGAAATCTGGAAGATAGTTGAAATAAAACTCAATGATGCAACAAATGCAAGAAAGAGTTAAAGAAAGAAGTTTAAGATTCAACGACGGAATATTTGTCACCAAAGCAAGGAATGATTAATAACCGTCTCCTTATGAACACATAAATCAGGTTTTTGATGACTGATAGTAACGGCTTCAGCAAAACTTCAGAAGACTGTAATTTGGTTGTTTATTAACTACCATGAAAGACTGCAAGGTATCGACCTGATATCCTATATCCAAGAGATGTTTGTTGATTGCATTGTTTAGAGTCTTTCTTTCTTTTGTTTTGGGGCTTTTTGGGATATGCTCAAAAAATTTAAAATACGCTCTTCTTTCTGTTTGGTCAATGTAGCTTCTTTGGCAGGTACATGTAAATTTATAAACACAGTTGGCGGTGATATGAAAGGGGTGCTTGTCGACCTTTGATTGGGTTATTGAACGTGTTGTTTTATACAGAATTAATAGTTCGGCTGCGGGATAAGTTCTGGCTAGTGCAGTGTTCGGTTTCCTGCTGATTGTGTTTACGACATTATCACCTTTGAAGTTGAGATTCACAGATATGGGTTTTTATTGACCATAACCACTTCTGTCCTATTTTCGTTAGGTTTTTATATTCATCATCACGTTTATGTGGGTAGCAGTTGTTTCTTAGACATTTTTCAACATTGATCAATTATTCCAGTTTGTCGGTGGTACATATCCTTTTTACCCCGTAAGATAGTGTTTTGACCAGTGTCTTCTTGTAACTGACTGAACAAAGACAATTGAAATCCAGATACTTTTTTTGACCAACCAACCGTTGAACTGTCTCGTCTCCCCTACGTTTATGGCAGTAACATGAAAGTGGAACATGACATTCTATTTGTGTTCCATAATAAATTGTATGTGAGGATTAGTATTATTGAGGAGTTCTAACAGGTGGATTGCGTGCTGTCCACTGTTGCAGACAATAGACGTGTCATCAACACATCTAGATTATTCAGTCATTTTACAAATCGCTTGTTTAAGCGCCGTGTTTTCAAGATACTCCAAAAAATATCTGCCTTGATTAGACTTAATAGACTTCCCATTGCTACACCATCGATTTGATGGTCTATGGTGTTATTAAACTGGAAGTGAATTCGTTTTATGTACAATAGTGGTAACTTTTTCAGATCTGGGGATTAGAATTCTAACAAATTATATCAATAGTTTCAAAAAGTAGTATTCTAGTGAACAAGAACATTACATCAAAAGAAACCATGAACTTAGCGGCAACATTCGTATGATTTAGTGTGTCAGCATACGTTACTAATGTATGACGGACAGGCTCTAGCCGCTCCCCAGTCGGAATATAACTTTGTGGTACGGTGAATCGTTCATTGATGGGATAAGTCAGAGGGGAACGTCATGTTTGTGAACTTTTGGTAAGCCATACTTATCGGGTAGGAGTAAGCCACGTGGTCTTAGATAATTGTAATTAAAATTATTAATCATTTTCCTTTTCAGAAGTTCGCTAATTATGCCTGTTATTGATTTTTCTGTTAAATCAGTTAATACTTTGTTAGATTTATCTACCTTGAATCTCAGTTGAGCATCTAAGACTGACTTCATCTTAGTAATATAATCAGCTATGTGCACTAGAACGGCACATGAACCTTCTTCCGGTCGTAAGACTTCTTATATTGTGTTTAATGTTTTTTTTAAGGTTGTCAAATATTCTTTGGATAAAATATTCGACTTTAGTGTCGCTTCGATATATGGTTTAAAACTTATTGTCGTATAGCAAAACTAAAATACAGTCAGTATTGATACTTTTAAAATGTCTTTCATTCCTAATGATATTGATATTATTCTCTCAACAATGAACTCAACGATGTAAATAAATTTCTGTTACTTATCAGCAGCAAACAACTAAATAGAAGGCTGCTGAAGATACTAATAAAGATTAAAGAATTTGGCATCTGTAATACACTCCAAAGTATTTGTTCAAAGAGAAGTTATGATTCTCTATAAAGAATTTTTAATATTATGAATATTAAGGTGAAATAGTTTGTTGAAGGAAATTTCAACATTAAGTTATTTAACCACATTGTTGGGATCTCACAAGAATTCCTCTATACAATCCTCAGAAACCAGGAATTGGTTGAGAAAATCTAGCCCAGTCGATATATTTCATGGAGTATCCTTGAAAATTGATAGATTAGGTGTAGAATTCTGACTGAATGATTATGTATTCCATTAATTAACTTATCATATCTTCAGAAGCTTCCATAGCCTAACGATTATTACGAAACATACAAGTAAGCTTGTTTTGCTATACACAAATGAATCTTAGAGTGAGACATTTACTCCTATCATGTGCCTATTCCCTTTCATCGAGTTGAAGTATAAAAGTAGTCTGTGTTTATAAGAAGCCGTTAAAAAGTCAGTAATCAGTATTCAAGTAGCAGAATTATCACGGATTTTCATAAACTTTGCAAAATATTTATATGAGAATCTTGTCACTATAAAATGATTACCTATTACCTGAGTTACATTTTATGAAATACGAAACAATGTGAAAAGTGTAGTTATTTTAATGAGATTCAGACTTTTCACTAACTCAAGATAAAATCTTAAATAGTAGTTGTTACTGTAGTTTTTTTTTAAAGTTTCATTCTGTGAGCCGAATGGTTGAATTGTGAAGTTCTCATTGTTCTTCTAAACAACATCATTAGTACCAATTTCAGGTAGAAGTAAAGTATTAAAATTTATCGACATATTAATTTAGTAGTTGGATTCATGCGTCGTTTGAAGCTAGACCACCATGGAAAAACTGGATTCGAATCTCGTGAGACAGGATCGTGGATGCTCATTACTGAGGAGTTCCATACTAGGACGAAATGGCCATCCAGTGCTTCCAGTTTTTCCATGGTGGTGTATATTCAATTAACTCATGATCGCAACTATGGAAATTGCTATTATATGCACAAATCCCCTCTCTTATTATCTACATATGATAAACGATTCAATCTGTCAATCTTGATTTTGATTGATTGTTGTTGACCATTGACTCGTCATTGCTTGGATACTTATTTGTTGAGTTTCAAAATTACTCACAGAATATTTTGAGTTTAAAATTGTTTTCAATAACTTTATCATCAGGTTCTGTATCACTAAGTCCATAATTATTGTGCAAACTACTAAATCTAACAAACTGCATTTGACTATTTATACAGACCATTGTTGCGAATGAATAAACATTTAACTGACGTGATATTAATACATCATATTCTGAACACCAAACATTCGAGACTGTAGCACATAGTATTTTATGATAATAACAACATCAACTGAGTGATATAACATTGTATATCATCTACCTGGATTCCCATGCGGTCAAACCACACTACTAAATTGTTCATTTCATATATTAAAGATTCTAGACGTTATTCAGTTTCCATGAGAACAAGTAAGACGATAACTTAATCAGTTTTTGTGTGAATACCTCTACAGTACTGTGAATGGCTAGGATTAACGTAGCTCATCTGATTGTTTAATTTCGCTAGTAGAAGCTAATGATAACCTATACATTGTTTATCAATATAATATCCATTCACATTATTATATTTTTTTCTGTCATTAATTTTCAGTTGAGCGCAATCGCCAGTATTGTTTAGGTGTGTAAAATTTAATACACTGGTGAATTACTAACTACATGTATCATCTAATATCAACAGAGATGAAAATGAATAACAGTTAACAAGTGTTTCGTAAGAATATTAAATATAATAATTGATTAGTATATCATAAATTGAGTGTTTTTTGTACTGCTACTGCTAAACAAATGTTACCTACTTACTTACGCGTGTTACTCCTCGTAGAGGAGCATAGGCCGCTCACCAGCACTCTTCATCAAACTCTGCCCTGGGCTATCCTTTTCAGTTGTTACTCATCCTTTTCATATCTGCTCTATTTCCCGACGTAATATGTTCTTTGGCCTTCCCCTTTTCCGTTTCCCTTCAGGATTCTAAGATAGGGCTTGCCTTATGGTGCAGTTTGGTGATTTCCGTAATGTATGTCTTATCCACCAACTTCATCGTCTTTTCCTAATTTGGTTTGTCCTCTCCTACATAAAGCTGTTGCTGATTGTATCCGGCCAAACGATGTTGAGTATCTTGCATAGACAACTATTTATAAATATTGTATTCAATCTGAAGTTTATTATGTTTAGTTGATAATTGTCCACTATCTTAATTATACGAGTAGGATCATTTCAAAATTGTATGAACTAGACTCTGTGCTTAAGGTTAAATAAATAAGAAAGTTATTATTAAAAGAAATTAGTGTCCTAAGTATTAAAAGGACTACATGTCAGTTTTAGATATGTCATGTAAGTAGTTCCCTAAATCCTCCCAAAGCCCCTCCTGAGTTACTGCCGCTTCCAAGCCCGGATAAAAAAGTAGGGTTTGGCATGGGGTTAGCGACCCCATCCCATAGAAATTTAACTCGCTAAAAATACGCTAACCAGAAAAAAATAATTCAACAAGTATCAGAAGGGGTTTTGTGGAGATTGTAGTAATTTCAACAGCTAGACCATGGTCTAGATTCAATAAGTATTTCCAGGTATTTCTGTTCATTTTATCCGTTACTGTGGTGTTTGTGAAAATTGGTTAAACTAAGCAGAAAAATCCATGTATACCTTCAAACTTTAGTTTTTACGACAGGAATAATTGTTTAAACATTTTTTTACGGCAAACTACTGCATTAAACAATAGAATAATGATGCCATCAGAGATATGATTTCTTGATTAATAACAGGTGGAATCTAGTGTTTATATGGATGTTTATTGTTATGAAGGTTTCCATACAGCTTAATTTTAAATGTATCCCTTTTAGTAGCTGAACATCCTTAAAATATGGTGATGGAAACAAATTAGTTGTTGACCTGATCCTCAAAGTAATGATAAAGTCGACGGATTACATGGAGTCTTAGATAAAGATAATTGTGATTTAATCACATATGACACTGGTTACCAAGTTAAAAATTAATAATACACTCTCCCAATATCTTATTTTGGAGAAGCAATCTATATAGCATCCAATGAAAAGGGCGGTTACTAAACGGAGGAATGGGACGGCTAGCGATTATACAGGGGGGAACATCAATAAAGATAACCATCAAAAATGTGCATATTGCTGGGGGCGAACATCAAAAGACAATGTAGCAGTAAATAAATCCCCGAAATAAATATCTCTGTAAGCCTTTGATATTGGATGCTGATCACATTAGTTTTAATGGACTCACCTATCTGAAGGCGCTCGGTTATGCATCTGCACCAGATCACGAGTGGGAACGCCATGATCAACATCCCCTGCAATATCTAGCCAGTTTAGACCAGTCGATCCTATATATATTGATGGCCTCTCAAATATATCTTCGAACCCCGTCGCTTCTGACTTTTGATTTCACTTCATGGGTACGGTGTTACTAGTCAAAGCGTTGTCAAACTACAAATACCTGTAACATCTTCAACAGAATCAAATTTTTAATGACATAAAGTCAGAGTCGTTTGTCCTTTATCCTTTTCCTCTGAGATAAATCAAGAATTTAGTTCACTAAACATCTAATAAACATCCCTTATTACTTCCCTACGCCAGTCAACCCTCATGGAGGAGCATAGGCCACCGACCAGAATTCTCCATATAAATACCTGTGCTTTTTTGACGATGGTTGTAGTAGTTGTTGAAGTTTCAGCTTTGTACAGTAGAGCTATCTGGACGTTCGTATTGAAGATTATGACTTTGATATTGGTTGACAGTTGTTGTAGGTTCTATATGTCGTTCAACTAGAGGAATACTGCCCTCACTTTGCCAATCCTCACCTTTACGTCTGCATCAAATCCTTTTCGTTCAACTATGATGAAAGATTCCAAATCATTTTCATCAAGTGTGATTGGTTTGTTAGGTGTTCTCTGTGTTTTATTTGAGGATGTTAATTTTTCTCATGTGTACGTTGAGGACCACTGAAGCAGAGGCTTCTGATACACTAATTATCTTTGTCTGCATTTGTTGGTGTCTATGGGATAGAAGGGTCAGTTCATCTGCAAATTCATTCCGAGCTGTTCATTGTATTCCGTGCATCCCATCACGTGTGAGGGTCTTCATAATCTAATCAACCAACATAAGAGAGGGAGACGGAGAGAGAGCAGCCCTATCTGACACCAGTTGTCAGTCGGAATGCGTCTATCACCTGCTATCCATGTACGAATTTGTAGTGTAGTCCGTTGTAAGAATTCCGTATGATGTCGATAATCTCCTCAGTTACTCACTCCACAGTGTCAAAGTCGGTTCCATAAGGTTCTCCTACCCACGCCGTCGTTTGATTTCTCATAGCCAAGGAAGGTGATTTATAGTGAGACGTTCCATATAATTGATTGGCCAACAATGATCTATAGTTTCGCGATTTGGCGTGTGCTCGACTGGTCCTCACAGAATCCAACTTGTCGAACTCGAAGTTGAGCGTCTACTGAATTTTCCATTCGGTTCAGCAACACTGTTGAGAACTCATCCTGATACCGATGGTAGTGTGATTCCTCTGTAGTTTTCACATTAGCTGATATCTCCAGTTCGCTGGCACTTGCTCTTCCTCCCAAATGTTCCTGAATGGAGAGCAAAGCATGTTTGCAGTTACTTTATGTGTGACTTCAGTACTTCAAGTGGCATATTTCCAGTTCGTGCTGCTTTCTCACTATTTATTTGTCTGATGACGGGCCATTCTGGTTTCTTCGTTCGCTGGTGTAGTGACAGCTATAGGAGGGTCTGTGTGTGATGCTTCGATGTCCGTTGAGTTAAGTGGGGTGGATTTACTCAAGAGTTCCTCGAAGTATTCTACCCATCTGTTCCTCTGTTCTTGAATCTCTGTGGTGATCTTCTCCTTTTTATTTTTGACCGGTCGCTCTGGTTTACTGTATTTCCCTGTCAGTTTCTTCGTCTTGTCATATAGTTGTTTCATATTTCCTCCTGTTGTGACTTTTTCCCTCGTCGTTGCTAGGTCTTCCATATATTTCTGTTTGTCAGCTCTAATGTTCCTCTTCACTTACTTGTTGCCTCTGTGTATTCAGCTTGTGCCTTGACTTTCTCTGTTGTCAGCTTCTGTCTTCTTGTTCTTCCTTTCTTGAATCTTGTTGAGGGTTTTGACGGAGGTGTATTCCTTATGGTGATGCTTGTTGCGACCTAGCACCGCCTGACACGTTGATGTTAACGCCTCTGTGATCCCTTTCCAATTGTCCTCCATAGTAGTTTCTTCTTCCTTGAGTAAATCTTGTACGGCTTGGAACCTGTTGTTGAGAGTTATCTTGAATTGGTTGAGTTTGTCAGTATATCGAAGGAAGTGTGTATTGAACCTTTGGAGTACTATTTCTCCAGTTGTCCAGTGTTTCTCTAGCATCAGGTTTCTTCTTGGCAACCACCAGGTAGATGGTGATCTGAAGCTATGTCAGTTCCTCTCCAGGTTCTCACGTTTTCCATTGACCTTGTGAATATTTTAATGATGCAAATATGATCGAGCTGGTTTTGTGTGGTATAATCCAGTGAGACACACGCAACTTTGTGTATGTGTTTGTGGAGGAATATAGTAGTACCACCTATGATCATTTTTTTGAATGCACATGAATTTGCAAATCCATCACCATTCTCGTTCGTTTCTCCTAATCAGTCCGTGCCGTTCCATGATATCTGGATGCTCGGTGTTGTCCACTCCGAATTTAACGTTTAGGTCTGCCATCAGGATGTTCAGGTCCTTCCCTGCACACATGGCTATGACTGATTGTAGCCTCTCATAGAACTGATCTTGATCATCATCATTGCTACCATTGGTTGGTGCATGGCATTGGATAACATCGTGACTCCCTCCTTCCCTTCTTTTGAAAATTGCTTTGATTATTCCGGGTTGGTAAGGTTTTCATCCTGTGATTGCTCCACGCACTTCTTTGTACATTATCAGAGCAAGTTCCTGAGTGTGTAAATCATTTCCTTCTTCGTAACCAGAGTGCAGCAGCAGCTCTCCTGAATCTAACCTTTACTGTGCAGATTTGGTTTATTGGTTTTCATTGATTCCGTGAACATTCATGTTGTATCTCCGCATTTCCTTAATTATTAGATCAGTCCTCCCAGTCTCGCACACTGTCCGAGCATTTCATGTATCTATGTTAACCGTTGCTGTTGTTGCTAGAATGGACATTGACCTCGTGGTCTTCGAAGAATCTTGACTTTCACCATGAGGTGTCATTATTCTTCTGAATGAAGATCCTTCAACTTCTAATGAAGGGTTTAAATAGTTTAATTTGTTTCTGTCGTTCGGCGCTTTCGGCAAGGTTGTTTTCCAAGTAATAGTATTGCTGACTCTGTGCCACACCCTCCTCTTTTTCTCGAGCTTAGAACCGGTGTATCACTAGAATAGCTGCAGTTGAAGTTGCAGATTTTGAAAGTTACTAAATATTGATTTTCCTATATTTTGGTGAATGAAATCTCAATTCATCACCTTGTTCATTTCATATTTAATCAATTTTTCTTCAATAGATGATGGTAGCTGTGCTCATTGAAGACTAAAATTTTTGTTGTTATTAGGCTTTTATTTCTTGACCCTTTCACTAGCTTTCTCAGACCGCCTCGAAATTGTCGTTAGATTGTTGTATTATGGTTATTTTTGGGCGAGATATTGCATCTGTTGCCTGGTTTTCCTGACTTTTGAGATGTCGGATATCACAGGTGAACTGTGATGTACTTTCCATTTGTTGGACCTATATAGGAGAATATTCGTCGGCTCTAGCTTTCAGTGCATTGATTAGCGGTCTAGGATCCATATAAACTGTGAATTCCCTACCTTCCAACATGTGTCTGAAATGATTAACGGTTAGGTAGATTGCGAGAAGCTCTCATCCTAAGGTAGAATGTTTCGTCGCTGCTTGAGTAGGTCTTTTTAAGAACAGTGCAATCGGTTTCCAGTTTTCAACTAGTTGCTTAAGGATACCCCTACTGCTTTGTCCCAAGCTTCCACCATCAAAGTGAGTGGGGACTGGGAATTCGGATATGTCATCAGAGGTACTTAAGCTAGTTTATTCCTTGGTTGTTTACTAGACACAAAAGTCAGCTTGAATTCTTTTGGTTTTCCTTTAAGCGAATCTTTCAAAGGTTGCATTAGTTGTACACAACCGAAAGAACTCGGTATGAGCTACTGTCTAATGGTGTTGAAGATGGCACAGGTATTCAGTATCTGACAACGCTTTTACCAGTAACATTTAACATAACTCGTACCCACCAAGAGAAATAAAAAGACAGAATCGAGGAGATCAGAAGTTGTATTTAACGACTGCCAATATATAGGAATTATCTGATCTAATCTGGCTGGCGATTGCAGTAGCAGTTGAGCATGGCATTCTCACACGTGATCTGGTGCGCATGCATAACCGAGCGCCTTCAGATAGGTGAGTCCACTAAAACTAATCTGGTCAGCATCCAATGTTAAGAAGAGTACAATAAAAATTTCGGCTCCTCGTAAACTTCATCGTTCTTTTCCAGCAGTACTGGAAAAGAAAGAAGAAAATGTAAGTGCATGTCAAAATACACTCGTACGCGCGTAAAAACACAATGCTTACGAAATAAATGGAAAATAAATTCATGTACACGTAATATCGTAAAAAAAGGGTTTTTATGTTTATTTTTGTTTTTTTTTAAATGACAATATAAATATCTAAGCATATTGAAATAGTTTTTTTTTAATATTATACATCGTAAAAAGAAAAATCGAGATAATATAAAATGTCAAGTAGTGCCTCACGTGCAATAATCGTTTAAATGTTCTAGAAATCTTACTCTTCTTCCAGAACGCATCGTCTTAATTTTATTTTCTGATACCACTGAAGTATCATCGTGTGTGTTGCCTGTCGGTTGGGGTATTGTAAGCGTAGGAGTCGTGTTGTGCGATTGTGCCGAAGGAAAATCCACGTAGATAGGATTTCCTTCTAAATACGCTGCTTTGAGGCGATCGATGCTGATGCTATCGTTTGTTCCGTTCTTATCGACTATATAGTACTTAGATTCACGTTGAAGAACTTTGAAAGGTCCCACGTACGCTGATTCGAATGGTCGTCGATGCGAGTCTCTACGAATGAAGACATGTGTACAATATCGTAAGTCAGATTGAACGAAAACGTCGGTTGATTGTGGCCGAGCGGAAGGAGGTTTAACTGAACGCATTGCGTTTGTAAGCCTGTTCGTGTAGGACGTTAGATCCATGTTCATTGAAGAGGATGAAGGATCCACGAATTCTCCTGGAAGTCAAAGTAACGTTCCATAAACGAGTTGAGCAGCAGTGTATCCAATGTCAGCTTTCACTGCATTGCGGATACTCAGTAAGACGAGTGGAAGAGCGTCCGTCCACTGTGAAACGTTTGCAGATGATAGGGAAGCTTTTAGTTGTCGGTGAAAGCGTTCTACCAACCCGTTTGCTTGTGGGTGGTAGACAGTCGTTCGGAAGCGAGTGGTTCCTAAAAGTGTAGTCAGACGACGGAAAAGTTCAGATTCAAATTGACGTCCGAGGTCTGTAGTGATGGTTGAAGGGCAGCCGAAGTTTGCTACCCATCGTTCGACGAATGTGCGGGACACTGTTTCAGCAGTGATGTCCTTGATAAGTACTGCTTCTGGCCACTGAGTGAAACGGTCTACGCAGGTTAAGAGGTAAGAGTATCCATTTGAATCTGGTAAAGGTCCTACCAAATCCAAATGAACATGGTCGAAACGAGCATCGGGAGTTTTAAATGAGACTTACTTACTTACGCCTGTTACTCCTCGTGAAGGAGCATAGGCCGCTCACCAGCATTCTCCATCCAACCCTGTCCTGGCCAATCCTTTCTAGCTCCGTCCAGTTGTAATTCATCGTTTTCATATCTGCTTCTATTATCCGACGCAATGTGTTCTTTGGCCTTTCTCTTTTTCGCTTCCCTTTGGGATTACAAGTTAGGGCTGCATCCTTCATCCTGTTCAGCAACACTCTGATGAAGACTTTCCCTGGTATTGACAGTAGTGTAATGCCTCTGTAGTTTTCACATTTGCTCAGATCTCCTTTCTTTGGAATCTTGACGAGGTGTCCTTCTTTCCAGTCCATCGGCACTTGTTCCTCCCCCCAAATCTTTTTGAATAGAAGGTAAGCATGCTTGTGGTTGCTTCGATGTCTGATTTCAGTGCTTCAGCTGGTATGTTGTCGGGTCCTGCTGCTTTCCCGTTCTTGATTTGTCTGACGGCCATTCTAATTTCTTCCGTCGTTGGTGGGTTGACATCTATAGGAAGATCTATGTGTGCTGCTTCGATGTCCGGTGGATTCATTGGAGCCGGCCTATTCAGGAGTTCCTCGAAGTATTCTACCCATCTGTTACGCTGTTGTTGAATTTCGGTGATTGGCTTGCCTTCTTTGTCTTTGACCGGCCTCTCTGGTTTACTGTATTTCCCTGCTAGTTTCTTCGTTGTATCGTGAAGCTGTTTCATATTTCCTTCTCTAGCAGCTTTTTCTGCCGTCGTTGCTAGTTCTTCCACGTATTTCTTCTTGTCGGCTCTAATGCTCCTCTTCACTTGTTTGTTTGCTTCTATGTATTCAGCTTGTGCTTGGACTTTCTCTGCTCGTGTTCGGCTGTTGTTAATTGCTGCCTTCTTGTTCTTCCTTTCTTTGATCTTGTCCAGTGTTTCTATAGAGATCCATTCCTTATGATGGTGTTTCTTTAGGCCCAGAACCTCTTGACACGTTGAAGTTAATGCTTCCTTGATGCCTTTCCAGTTGTCCTCCATAGTAGTTTCTTCTTCATTCAGTAGATCTTGTAAGGCTTGGAACCTGTTGTTGAGAGCTATCTTGAATTCATTGAGTTTGTCAGTATCTCGAAGGAAGGCTGTATTGAACCTTTGTAGTGCTGTTTGTCCACTTGTCCAGTTCTTTTTTAGCTTCAGTTTTAAATTGGCTACAACTAGGTGGTGATCTGAAGCTACGTCAGCACCTCTCCTGGTTCTCACATCTTCCATTGTCCTTCGGAATTTTTTGTTGATGCAAATATGATCTATTTGGTTCTCTGTAGTGTGGTCCGGTGAGATCCATGTAGCCTTGTGTATACGCTTGTGTGGAAATATTGTGCCTCCTATGACCAATTTGTTGAATGCACATAGATTTGCAAATCTTTCTCCATTTTCGTTTCTTTCTCCCAGTCCATGTCGTCCCATAATATCTTCATATCCAGTGTTGTCTATTCCGACTTTGGCATTTAGATCTCCCATCAGAATAGTTAGGTCCTTTCTTGGGCATTTCTCAATGATTGACTGCAGCCGCTCGTAGAACTGATCTTTAATGTCGTCGTTGCTATCATTGGTGGGTGCATAACATTGGATAATATTCATTAAGATCCCCTCCTTCTTTGTTTTGAATGATGCTTTGATGATTCTGGATCCGTGAGACTCCCATCCTACAAGTGCATTTCGTGCTACTTTGGACAGCATAAGAGCGACTCCCTGAGTGTGTGGAGCATTTTCCTCTTCGTGACCGGAGTATAGCAGCATCTCTCCCGTAGCTAGCCTTTTCTGTCCAGCTTGGGTCCAGTGGGTTTCGCTGATTCCCAGTACTGCTAAGTTGTATCTCCTCATTTCCATTGCTATTTGACTGGTCTTCCCGGTTTCCCACATTGTTCGAACGTTCCATGTACCTATAAAAATTTTTGCTCTGGTTGTTAGAAGGGGCATCGGCCTCGTGGCTTCCGAAGGAACTCGGCTTTCACCATGAAGCGTCATAATTCTTCTAACTGAAGACCTTCTAACTCCCAGGGCAGAGTTTAAATGGTTTGGATTATTTTTTCTGGTAAGCGTTTTTTTAGCGAGTTAGTTTTCTACGGGATGGGGACGCTAACCCCATGCCCAACCCTCCTCCTTTACCCGGGCTTGGGACCGGCAGTAACCCTATAGGAGCTACAGGCGGAGTTTTTAAATGAGACTAAGGGACATTTATTGTGTCTGTTAACCTTAGATTTTTGGCAGCCTACACAGGAGCGTGCCCACTCCCTCACGTCTTTATTCATGGCAGGCCAGCAAAACCGTTCTGCTATAAGCTTGATGGTTGCACGAACACCTGTATGAGAAAGTTTGTGCAATGTGTTGAAGACATTGCGTCGATAATGTTTCGGCACGGTTGGGCGATCCCTACCTGTAGATGTGTCACAAAGTAAGGTTTCCTGACCTGTTCCCATATGTTTGATGCGTAGATTGAGGGTTGTAGACGATAACTCGTGCTGAAGATCAGTGTCTTCTTTCTGAAGCTGGGCGAGTTTAGGAAGGTCGATTCCTTGGAAGCTGTTCAAAGAATTCAAATCTGGACTGGAAATTAACAAGTCGTCTATGCACCTCTGTGCAGATGGCTTATTCCAAAGTGGGTTTTCCATAAGCCTTTGAAATCTTTGTCCCGCATTCCTCAGGCCTAATGGCATTTGTACAAACTTAAACAGTCCAAAAGGTATAATAACGACCGTTTGTGGGTATTTTTCTCAGCTACTGGGATATCAAGATATGCCCTGACCAAGTGGATTTTGGTAAATATGTTCAGACACTGTAAGCCATTTATGAAATTTTGGATATGAGGTATTGGCTACTTATCTAATGCGGTTTGAGGGTTGAGGGATCCGTAATCTCCGCACAGTCGTTAATTGACTTCATTACTCTTCAGGACTGTATGAAAAGACGATTCCCATTGCCTATCAAGTGGATGGACAGTACATATCTGTAGCAAGTAGTCAAATAAGTCTCTAGAGATTTTAAGCTTATCTGGTGATAGTCTTCCGGGTCTAGCAAACACAGATGGGCCTTCGGTTTCGATTGTATGACATACCTTCAGTTTGTTTTTTGGAAGCCTGAGGGTTCGGTTTGGTTTGGTCTGGAAAGCCCTCGAGTATATCCTGGAATGTTAAAGTTTTTGACGAGTACCCCTCGTTCTACCGAGAGACTAAGAAAAGAGGAAATATACCAGCACTATGGGGCGATCCTTTTGGTCTACCAAACAAGCTGAATATAGACAAATCCATGTCACCCCCTGAAATGCACCTCAAGCCACCAAAAGTATTGTGGCCAGTGGAATCCAATTCACGTTGGGTAGAGAATGGTATCTGGCTCAGACAACGAATGAATGGTTCATGGATCAATTGAAGCTAGATATTAAAACCAATGAATGCTAGCTAAGTGATCTAGGGCTTGGGCACTCGTGTGAGATATCACGCATGAGGGATCGTGGATGTACACTGCTGAGGAGTCCCGTGCTAAGACAAGATGGCCGCTCGGTGGTTTCGGGCTTTCAATGTTGGTCTAGATACTGTTAAATATGCCACAAGTATTCTGAGTTTGAAAACGTTATTCCAGTAAAACCTGTAATCGAAGTATACAAAACCTGTCACGTCAAAAGACCGAATCGAAGAGGTTGGAACATGTATCTGGAACGCTCTTGGTATGTCGAAGGAACGTTTGGTCTAGACTGGCTGAGGTTGTAGGAGATGCACAGCGTGGCGTAGCCACTCGTGATCTGGTGCGGATACATGGTCGAGCGCCTTCAGCTAGGTGAGTCCATCAAAACTAGTGTCGTCAGCAACCAATGTCGAAAACATACAAAGCTTGTGGTTTGAGGTATTCACAACTAATTGGTCACGGTGTGGTGATCAATATCATGTGTTTCGAGTCCTTCTTAGTGCAGATCGAATGCTATCCAACAAGTTGCAATGTGGCCACTAGTTTAGATGACTTGAGACTGCGTGCACCATGTTGAGATAAGATGGTGGTCGGAGGTAGTCCACATGAAACCATGGAAACCCTGCTCTATGAGTCTCGGATTCACTCATATCCTGATTCTAGGGGACATACGTACACTGGAGGTGGAAACTCTACTGAAGTTCAGTTCCCCGACCTCATAAAGGATATGGGATTATTCGAAAATGTCAAGTCGGCAACTTGTTGGAGTAACAATCAGACGCCGTCTCACTTAGACTGCATATTTACAAACGAGAAATTCTTAATTGATAACTTATCAGTCCTGGCTCTCCTGGAGAGAAGCGACCATGCCGTCATAGCCTTCAGTTTTCTCAACAAAACCGAGCTAAGACATCCCACCAATAACATACGCTGAAATTTCAAACCGTCGGATGTGTCATGTGGATTGGGAAGTTCACCCTCAACTGCACACGAATAGTCTCTCGTAATAACGTGATTGTCTATGATATACCTGACAGAATCCCCATTAAAACTGTAAGGAACTCGATATTAAGAGCATATAACCTTCAAGACAGTCCATGCCAATGCATTCGACTTAATAAAAAGCACCAGAAATACTCATGCCCGGTTTTATTCCGATTCGACTCTCATATATTAGCTGAACAGTTAAAAGAATCCCAGCGGCTAATCTGCGCGCTCACGAAATTTAGAAACGCTCGTATAGTCTCAGATAAGACCACCAATCAAATACTTACGCAAAAACGTACCTTGAACGAAAATAAAGATATTGAGATCACAACAAACCACGATGCATCAGCTGCTAGATCCACTGAAGCAGCTACCTCATCTCACGTTTTTCAGTACTCTGATTTACCGACGAAGAGTGAAAATTTGCCCGTTATGCCTGTAGTGATAACCAATGTATATCTAATGACGACGCTAATCCGATATTACCCAGTTTACCATTAGAAGCCCATAAGCAAGTACTTAGTTCTAATGCTACAACTCTTAAAAACACTGTCAAGATTGAAAAACCTGTGGTGACTCACTTTTATCACGAGAGCACGATTGGTTTATTGAAAACAATTATTATTGTACCCAATTGTACCAGTGACTGTTTTAATGTGCTTTTGTTTAACTGTGCTAAAAAGCATCCATTATTCTTTGATTGTGACTTCGCACGAATTCGGTTACGTTCTGTAATCAAGCTTGTATCCTGGCACGATCTCGGTATCCTTTCGATACCACGAGATCGCCAGCGAATATATCTCAATTTGGTCCATTAATTGACTTTTGATATTTGGCTTCTCGGAGATTTTATGGATTTATTTGGCACGTGTTTCTCTGTAGTGGTTTTCATAGTCAA
Source organism: Schistosoma mattheei (assembly GCA_944470405.2). NCBI lineage: Eukaryota > Metazoa > Platyhelminthes > Trematoda > Strigeidida > Schistosomatidae > Schistosoma > Schistosoma mattheei. Next base: position 91,618,183 of record OX103947.1, on the reverse strand, counting down.
TCTCGACTCGACACCACGCTACAAACCTATGCCACGTCAGAAGAATGTAAGTACAGAACCTTCTGGTTCTTGACCCAAAAACAAAAATATTACGATGACCCTACCAAATAAAAATAAGAATATACTTCCCAAAACCATGATTTACCTTACGCATCGTAGAGGAGGTTGTAAGGGCAGACCTGATTCAAATATCTCACAAGGTGGCCACCGCAATCATTATGTAAGCAGGCCTAATATTGCACAGACCACAATGAACCAACGCACCCTACGGTTATCCTCAAACATTTCAAATAATAAACCTGTAAGACGTAATCATTCTCAACACTTTCCCATTGGGCAAGATGGATTACTAGGTTACTCACCATCGACCCAACCCCAACTGGCAGGTGCTTGTCTTAATTGTCCGCCTAGTCAAGTTCAACAAATTAATCGTTTTTATCAAAGTAATGATATTTTTGGCCTTCAGAAATCCCTAGTCCTACTAGCAATACAGTTTTTTCAAGCGATAGCCCATACGATAAGTCAAACGTAGTAAACCACAGTCTATGCAAATCCAAAACACATAAAGTCAGTAGGGAAGCTCACGGTTTTTTTACACTCCATACACCCTTTTAAAACTTATTACTTATCAATGCACGTTCACTTCTGAACAAAATTTCAGCCTTGAGAACATTAGCTTTTCTAGCCAAACCCTTTTTCATACTAATCACTGAAACATGGTGCTCTCAAGCAGTATCTGATTCAGAATTAAATATCCAGAACTATCGACCCTACCGCTGTGACAGAGAAACTAAGCGAGGAGGTGGTTATGTGGAGATAGGCCTGGTCCACCACAGTTGTATTATGTATGCTTTGGATACCCTAACAACTAATAAAGTTGAAGATAGTGTCCTAAATAGTTTACCAGAATCAGTCTGGATATCAGTCAACACCCTGAATCATTGTCTACTACATGGATGTATATACAGAGCTCCTGATAGTTCGAATAATCGGAATGATCTTATTATCAATGCATTCATACACGCATCTTCTCTAAACTTTTATGCTAAGGTTATCACTGGGGATTTCAATTATCCTGAGATTAACTGGAGTACCGGTAGTTGTCAGTCATGTAACGATGAGCTCTTGGCAACCATTAACATGCACTGCTGGTCACAGTGGGTTCGTACCCAAACTAGAGGCGATAGTATACTCGATCTAATATTTAGTAGAGATGTTATCCCACTATTTGTAAAAGTATACGATGAATTTGAAAGCAGTGACCATAAGATAATAGTTTGCGCTCTCCCTATCTATTTCTCTTATAACTGACCCATTCAAAGAACCTGTCAATATAGAGACTATAAGCATGCTGACTGGGACCTCCTGCATTCACTGATTAAACCTTCAGACTGATATAACTTTTTTTTCATGTAAAAGTCTCATGGATGCTATCGACGAATTCTATCTGATCGTTAACTCTTGTTTAGATTCCTGTGTACCTCTTAAAACGTACAGGTTTAATAAACCTTACGAATTATATATACCAGCTAAATATCGTAATAAACTAAAATGCCTACAGAATCGTTATTTTAAGTCAAACGACTTCACAGCAGTTGCACAAATAACAATAATTTCTAATCAAATTAAAGAGAAACATAGGTTAAAAGCCATTAATGAGGAGCTGTTAGCACTCAATACTAACTCGAAAGTACAAAACGTAACTCTCCTTTTCAATAAACACGTTAAAGCAACTCAAAATGTTGATAACACTTTTATATACGACTCTCAAACCATAGCAGACCTTTTCAGTAGTATTTTCGCGAATGATGTAGAAATCATAAGTGGCTATGCTTCAAGAGTTATGTGCGCGACTAGCAACTCACTAAAATCTATCTCATTCACATGTATGAGAATTAATAAGGCCATAAACACCTTTAAGCTTTCGAGAGGTCATGGAGTAGACGGGATTTCATCCTTTCTCTAAAAATATGGTGGCCCAGATATTCCATTTATTCTTCTAACGTTGTTTACTCTCTCTACGGAAACTGGTTTTTACCCTTACTGTTGGAAAACCGCGTACATCATACAACGTTACAAATCTGGAGATAAGACTGACGTGAACAATTACCGGCCGATAAATATTACTCCAGTTATTTCTAAGATTATGTAAAAAATTATAAGTGATGAACTTCCCGACTATTTACTCGCTGGAAAATTTATCAATGATACTGAGCATGGATTTCTTAAAAATCGTTCTTGCATGACATGTCATTTTGACTTCTTTAATTTAGTCTATTCTCTACGTAGCCAAGGATATCTAGTCTTAGTGCTATATCTGGACATTTCTAAAGCCTTTGACATGGTTAGCCACCAACTTCTTACAGGTAAGCTCGCATCTTATGGGGTTCAAAATCCTTTGTTTACTTGGCTTGATTCCTTTCTCAGCAATCGACATCAAGTTACTTACGTACTTACTTAAGCCTGTTACTCCCAATGGAGCATAGGCCGCCGACCAACATTCTCCAACACACTCTGTCCTGGGCCTTCTTTTCTAGTTCCATCCAATTCTTGTTCATTTTTCTCATGTCTATCGTCATTTCCCAGCGTAATGTGTTCTTCGGTCTTCCTCTCCTCCTCCTTTGGCCTTGAGGATTCCATGTGAGGGCTTGTCTTGTGACGCAGTCGGGTGCTTCCTCAATGTGTGTCCTATCCATTTCCAGTGCTTCTTCCTGATTTCTTCCTCCGCTGAGATCTGGTTTGTTCTTTCCCACAGTTGGTTGGTGCTAATAGTGTTCGGCCAACGGATTCGATGTATTTTGTGTGGACAACTGCTAATAAACACCTATATCTTCTGGATGATGGTTTTCGTAGTTCTCCAGGTTTCCACCCCATACAGTAGAACTGTTTTGACATTTGTATTGAAAATCCTGACTTTGGTGTTGGTTAACAGTTGCTTTGAGTTCCAGACGTTCTTCACTTGTAAATATACTACTCTTGCTTTACCGATCGACGCCTTCACATTTGCATCAGATCCACCATATTCATCAATGATGCTGCTCAAATATGTAAAGGTTTTTACATCTTCCAAATCATCTCCGTCAATTGTGATTGGATTGGTGCATGCTGTGTTGTATCGGAGAACCTTGTTCTTCCCTTTGTGTATATTGAGACCTATTGGTTCTCACATCCTCTATAGTCCTCCTGAACGTTTTGTTGATGCAAATATGGTCGATTTGGTTTTGCGTGGTGTGATCCGGTGAAGTCCATGTGGTTTTGTGAATGCGTTTGTGTGGGAATATCGACATCAAGTAGTTAAAATTAACTCTTCATTGTCTAATGCTGTCCCTGTTAGAAGTGGTGTAATACAAGGTAGTGTCTTAGGTCCTTTGCTCTTGTTGGTTTTTGTCAATGATACTTGTGAAAGTTTTTGTGTCGGTAAGCCCCTTCTATATGCAGATGATCTCAAAGTAGTATATTCATTTTCTCCACATGAGCCAAAAAATAAGCAAAATTGCATCAGCATGGAGCTTAACAAGGTAGCACAGTGGTGCTTAGAATGGCAACTGGAGCCTTATACGGCTAAATGTGGATGGATATGCTTCTGCGATACATCACTCAACCTAGACATTACCATAAATGGAGATTTGTCATCTAGGTTACACACAGTAGTAGACTTAGGACTTAGATATTCCCAAGACTTATCGTTTACAGAACAGATATTAAGATAGATTTCTAAGTCTCAACGTCTACTTAAAAAGGACAGTGGTATTTTTTCTCGCTCAGTAAATTTCATTGTTTTGGTCGTTTATTACGTATCAAGACTACTGTTTTCATTTTAATTGAATTCATTTCAGTTAAAGTGTTCGACTAGAGTACCGTTTTTACCGCTCTCCCAATTAGTTTTATTGTTGGTACATTTGAGTACCTCATTTTCAACTGTATCTGTTAGTACTTTTGGTCCTAACAATCTAGAGTTCTTCACTTTTTGGTCATTGATTATATTTTTTGCTTCTGAGCATCATCGCGTCTCGTTCTTTTTTGAAAAGGACTCCTTTCAAATGACCTGACGGTGTGAAAAAAGCAGTTGCCAACGTCCGGGTTGTCGTTATCCTGTTGAAAGCGGCATGCAGTGCGACGAGTGAAAAGGCTGGTACCACGAATTTTGCACGAACTTAATGCCTGCGGCTTTCAAACGGTTCAGTAAGAAGGGTTGCGTATGGCTTTGTCAACAGTGCTGTTCGGATGCAAACAGCCTGTTAACTGAGGCCATCTCACTGGTTGATGCTGTAAAGAAGTGTTTTAGCAAGCGTTATCGGAACACGTCAAACGGCACTCGATCTATCGACATGCAAATCGACATGAAGCAAACTAAGGTTAATTCGATAACAGATGGCTCATGCCGGTCAAAGAAGGAAAAGCAGTCTCCAATGGTGCCTGCCTTAAACAAAAGCTCAAGAAAAGTAGGGTCTTCTGTTCCCCGTCTCCCAGATGGGGTCCAACAGGAAACGCCTAGAAGCCGCAATCGCAAGGCTCGATCGGTTTCAAGCGGTAAGCATAACCTGACCTCTCAGGTCGTCGACAACCCTCCAGAATCCAACACTAGGTTTGACGCAACTGATGTTGCTTCTCCCAGCACCCTTGACGAGTGGGTACAGGTCGTAAGGAAGAAAAATAAGTAGCGATATAAAAGGTAATCCTAACCCCGCTGAAGTAGTTGTAAAATCAAAAGCTGATCATAGCGACAGATCAGCTATTTTTTATAAGATCAAGGACAGCGAGAGCTCTGAACCTAAAGCTCGTTTAGAACATGACATTGTGCTGAGTAAGCAGCTGCCTAATCAACTCATGACTCAAAATATCACCGGGGTCACCTTACTAAAGGTGTACAGATTAGGGAGTCTAGCGGACTTGAAACCAAATCATTCCAGACTGCTTAAAGTAGTATTCAACTCTTTGAACGAACGTGACCTAATTTTACAGATTAAAGGGTTCAGGAGTTTTTATCCAAAAAGACTTACCATTGACAGACAGTGTAAAAAGAGGGGAAGCCGAAAAAGAACTACAACTCAGGTTAGACGCTGGAGAAAAGGACCTGAAAATTGTAAGTTTTCGGGTTGTAAGGCTTCGACAGAGAATGATGCCGAAGCCACTCTGGGTGAACCACGAAGCCTTAACTAGGCTTCAGATCTGCTACACTAATGCCCGGATCTTACATAATTGGGGATCGAAACTAGGCGTACAGATTGACTCTACAAAGCCAGACATAATCGCAGTAACAGAAACCTGGCTGACACAGGCTATAGATAGTATAGAACTTGATTTCGATGGTTTTACGTTAGTAAGGGCCGATAGAATACAAAAGCGTAAAGGAGGGGGAGTAGCTCTATTCATTAGGAATGCTATTCCATTTGCCATTATCGATAGTGTATCCCATGAGAGTGGGACGTGTGAATTAGTTAGTTGCCGCTTGAAATGCAAGGGACAAGAGCTGCTGATTGGTTTGGTCTATCGTGGTCCAAGCTGTGAGGTAAATGAAGTCCTGTTAAGCAGTCTCAATACTTGGTCACAAAGTGGTCGATGTCTAATCTTAGAGGACTTTTAAGGCACCTATGGTAGACTGGGAAAATCTGTGAACTGAATTTTCAGAAAATTCCTTCGAGCAGGAACTAGTTGATGGGGTTATCACAGGTGCTCTAGTGCAACATGTGAAAGAAGCGACAAGGTATGATCCGGACACTGAATCATCCTTATTAGATCTTATACTGACTCATTATGAGGATGATGTTGCGAACTTCCATCATATGCCCCCCTAGGTAAAAGTGATCACGCAGTTATGACTTTCGACTTCCATATAATTGTCAGTCACGAGCACGCGTCAGCCCAATCCAGACCTAACGTCTGGAAAGCAAATATACCAGATATCATGCACTCAGCATCGTTAGCAGATTGGACAATAGACCCAGAGTCCTCAGTTGGAACGGCCTGGGACGCATTTCGAAATTCGTACTTAAAAGTTACTGGAAAAACGCCATAGTAAGTCCTGTCTTCAAAACAGGTACGAAACACAAACCTGAGAATTACCGCCCCGTTAGCCTAACTAGTGTGGTTGTTAAAATCTTAGAAAAGATTATTCGGAAAGAGCTGTTTAAGTATCTCGATAAAAACCGGATCCTTTCGAAGAAGCAGCACGGTTCCAGAATAGGTTACTCTTGTCTCACTAACTTATTAGTGGCTCGTGAAAGCTGGTGCGCTCTTAAGGACGAGAAGATACCGATAGACGTAGCCTTCATTGATTTCAGCAAAGCTTTCGACAACTTTCCGCACAACCAGCTGTTATATAAGTTAAGAAATGTCGGGATTAGAGGCAATCTATTGATGTGGATAAAAGACTTCTTAGTTGGGCGTCAACAAAGAGTTCGGGCGGACTCCAGATTATCTAGCTGGGTAACTGTGGTTATTGGAGTGCCCCAGAGTGTAGTTTCAGGGCCAGTGCTATTCCTCTTGTATGTAAAACAACCTTCCTCATCTTCTATCACCATCGGTATGCTATATGCTGACGATGTCAAGATATGGAGAACGACACGATGTAAGATTGATAGCTTAGAACTTCAAAATTACCTGAAGAAATTATCTGAATGGTCTCAAACCTGGCAGTTGCCGATAAATACTTCCAAGTGTGTTGTGATGCATATCGATCATCAAGGTACAGATACATAGATGATGAATAACACTGAGCTACCTGTCGTCCAGACATATAATGACTTAGGAGTCATCGTTAGCCAAGACTTAAAGACTACTGCACACTGCCGTGCAGTAGCCACCAAAGGTTTTAGAACCTTATGGTCAATACGTAGAGCTTTTAGTCATGTCGACGCCAAAACGTTTTTGACTTTGTATACAGTGTTCGTACGTCCCAAACTTGAGTACTGCATACAAGCGGCTAGCCCCTGCTTAAAAAAGACAGTGAGCTTCTGGAAAAGGTTCAGAGAACGGCAACTAAGCTGATTCCCGGAATAGCGAAGCTTCCGTATGAAGCTCGACTGGCCAAGCTCAACCTCTTCTCGTTGTCATATCGCAGAACTAGAGGCGACTTGATTACAATCTTCAAATTGCTTAGTGCCAAATTTGCACCTGAAATGCCCTCATTTTTCTTGTCTTCCAAAACAGAGAATTTACGAGGACACTCCAAAAAAGTTCACAAGCCAAGAACAAATTACTTGTCAGCTGACTATCTGCTTTCCCACCGAATCATCAACGAGTGGAATTCATTACCTCAGCACGTGGTTGAGGCACCATCCGTCGATTCTTTCAGAAGAAAGTTGGATCAACTGAGGGACCACCATTGTCAGGACTAACACAGGCCATCAAGCCTCCTGTCCTTCTCAAACTGAAAATGAAACTAATATGTTACATAACTCGAAATCTCTACAACAATGAGTCACGTATTCTAATGTACAAAGTTTTTTCCGACCTTTTCTAGAATATTTCGCGTTTATTCTTAGCAGTGCTCGCATAAACGATAAATTAGGGCTGGAATCAGTACAGAGACGACTTACACTTCGTATTCTTGGAGCTGATTGTACCTTAACTTATAATTCTAGATGTAATAAACTTGGGCTAGACCCTTTATGGAGGAGAAGACTCAAACTAAATCTTATCTTTTCCTCAAACTACTTCATAAATAATCCTTCACATTCGACCACGTGATTCAATATGCAGAAACTTCTCATTATGACATCCGTAATTCCTTGGCATTAGTGAAACAAACTCATTCTAAATCATCTTTTTATATGAATTACTTCACCTGTAAATTTTCTAGACTCTGGAATTACCTACCACAATCTATCCGCACGATAAAATCACTCCCATTATTTGTTCGCTGCATCGATGCATACTGCTCCTCTGAAAATGCATTGAATGGTCTAGCGCCTTTAAGTGTATCTCATTCCGCAAGTGATATTTTAGGAACCTTAAATGTTTAGCCATCTTTATTAGTGAATTCCCTTAGTAAAACCACCCACTTGCTGTCAATATATTAACACCACCCCCAGCAACTTTAATTAATTTGAATAACATAACCAGTATATCACTGTGTCACATAACACACGCATTTAGGTAGACCGGATTGATATATTTTGGTAATTATTGCTTTGTTGTTCCGTGCTCTCTGTTTTCGTTTTAATTTCTCTAGTTGTAGATAATTATCAATAATTCGATCTGACACACGAAATGACCTTAATTACTCAGTCCATAAATCAACGGGCTGTCCATCTAAGAAATATTGAAAATTCCCGGCTGATGCACTGGATCTCTGTAATACATGTACATGTACTGAACTAGTATACTTAAAACTCACTTCTATCACATGTTTCTTCTTTACATCTAATGTTACTATTTATATCAAATTGATCATGCCTGTAAACTGGCGTGAATTCTGTAATTATTATTTTCAGAATATAAAATATTTTTATTATTTGCTACAAGTCAGTCTGTCCCTCAAATGATTCCCGAAAGCTACAAGCAAGCTACAGGGACCACACTTTTTGTTTGCGAAACCGTAAAAGGCTCTGTTGGGCGGAATACAAAAGAATTGGTAGCAAAAGAGCATACAGGGAATGCAAACAAGTATGGAACATATGTAGGATTATTGTCTGCTATGACATTAGTACTGCTCTAATAATAGAATTAATCCTAAAATTTTAGATTTGTCATGATGTAACTGTTTAATCTATAAGATCTTACGTAGGTGTTACATCATTATCTACCCTAACTCATTCGTATTGTAACAATCATGAATATATGATGAGGAACACATTTAGGCTAGAGTTAGAACAATCTATTTAATATAGATAAAAGGCTGTTACATAAATAGGACCACGCCTTCAAGGCCGAGCTATTTCATCCTATCGGTTCGAATTAATTAAATTAATTCTTCCCGCCTTCTCCATAGTTGGGCTTTTCTCCGCGTTAAATGTTGAATATCTATTCTCTCAGTCGTCTCGTGTTCAACTTCGAGGACTGTGTGGTTAGGGCCTAATGCCACTACACATATACAAGGTTAATAAGAGAAGACAGACTCCGGTACCAAATAAAGCATATCAGTAAATCCGTCTCCTGTCTAAAATCTTATTCCGTTATGTAGCCTCTCTTCGACAAGCGAAAACTGGGGTTTCCCAACTGCCAGGTCTTCATGGCCTGACCAACAACGACAACGATGCTGCTAAACTTCTGGCTCGTCAGCACTCTCGAACATTTCAACCGATCCACACTAACTATATTGATCAAAGCTTCATTTACACCTGCACAGGACTCTCTGAAATGAACCTGAGAGCTGACTTGATGCACCAGAAACTGCAGCAACCAAAAGACATTACTCCCGGTCCAGATATAGTTCATTCTGCTATACTGCGGAAAGCAGCTTCAGTCCTGGCAACACCGCTTAGAGTGATGTTCTCACACTCGCCAAGCCGAGGCACATGAGAGGAAATTTAGGAGCTGGCTTATATCCCACTAATTTTCAAAGGAGGTCTACGAAGGGAACCTTAGAGCTACCGACCGTTGATTCTTCTCCTTATACCTTCAAGAGTTAAGAAGTCCCTGGTATGCGATGGTATATACAGGCCACATGTTATCCTCAAACTTCTTTTCATCCCAACAGTATGGATTCAGGAACGGTTACTCTTGTATAACCAACCTGTTGACTGCGGTGGACAGATGGACAACCATCCTTCATTGCAAGGGGATGGTAGACGTCATTTACCTTGATTTCCCAAAAGCTTTTGATAGGGTCGACTATGTATATCTTATCAATAAGCTCAAACGATTAGATAACAAATCACCTACAACTGACTAGCTCACTTCATATCTAAAAAATCGATATTTTAAGGTCAGGGTTAACTGCACCTTGTCTCAGCCTATGGAGTGTCCTAGTGAGGTCATCCAGGGCTCAGTAATAGGACCCCTTCTCTTCTTATATAAATGATCTTCCACAACAGGTATCGTCAGGCTTATTACGTTTTACTGATTCTGTGAAGCTTTGTAGAGAGACACGCAATGAAGTGGATATACAAGAACTTCAGGAGGATCTGACTCGACTTCGAAGCTGGGCAGATAGCAAAGGACTTACCTTTAACTACTCAAAAACCTTACTTATTCAGCATGTAAGATAGTTCTTGCTCGAGTTTCACATGAATACGAACTTGGAAACGAAGTATCTACCGTCAAAGTTGAGAAATACAGATCAAAAACTCGGGAAAACTTCTTCCTCATAAAGTATGCGATAATATGGGACAGTCTTCCTCCCGAAATACGCATGTCAGATGAATTACTTACGTTTGTAAAACTGCTTGATCAAGCCCTCACTTGCACTGACCTTGCACGTACGAACACATCTGCGCCCCACTCAGACATCATAGGCTCTGTCCATGTCTAGACCAAAATGGACATCAAGTTCAGTTTGCCTTATTTTCCCTATTTTGCAGTTGTATTCGTTATTTTTCCACCCTGTTTCTTCATTTGAAATAGACAGACAACTCGCTGGACCTATAGATACTGTTTAACTGAACTCGGTCGCTAAGGGACACTAACTACCACCCTAAAAAGTCAAGAGAACCGTACAATCGACTGCCTACTACCAATGGTCTTGCATCTATGGAGCCTGTTACCAATCAACTGGTCAGGACAACAGAAAATAACATCAGCACCAAGTTACTGTGAGTTCCTTCCTGTTTATCCTGTATTAACTTTTTACTCTTCTGTACACTATGTTGACTAGCAATTAGTATTATTTCTCCACTCGTTCCCTTATCCACAACTCATATACTTCTATACTTTTTCCGCCTGCTTAAATAAACAACTATCCTACAATATACCCTTCTTAACGCTTATACTCTGATTGGCAAACTATACTTTATACTATAGTCAACAGAGGCACTGCATCGATGCTTTACCCACAGTCCATAGCTTGTAACTGCCTGATAAGCTTGTAAAATGGTACTTATAGAAACAGTGTTTTCCAACAGGATGTGAAACACAGAGGATTGTGTGAGGTATGACATATATACAAAAATAAGCTTAAATGAGCCTAACATCACAAAAGGAGGGAGGGTGGAGTTGTAACAGAAGATCGAAATAAAGACCTATTCACTACTTGTCTGGTTTCTTCTATCAATAGCACGAGGGTTACCTTAAGGCACGAAAGAGTTACTAACCAGCAAGCATTGATGATGAGGGCGATGATTTCAATCCACCCGTGTTTGTGGAGCAGAATATTTTGTATATATCAGGCTCTTTATGATTGGGAACGAGTCAATCAATCCGTGATATAGATTGTCTTCCTACGCTCACCACTCAGACTCATGTTTCCAATTTTATGCTGGATTAGCAATTCTACTAAGACAACCTATAACATGCTCACTCGGACTTTACACTAGGATTGTGTGGCTGACGTCGGATGGACAAAAAAGAGAAAGAAAAAGTTAGGCAATAAAAGATAAAGTCGTTAGAATTCTTAACACTTCAACCTCTATGTGCACACTCGCTTCTAATAAACCGCTTTGATTGTACCAACCTTGACTTCCCTTCCTTCATGTGAGCTTAATCGAACTTATTAAACATCACAACTCATTGTTCTTTATTACTACATTCTCTAATATGGAGCCTGACTTCATTTCACTCTAAAAAGAGATAATGTGGATTTAATCTAACTTATTATACCTCTGTCTGTTCTACTGCACAATGTTAAGCAACGTTTTGCGTTCATATCCAAGTGCCTTGCTGCTCTTCTGTTTCTCTTTTTTCTTCTTTAAAATCTTGCTCTGAGAGCACAGCTATGGAACTTCTGACGTCTGGGAAAAACTTGGTGTACGCGCCTCCTTAAGGTTAAGGTTTACAGCAAGCGCTCTACGAGTCTACTTTATAACAAGGATAAACTAATTAAGTTGGGAAGCATGCTGTGCTCCAAAAAATGTTGTAGTTTATATATCATGCCTGTAGAAATGGCGTGTACCTGCTCATGCAGAAATATATTATTATTATTATTATTAACACTTCAAAACGTAACGTGGTCCATCTCCGATACGATGCAGACTACGGCTACAACTTAGGCGACTCCGTTCTAGAAGTACCCAAGTTGAAAAATATTTAGGAGTGTTGGAACCCTACTATTTGGAGTCTTGCACTGTGACAAAAATGCTTTTCGAGCAAACCTTGGAATAGCAACATTGAGGCGCATTTTAGCCAGTTTGACGGTAGAACTGTAGTGGCATTAGACCATAACCACACAATCCTCAAAGCTGAACACGAGACTACTCGGAAAATAGATATTCAATATTTAACGCGGAGAAATACCTAACGATGGAAAAGACGGGAACAATGAATTGAATCAATAGAAGTTGATCGTATGGCATCGCCCGGCCATGCAGGCGTGGTCCCTGCTGAATATTACCTTATATCTCTTATTCATACTAAATATATGGTTCTGTCTCTAGCCCAAGCTTGTTCTCTATCATGTATTGGCAATTGTTACAATATAGTGAGCTGGTGTACACTCTGATGTGACCCACGTAAGATCTTATAGATTAGGCAGTTATATCTTGACAAATCTACAATTATAGGACTCGGTCTATTATCGGGGCAGTACTAATATCATAGTGGACCATAATTTTACAGAACTTTCCATATAATTTTCAACGGTTTTATTTGTCCCAATTTAGAGTGCGGAAATATAATTTTTCTCTCTTCATTCCAAAAGGATAAGGACACTCTGGAACGAATTCAACGACGAGCCACGAAATTATTTCGGGGACTCAAGTTCTAACCTTACGAAGAACGCCTACAATCGCCAAACCTTTACCCATTAGAGTACAGGCATCTTAGAGGTGACCTAATGACATACAGCATCTCAAATACTTCTGGACATCCCTTTAAACATCTACTTAAGTTTCGCGCCGACAAGAACCTAAGAGGAATCGCCCAGAAGCTGTAGACAACTCAGCAGAACGGACTGTAGACACACCTTTTACTCCTTTAGAGTAGTCAGATGCAAGAATTCGCTGCCGTCTAAGCTGGCCCAAGCGACTTCTCAGAGTTTTCAAACTGTAAACATTCGGAGGAAAACGATCTTCAACCCACTCTAGGCGGTAATGAAAAATTCTCTACAGGATCAAAAATGTGCCACAAAAAAGGTTGCAGCCTTCTGAATAAAGTGGCGAGGCTCAAGACAATCTTGGGTAAAGAAAAATCGTAAGATATTGCTGTCTCAGGAACATAGTTAACGTCGGAAGTGTTCGATAATGAAATTCAGTTGACTGGTTTTTTATCCATTAAGGCTGATACACCAAACCCAGGAGGAATCGGGCTTGTCCTGTACACGAAAAGTACCTTAACCATACGAGCAGCTGAAACGGTGTCACATGATTCAGGGACATATGAACAGGTTGTGTTGCAAGCTGAAATGTAGACGGCAAGATACTGAATTAGTTGTTGTATATCGCAGTCCAGAATTTGTAATAGATGACTCCTTTCTTAGCAAATTTAACTTCTGGGTCAAAGCCTTATACTAGGCAACTTTGTTGCATCGTATATAAACTAGGTAAACATAGAAGTAGGGTCATCGAAAACTTCATTTGATTGCAAACATCGATTACATTACGTTTATTCAAACATTTTAGAGGTTCCACAAGATATAATTTACGAAGCTCCTCTTCTCTTCTTCATTTATTCTTCACACATGGTGATGACATCGGCCAAATGACCTTCCTCCCACCACTAGAAAGAAGCGGTCCTGCAATCATATTATTCAAATTTATGGCCGAACTTTCCTGTCAAACAGTTGAGCCCGCACATCCTAATATATGGAAGGCAGACATGGAGGCGATCAACTCCTCAGCATCGGCTGAGAACTGAAAAATCAACTCAGTGGCATCAGCACAAGGAGCATGGACTCACTTCAGGCAGATATACGATCAGGCAACTCAACCATGCGTACCCTGGACAGTCGCAAAAAGAAGAAGCACGGCCATCCCTGGATAGGCCGGCATATTCGACGTTTATTAAGACAAGAGAAGAAATGTTGGAATGTTGCTACCAGTCTTGGCACAGCAGGTACGATGGAACGCTGCAGATTGGTAAGAAACACGTGTATAATTAAAATTCGGGAAGCTCAGAGAAAATATGTGATGCGATTGGCACAATCCGTACTCAAGCAGTCTAACAGAATATTCTCGTGGATAAATTACAGAACAAGGATGCATTGTTGGATCCTCAACCCGAGTAAAGAAGGAAGTGAATCTGAAATGATAGAGGAGGATCAGGAAAAAGCAGAGGCTATGGCTGACTATCTTGGTTCAGTTTTCACTCAGGGACCTCCTCTAGAGAAAGAACCAGACCAAAATACGGAGTCAACAAATCACCTGCTCACCGTGGACTTCGATCAAGACGATGTGCTTAAGGCTCTTAGCACTTTAAACGTGGAAAAGTCAACAGGACCAGATGAACTACACCCTAAAATCTTGAGACATATTGCACAATATATCGCAGCCCCACTGACTGTGATATCCAATATGTCACTTGACCAAGGTGTGTTACCTATGGACTGGAAGGACGCAATCGTCACTCCCATACATAAAACAGGTCTACGACAAGTTCCATCGAATTACAGATCCGTAAGCCTCACCAGTGTTGTAATTAAAATACTGGAAAGAATAATCAAACGGACCATAACAGCATTTATGGAAACCAATAACTTGCTAAACATGGAACAACATGCTTTAAGAAAGGGTTAATCTTGTACAACAAGCCTCCTTACAGCAAGGGAATTTCGGATAAATGCGCTAGACAACGGAAACCCAGTGGATGTTGTCTACATCGATTTCAGTAAGGCTTTTGACAAGGTGCCAACTAATTGACTGTTATTGAAGCTAGAAAATATTGGTATTGCTGGACGTTTTTTAAAATGGCTTAAGGATTTCTTAGTAGGTCGTAGACAGAACGTAAGTAAGTGCTCCATCTGACGAGTAACAACCGGAGACACAGACACATGCTCTCTTCAGGCAGACTCTGGGGATACGAAGGTTATTAGGTACAACATAGGGGAAGTGCCTATACCCGTGATCTTGTTTCACAAGGATCTTGGGTTGACAGTGAGTCGTGACCTCAGGACGATGGCCCATTGTCGGGAGGTCTCAGCCAGTGGGTTCAGAACCCTCTGA
Source organism: Schistosoma mattheei (assembly GCA_944470405.2). Lineage (NCBI taxonomy): Eukaryota > Metazoa > Platyhelminthes > Trematoda > Strigeidida > Schistosomatidae > Schistosoma > Schistosoma mattheei. The sequence goes on along the minus strand of OX103947.1, from coordinate 91,602,992 downwards.
GCTCTACTTTCAGTTTCAGTTTGAGAAGGACAGGAGGCTTGATGGCCTGTGTTAGTCCTGACAATGGTGGTCCCTCAGTTGATCCAACTTTCTTCTGAAAGAATCGACGGATGGTGCCTCAACCACGTGCTGAGGTAATGAATTCCACTCGCTGATGATTCGGTGGGAAAGCAGATAGTCAGCTGACAAGTAATTTGTTCTTGGCTTGTGAACTTTTTTGGAGTGTCCTCGTAAATTCTCTGTTTTGGAAGACAAGAAAAATGAGGGCATTTCAGGTGCAAATTTGGCACTAAGCAATTTGGAGATTGTAATCAAGTCGCCTCTAGTTCTGCGATATGACAACGAGAAGAGGTTGAGCTTGGCCAGTCGAGCTTCATACGGAAGCTTCGCTATTCCGGGAATCAGCTTAGTTGCCGTTCTCTGAACCTTTTCCAGAAGCTCACTGTCTTTTTTTAAGCAGGGGCTAGCCGCTTGTATGCAGTACTCAAGTTTGGGACGTACGAACACTGTATACAAAGTCAAAAACGTTTTGGCGTCGACATGACTAAAAGCTCTACGTATTGACCATAAGGTTCTAAAACCTTTGGTGGCTACTGCACGGCAGTGTGCAGTAGTCTTTAAGTCTTGGCTAACGATGACTCCTAAGTCATTATATGTCTGGACGACAGGTAGCTCAGTGTTATTCATCATCTATGTATCTGTACCTTGATGATCGATATGCATCACAACACACTTGGAAGTATTTATCGGCAACTGCCAGGTTTGAGACCATTCAGATAATTTCTTCAGGTAGTTTTGAAGTTCTAAGCTATCACCCTCACAACAGACACTCATACAGTTGGACACTAGCATGTTGATTACAGCATTCACAACCTTTTAAGTTTTTTTATGGGTAACAAATAACGTGAAGTGATCTTATTTTGTATTTTAAATTTGAGTTTTGCATTCAATAGTTTGAATTTAGGAAAACCGAGTTAAAAACGCTCTCACTTCAAAATTAAGCGTTGTCTCGCCATGGCCGGCGTATATACGATGTTGGCAGTTCGCCGGCTGTTCAGTAAAAATATCGTTTTAAGACATTTGAATGCTACTAAATCTGTTTCGTGTTCAAGTGCCAGATGTATTTCAACAGTTGAAGGCGCCCAGAAAACTTACAAACCAAATTTGGCTCTCCGTGTTTCTGATGAAAATGACTTGACTGATATAGATAGGTTTCTGCGCAAACAAAGAATTAAGGGTGCTTTGTACAGCCGCGACGAAAATGAGCAGGCTACAGAACGTTTTTGGAGTCGGATTCTAAAAGGTACAGTACTTGTTATATTCATAGTAAAGCAGCTGGGGATATGGACTTGGTCGAAAGATATCTAAATATGAGAGTCAAATTAGGACTTCATAATGACCCGGAAAAGGTTTTAAAAGATATGCAAGATGCTGGATTGACGCCTAACTCCGTAGGTTCATTTTATCAAGTAATGTTGCTTAGTGGATATACGCCTCCTTTATATCTCAAAGTTGTGCTGTCGGAGATATGAATCAAACAAAGTACCCTGTCAATATATAACATTAATTTCAGCTTATGTTTGCGTATGCTCCGAGATGCTGGATACAAGCCCAATCGTTATATTTTTTCCCAGATTTTACACGGTTACGTGAAAGCCGGGTAAGTGTTAACTGTTCACACGGTATTTGGTCATGAGTAGCCCTAAATTATGTAGATAGTGTTTTCTGCTCTGATTATGTTATCACCTGTCTGCTTGTTTTCGGTGTTCGCTGTACCTTCTTGAATCCAGAATCCCGAAACCTCTTATCGTTACATATTTTTTTGGACATCTGATACAGTCACTGCTTTCATTACTCTAAAATTCGTCTGAATAATCTAATACCTCTGCGGCAACATGGTGTAACAACCCAAACCGATGTATGTGACAGGTATTACGTTGTATATGACTGGTTATAGTTTAAGGATCTAGGTAGTCAGCCAACGTGTGATAGTGATTAAAATAGTCGTTTTACAATATCCATTAATTTTATCTTATGGTAAGCAGGGTGTTGGTATGAGTGACTTAAGTAAACGCTATGGTACCCTTCCTGATCAGTAGTTTATAGTTGGTCATTATTGACCCTTTAGGTAAAAATCTAAAAATAGAAAAAACTTAACAACGTCCTGGCTAGAACAGAAGCCAAGGCACAGGCCGGATACATCGGAACGATTAAGCGAGTAAAGAGGAGCATTACAACTAACAGGTGAGAATATCTAGAAGACCTAGCAATTGCTGCAGTAAAACTAAAAGAGGTAATGTAAAACAACTATATGGCAACGAAAAACTAGCAGGGGAATGTAGTAAACCAAAGTGACTAGTCAAAAATTAGGTAGGCAACTCAATCACTGAGATTCAGGAGTAGTGGAATACGTAATTAGAGCTCCCTAACAGACCAGTTTTTTTAAATTCAGTCAGTCAGTAACAACGTAGAACTTCGTACGTACGTACATCAGTTCGGGTTGCCACACCACATCAGCACAGAGATGCAGTAATCGATTCAAATCCCGTAGTGCTAGATGTAGTAAAATTGTAATCAGAAAAATTAGGGTTTGGAGATGTTATTTAAAGAGTATAATCCAGTGAAATCAATTCGGGAAGAGAAAAAAGAGAAGGAGAATTCAGATTAGAATTTGGGAGAACACAAAGAGTCGATTCACCTGCGCCATTGCAAACGATTTTAAGCCATGTCATTCATTATCTCTAACCGTCGGTTGCTATCATCTCGCGGTCCCCAACCAGGTAGTCTACACCTACCAATATGACTCGGTCCATTTGTCAGTGACTTCATGGACTTGTGCCATGTTTTGGTCTGGCCACCCTAGCTTTCTCCCAATCTACTCCTATATAGCAAAACATCGCACGTCGAGGCAGTCGGTGGTTGGACATACGTAACACATGTCCCAGCCATCTCAACTGATGAAGTTTCACCACTTCATCAATCGAGTTGCTATCCTTACCTAGTACCCGTTTCCTAACAACTGCGTTACTAACTCGATGGCTCCAGGATATACTAGTAATGTTTCGAAGACACCTATGATCAAATACTAGTAACCTACGAATATCCTCTACTCTTACTGGCCATGTTTCACTGCCATAAAGTAGGACGGAACAAACTGCTGCGCAATAAACACGTCCTTTGGTTGATAGATATCTCGCCTACGCCATGAATGACGCAAGTTGGTAAAAGCAAGTCGAGCCTTCTATACATATTTGGCTTTTTATGTTTATTCTACCAAAGATAAAACTATTGGCTATTGTCTTCACTTCTAACAGTATATGGCTTGTAATACAGCATATCTATAATTTTTTAGTTGCATCATCGGCTGGTCTTTTGACGGATCTTACCTCTAGATTGGTACAATCCATCGCGCCTCTAGTGATATTTTATGTTGGTCCACAAGCATATCTTAGTATTAAGTCGTTTACATTTTGTCCACATAATTATTTCCACCTCCGTGCTACAGCTTCCAACGTCAACTCACTCCAGTCTAAGATATTAGTTATAATCACTATCCAAGTATATTGTCATCAAGTTATAATAACATTTACTTGTTCTGAACACTGAATAAAATTTTTTAAAATACCTTGGTTTTATTTTGAGTTAATTTGTGTTCTCTAAACTTCAAAACAACCTTTCAGACTACCTGAGGAAGTTTCTTCTACGCAGGAGTTACTATCTCAAATAGGTCTGTGGCCATCAAAGTTTGCATATGAAGGCCTTTTGTCCGCTTACGCTGATATTGGTGATAAAGACAGTTTATTACGAACTCTAGATGAGGCTTACGCTGTACTCCCTTCAATAGATGACAAAACAGCATCCCGTGAAATCTCACCTATTTTACTCTTGGATCTGTACACAAGATTAGTGTGTTCGTTGGGATATACCGATGCAACGTGCAGTGAGGTATTTGGTCAATTTATTGTTATATATATATATTTGAATTTGGTATTTTACTCTATCAAATTATAAATCTTTCCAAACTAAAATGTGAAGGATTTTCACAAATTGTATTAATTGTTCAACATACTACCATAGATGTCGCTTCATACGATCTACAAAATTCATTCTTATATGAATTTGAGTAACACTGTAGAAACCAGAGTTCGCATTTTCTAAGCTAATAACTTTCTGAACAGTAAGTTTCACCTCATGATAATAAAGTAACTTGAAAAGCCGAATTAAAGTGAAATTTTTTCTGGAAACATGTAATGTCTTGTGAATTTCTGCATTCAGAATTGTGTGGGAGTAGATAGATGAATGTAGATCAGGTTCACGTCTTTGTAGATGTAACAATATGCATTAAATCTGCTAGATAGTGTGACTCCCAGCTGTTTGCCCAGCTTCTGTCTGCACTAATGTAGTTCTGCTCCCTCTGTCTTGATTTTGTGCAATTTATTATATCAGTCTAATCATATTTCGACCAAGCTCTATTCAATAGCCTGTTCAAGATTGCATCTAACTGTTGGTAATTTGTTCCACATATTTTTATTTATTAACCTACAGATTACAACAAAATTACTAACAACAGATTACTTTCCGTTGGAGTTTGCTACTGACACTGTCAAAGTACTCTTAGCAAAGGGACGCCCAGCTGCTGCTCTGGAAATTTTCAAAATAATGCATAAGTATCAAAAACAAAATGATCATCTATCTGCATTTCCGGTTTATGCTGCTGCTGGTGGTTTGGTTAGTCACTTTTTTGGTTATATATACTACACAATTCAAGCGTTCCCTCCAATTTTGTTTTTGCTACAGTTTCGCTCTTTCAGCTGTTTGGTTTATTCGTGAAGCTTATTGTTCTGAACATCATAAACTTCCGATAGAAGTAGAAGCGACATATTCGAATCTCTACGTATGACTGATAACTTGTCGACTTTGATCTCTTAAATAAACCCGATACACCTGATGGAGAAAATAGGCCTTCCATGTACGAATTTGTAGTGTAGTCCGTTGTAAGAATTCCGTATGATGTCGATGATCTCCTCAGTTACTCACTCCACAGTGTCAAAGTCGGTTCCATAAGGTTCTCCTACCCACGCCGTCGTTTGATTTCTCATAGCCAAGGAAGGTGATTTATAGTGAGACGTTCCATATAATTGATTGGCCAACAATGATCTATAGTTTCGCGATTTGGCGTGTGCTCGACTGGTCCTCACAGAATCCAACTTGTCGAACTCGAAGTTGAGCGTCTACTGAATTTTCCATTCGGTTCAGCAACACTGTTGAGAACTCATCCTGATACCGATGGTAGTGTGATTCCTCTGTAGTTTTCACATTAGCTGATATCTCCAGTTCGCTGGCACTTGCTCTTCCTCCCAAATGTTCCTGAATGGAGAGCAAAGCATGTTTGCAGTTACTTTATGTGTGACTTCAGTACTTCAAGTGGCATATTTCCAGTTCGTGCTGCTTTCTCACTATTTATTTGTCTGATGACGGGCCATTCTGGTTTCTTCGTTCGCTGGTGTAGTGACAGCTATAGGAGGGTCTGTGTGTGATGCTTCGATGTCCGTTGAGTTAAGTGGGGTGGGTCTACTCAAGAGTTCCTCGAAGTATTCTACCCATCTGTTCCTCTGTTCTTGAATCTCTGTGGTGATCTTCTCCTTTTTATTTTTGACCGGTCGCTCTGGTTTACTGTATTTCCCTGTCAGTTTCTTCGTCTTGTCATATAGTTGTTTCATATTTCCTCCTGTTGTGACTTTTTCCCTCGTCGTTGACGCTTTGCAAGTCTTTTTCCAACCTTTCATTGGATTTGTGTCCGTTGTTTGTATATTCTTATATCCTCAAGTAGCTTAACAATTTTTCATTCATCGTTCATAATTACTGTGGCACATCTCTTAGTTTCGAGTATTATGAAATTGTCTCTTCTTTTTGAGTTTCTTCATGGTATTTCCTGTCAGTGCATGACATGGTGTCGTGATATGAAAGAAAGCTGCAAAGGACTGGCTTCTGTTGGTCCTTCACGACTCCCTGGTTGGGGTCCGAGAGATGGTGCTACACAGTGGCTAGAGACGTTATCAGATATGGCTCAGAATAGAAGCCAGTGGCGATCCTGCTGTAACCTTTTACTTTCTTCATAAAAAGTGGTTGTGTCTCCCTTACCTGAAAGATTTCTTCTGATTGTACCTTTCCGTTCCCTCGTTACTACCACACTACTTTACACCAATCTCTTCGTTATTGTTCTCTTTCTCTTTTGCGCTCCTTAGCTTTTTTTCTGTTTCTCTTCGAATTCTCATTGTTTTGTGTGGCGCATATATATTGGCGCTCTCTTGTACCAATATTCATGTGTTCAAATAAATAAATAAAATGGTATTTCCTGTGCTCTCAGTAAAACATGGTTTTTCTCCCATTATGTTTGGTGTACACTTGTTTATCTTATTTCCTGTCAAATGGCTTCATTTGTTTCTGATGTTTTTAATCATGATTAGTGCAGCAAAGATTTGTAGTTTTAAAGCGTCATTAGAAATCTAGTCCAATCTCTTTAGTAGATTGTGTTAAAGTGTGTTTTGTCAAGTCGATTGCATCATTGTTTTGTGTCATTTGCCGGATATTTCAATCAGAGTTGTCAAGTGTTTTGGTAAGTATTCTAACATTGGTCCAAGATTTGTTTGTCCATTCACTTAAAAGAAAAATCTTCTAAGTCATTGTTTATTTCATCTCCATATCTAACATTAAATATTTATATTTGCACCTCACCTGTCTTTGTTTTACCAGGATTACAAGGCACTAGAACCTTTCTGGCATACAGCTAATGTGGATAGTAAAGAGCTATTTATGCTTAGAAATAAATGTAAATTATGTAAGTAATGTGATTTGTAATGTTCATATATGTATAAATATAACCGTATTGAACTTTGTCCAGTTTAATAGACAGAATCATCCGTCTAAGTGTTTGCACTCGTGGTTAATTTTTACGACTGTTTTGAATTCATATCTTTTTGTAGTAAACCTTATAGAAAATACATACCTACATTGTAAATACTTTCTGCAGTGTTATTTCAGTGGGTAAAAAAATGACATATCAGTTGTGTATCTTGAGTAAACTAGCTGTCTGTTTGTTGCTGCTGCTGTGTGCGATATGTTTTGCACCAGGTTTAGCATATTGTTATTTTTTAAACGATTCTTCTAAATTATTGTTCCATTCATTGGTCGCTGCTACTGTTTCTGTTTGTAAATTGAAGTGGATTTTACAAAATAAGATATGACTGTAAAACGATGCATTAATTGTATATTACAAACTCATTCATGCCTTAGTAAATAACCAGGACATCTGAACTTTATGTTCCTAAAGTTTTTACATTTTCTGTTATTCACTATCTTGGACATCCAAATATTCACGTGTCCAAATATTGTAGTTGGGTAGTTTTCAAGACCTTTATTTGCATATGTCGTAAAAAGTCTTAAGAAGAAATAGTTATCTATTTTATAATTCTTGTTTAATTTCACTGTTTTCATTATAATTTTGAATGTGTATTATTGGCGTGAATCACATAAGCAGACTTGTGTAATTTACTGAACATTTCATCCATAAAATTAATTCTTGGATAATATTTTAATTTTGATTCTGTATATCCATCTAAAGAAAAGTTCTCTCTTTAGATTTCCATCGGACTGGTAAAACAAACAGTAAATTGGGCGATCAATTTCAAACCTGTCTTGAAGAGAGCGACGTACAAGGTTGGTTATCACAAAGTGTAAAGCTATTAAAACTAACTTGCCGTCATTTTAATTCACTACAACTTATGCTTATTACCCCTCGTGGAGGAGCATAGGCCACCCGTCAATATTCTCCATCAAACTCTCTCATGGATAATCCTTTCCAGTTGCTACTCATCCTTATGATATCTACTTCCAATTCTCGACACAGCGCTCTTTAGTCTTTCTCATTTCCGTTAACCTTCAGGACTTCAAGTTAGAGCTCGCCTCGTGATGCAGTTTGATGGTTACCCTAATGCATCTCGTATCTACTACCGTCTTTTCGTGATTTCCTCCTCAGCTCAAAGTCGGATTGTTCTTTCCCACAGTTAGCTGTTGCTGATGGTATCCAGCCAATGGATATTGAGTATATCGCGTAGATAACTATTCATAAATACATGTGCCATTTTGATGATGGTTGTATTAGTTGTTGAAGTTTCAGCTTTGTATAGTAGAACTGTCTCGACGTTCGTATTGAAGATTGTGGCTTTGATATTGCTTGACATTTGTTGTAGGTTCCAGATATTGTTCAATTGTAGGAATGTTGCTCTTGCTTTACTGATCCTCACCATTACATCTGCATCAGATTCTCCCTGTTCGTCGACGATGATGACCTTGTCATGTGCTAAAAGTTTCCACCTGCTCCAGAGTTTGTCCATCAAATGTGATTTGTTTGATTTGTGTTCTCTGCGTTGTATTTGAGGATGTTGGATTTTACCTTGCGTATATTAGGACCTACTGATGTAGTCTTCTGCTACACAGGTTGTTTTCATCTGCATTTGTTGGTGTATATAAGATGAAAGAGTTGGGTCATCTTGGCAGTTCAAATCGTCTAGTTTCATCGAAGCTTTTCATTGTATTCCGCGCTTCCCCTCACATGTGAGGGTCTTCATAATCTAGTCAACCACCATAAGAGAGAGAGGGAAAGAGTAAGCAGCCTTATCTGACACTAGTTGTCAGTTGAAATGCGTCTATCAGCTGTTATCCACGCCCGACTTTGTAGTGTAGACCGTCGTATAAATGCTGTATACTACAACTTAGCAATAACTTAAAAATAATTATTATCTTATGTTATTCTTATAATATATTTATTCTCTGTCTTCATAAATTTAGCATCATAGTGTTTTTTTTATTTGGTCAATCCTCATTAACGTAGAGCCTGGGACAGATGTCCATTGGCTCAATTCGTCATATCATATTAGGACGTCAAGATGTAGATAACAAAAATTATATCAAAAGAAATCAAAATAATGTAACAATGACAGTGAGAAGGAATAAGCGTGAAGTAATTTAAAACTACAAAGTTGAAAGTTATTTGTAAAAGAAATATCGGTATCTTAGATTGAGAGGAAGTTCCAGAGTATACAAAACTGGGCCACCATTCAACTCTGCTTAGAATCCTTTTGGCTGAGTAGATTGTCGACGCTATCTGCACATGATACACAAACCCCAAAGAAGACTTATCACTTGCGGCTTTAAAAAACAATGAAATGATTCAAACTACCAGTACGCATGATTATCACATACCATTTCACAGAAAGTCTCTAAACACTGGTTGTGGTTGTCGCGCACACTCCTACCAGGGAGTCTGCATCAGTCAGTGTAGTTAAAAACCAACAGTCAACAGATTCGTCGACTACTGTCATGTTTTAGATATTTCATCGCTAGTCTTCCGACTTCCACTACAATGATCCACCGAAAGCTATTTCAACTCTAAGCCACGCAGAATAAGAAATTTGGTATCAGTGAAACAATCTCTAAAGCTGATGATACCCCAGTTAGCAATGTTCAAATACGTCGGAAACGATTAGCCGAGTTTTCGAAAAGCAGTACAACTGTTCTGTTGCCCCATAGTCATCGATTAGTCTATTCTGCTCTCCGTGATCACCGACGAATGGACCACCTAACAAAAGAAAGATCCACATGGAACTCCATCTTGTAAAACGTCATAAGTTAGCGAGACCAAACAGTTCACCACTGGTTATTTTTTGGGAACGTAGCAAACCTCTAATCAGGAAAGTGATAGGTCTGTTACAAAAAGCATAAAAAATTAAATGTCCCAACATCTTGAACTAAAACAAAAATCCTACTTATCTTTGAAAAAGGCTTTGTCATCTAAACAGTAGCTATCAGAGTCTACTGTCGATTGCATTCAAACGAATGGCTACCGTCATACTACACGGGTTGGTCAAAATTCTTGAAAGTCTGATACGGGTGGGGGCAAGGTGGTTTCCGTTCTGGTCGAAGAATTAACAATTACATATTTGCACTGTGCCAAACGTTAAAACGCCGTACTTATTGCACATCAATAATCATTGTGCTTCTTGATATGATGGTCACCTTTGTTTTGTTGAATGAGATTGCTCTCTCAGATTGTTTTTTTAAGAAGGGTATCTCCAAGAGTTTTATTAATATCTTGATGGCTCGGTATACGAACACCTCAGGGACAGAGAAGGCATACAACCACCTCTCTGCATTGTTCCATTCCAACAGTATGGTTAGGCAGTATTAGTTAATCTCGTCATTTCCCCCACAACTTTGCCATCGATGACATTCTGAAAGCGTTACTCATGGAAGTGAGTGGTGGTGTGGATCATTTTACTGAAGAAGTATTTCTAAACTTGAATATACGAATGATATTGTTTGACTGAGTGATAATACTCAGACTACGACAGTTTATGATTCAGTACAATGAAATGATGCAACTCAGTGACTTGAGACTTTGTCAGAAACGGCTTAAATTAGAAGCCAATGGCGATCCCATCGTAATCTCTCTTACATTTCTCTTGACAGGAACAAACCAAACTAAACGAAGTATTTCGGGTTGGATTTTCAACTGAATTATATCTTTAAGGACATGCTATTAAAGTAATAATCAGAAACTGTGACGGTAACTAGATTCGACGCACATGTGTCAGGTCCCACTTTACACATGACTGACTGGTGCGAACTTCCAAGATAAATTTTTAAAGGAGTAGTGTATGACTTCTGTACGGGAGGTTCTACTCCCTGCCTTAAGCCAATAGGGATATATTTTTATAAGAAAGTAAAAAAATGAAAAGAGGAAATTGAACCTTTATGATGTGTATAGAAGATACATCTATGAGAAATTACAAACCCTGATCACTATGTTTTTCACATTACGCAAAATTTAAATCCTGCAGCTTGCGTTTGTTCTTTTCAAAGACTACGTTTCACAGCTGTAAAGTAATACGTTAAGAGCTGATCCCGTCACGGACATCCTACTTACACTATTTATGATGTATGTTGTCTAAGGTTGAATCTTTGTCGCAATTTTGTTAGATACCAATCTACCTGGACAACAATAAACTGCGGCTGAGAAAATCAGCTTTGAGAATTTTCTGTCTCTGGCTACTTTTCCGACAGTATGTACTCAGCATATTTGCTTGACTTCTTATGCAAGTATTATGTTGACTTTGTGTTGATATTTATCTGTTCAACCTAATGATATATTAATTCTTTTATTTCCTATTTAAGCTTTACTCCTACATTCACTGTTATACTCATTTATGGTGTAAAAGCTTGTTATTATGTTCACTACTTTTTCTGTAGGCGCTCTTGATTTATTGAAGAATCTAAATAAAACGAACATTACATTAGCGTATTCATTGTTTCTACCAAAATTGAACCGCTCGGGGTTTTCTTTACAGGACTTAATCAATCAAACTCAAGTACGTTTTATACGTATTATTATTTTTACTAATCTTGAATAAATCTTACGATACAGGTATTCGTCAATGTTAGAACGGATAGTCTGCCGAATATAGAGAAGCCATTATACGTGTAAATTATATTTAAAGTAATCTGAGCGACAGAAATTCAAATAATCTTGATCTTGATTACCCTGAAGAAGTTTACTCAAGTTTGCTGGACGAAACGTTGGAATCATTTAAACTTCAATTTCTGAGATTAAGTCAAATATAATTTTCACATATAATTAAATCTTAGTGTTAGTCTGTATGAGTTTAAATATAAAGTTATTTATGATACCTAAAGTTATCTGAAGATCTTTAATGCCTTATCCAAAAAGTTACAAGTCCCAGTCCTTCGGTACTTTGGTTTGAGAGACCGGGTGGGCCACGTGTTACGTATGCCCGGTGTTTGAGATGGTTGAGAGAAAGTTAGGGGCGGCCAAACCAAAACGTGGCATCAGCGCTTGAAGTCACTAACTTCTAATCTGAGCCATGTTGGTAGATGCAGACTACTTGGTTGGGGTCCGCGTGACTTTCGTAACTAATGGTTGGAGAATCTTGGTGACATGGCTCAGAATCGATCACAATGGCGTCGGTGTATACACTCTCTGTCTTTCCTTAAACTAGGAGGTTAAAATCGCTTCATATCTTTCTTCCTGTACTATATCCTTATTGCAATCTTTCTTTTATATATTACCACCTCTGAATTAACTACTTTTATGAATCCGGTGTCCATCTTGTTGTGTTAATGAGGTATTGAAACTCGGATAGATGCATATATGTGCCTGTTCCTACGTTGTAGCTGACTGATTGACCAAACCTTGCCAAGTGTGTGAGTTTGCGCCCACTGAAGTAGCTATATGTAATTATTAAGTCTGTTTCTGCTAGTTCAATATGTCTTGAACATGTATGTGAATGCCCATATCTAAATATCATAAGACTAATGTCTCATTATGTTAATGGATGTTCTGCTAAGATTTTCATGAAATCCACTTTTAATAGTGAATATTATCATTATTCAAGAAAACCATAATTGTATTTTCAGCGATACTATACTTGAGTGAATTTTGTTTTGATTGCCTTCTTATCAAGAATGTATCCCTTAATATTCCTTTGTTATTGAATAACAATAACAACACAAAACGTTTATCCCGTTTCGTCCGGGTCATTTCTAGTTATCGAGACTTCTTTTGTTAGTATTCGATTCTACTGCAATATTCTTACAGGAAAATGATGACGTTCTTTATTTTGCTTATATATGATAAATCTATAATTTTAAAATTATTATTTTCTATGTTTTTGCATTTTAGGATCATGAGATTAATAAGGCTTTAGTGTTTGGATATGTGTTTAATACTCTAGCATCAATACAATCAACAGATGATTTAAATTCACGTTTAACTAGCTGTTTGGAATTGGTGAATGAGTATCGCGCTAAGGAATTACTACCGTACAATGATGTTGTTCGTTTGGGCAACGCTATTGTAGTTAAACTGGTAATTAGTCAATTATACATTTTGTTTTTGTTGTATGAAATAAAAAATATCTGGACACACATTACTTACTTACGCCTGTTACTCCTAATTGAGCATAGGCCGCCGACCAGCATTCTCCAACCCACTCTGTCCTAGGCCTTCCTTTTATAGTTCCATCCAATTGTTGTTCATTCTTCTTATGTCTGTCTCGGCGTAATATGTTCTTTGGTGTTCCTCTTTTCCCTTGGCCTTGAGGTTTCCATGTGGGAGCTTGCCTTGTGACGCTAAAAAATGGGAACCGGGCACATATTACTTACGCCTGTTACTCCTCGTGAAGGAGCATAGGCCACTCACCAGCATTCTCCATCCAACCCTGTCCTGGGCAATCCTTTCGATCTCCGTCCAGTTGTAATTCATCCTTTTCATATCTGCTTCTATAATCCGACGCAATGTGTTCTTTGGCCTTCCTCTTTTTCGCTTCCCTTCAGGATTCCAAGTTAGGGCTTGCCTCGTGATGCAGTTTGACGATTTGCGTAATGTATGTCCTATCCATTTCCATCGTCTTTTCCTAATTTCTTTTCAGCTGGAAGTTGGTTTGTTCTCTCCCACAGAAGGCTATTGCTGATGGTATCCGGCCAGTGGATGTTGAGTATCTTGCGTAGACAGCTATTTATAAATACTTGTACTTTCTTGATTGTGGTTGTTGTAGTTCTCCAAGTTTCAGCTCCATACAGTAGAACTGCCTTGACGTTCGTATTGAAGATTCTCACTTTGATATTGGTTGAAAGTTGTTTTGAGTTCCATATGTTCTTCAATTGTAGGAATGCGACCCTTGCTTTGCCGATCCTCGCCTTTACGTCTGCATCTGAACCTCCTTGTTCATCGATGATGCTTCCCAGGTATGTGAAGGACTCTACATCTTCCAGAGTTTCGCCATCAAGAGTGATTGGATTGCTGTTCTCCGCTTTGAATTTGAGGACCTTGGTTTTCCCTTTGTGTATGCTGAGGCCTACTGATGCAGAGACTGCTGCTACACTGGCTGTCTTCATCTGCATCTGTTCGTGTGTACGTGATAGGAGGGCTAGGTCGTCTGCGAAGTCCAAATCGTCTAATTGATTCTGAGCTGTCCATTGTATTCCGTGTTTTCCTTCAGATGTTGAGGTCTTCATAATCCAGTCGACCACCAGAAGAAAGAGGAAGGGAGAGAGTAAACAGCCTTGTCTGACTCCAGTCCTTACTTGGAATGCATCTGTCAGCTGTCCTCCATGCACTACTTTGCACTGTAGTCCGTCGTATGAGTTCCGGATAATGTTGACAATCTTCTCAGGAACTCCGTAGTGTCGAAGAAGTTTCCATAATGTCCTCCTATCTACACTGTCGAATGCCTTTTCATAATCAATGAAGTTGATGTATAGTGATGAGTTCCACTCAACTGATTGTTCGACGATGATCCGTAGTGTTGCAATTTGGTCTGTGCACGACCGATCCTTACGGAATCCAGCTTGTTGATCTCGAAGTTGGGCGTCTACTGCATCCTTCATCCGGTTCAGCAACACTCTGTTGAAGACTTTCCCTGGTATTGACAGTAGTGTAATGCCTCTGTAGTTTTCACATTTGCTCAGATCTCCTTTCTTTGGAATCTTGACGAGGTGTCCTTCTTTCCAGTCCATCGGCACTTGTTCCTCCTCCCAAATCTTTTTGAATAGAAGTTAGCATGTTTACGTTGCTTCGATGTCTGATTTCAGTGCTTCAGCTGGTATGTTGTCGGGTCCTGCTGCTTTCCCGTTCTTGATTTGTCTGACGGCCATTCTAATTTCTTCCGTCGTTGGTGGGTTGACATCTATAGGAAGATCTATGTGTGCTGCTTCGATGTCCGGTGGATTCATTGGAGCCGGCCTATTCAGGAGTTCCTCGAAGTATTCTACCCATCTGTTCGGCTGTTGTTGAATTTCGGTGATTGGCTTGCCTTCTTTGTCTTTGACCGGCCTCTCTGGTTTACTGTATTTCCCTGCTAGTTTCTTCGTTGTATCGAATAGTTATTTCATATTTCCTTCTCTAGCAGCTTTCTCCCCCGTCGTTGCTAGTTCTTCCACGTATTTCTTCTTGTCGGCTCTAATGCTGTTCTTCACTTGTTTGTTTGCTTCTATGTATTCAGCTTGTGCTTGGACTTTCTCTGCTCGTGTTCGGCTGTTGTTAATTGCTGCCTTCTTGTTCTTCCTTTCTTTGATCTTGTCCAGTGTTTCTATAGAGATCCATTCCTTATGATGGTGTTTCTTTAGGCCCAGAACCTCTTGACACGTTGAAGTTAATGCTTCCTTGATGCCTTTCCAGTTGTCCTCCATACTAGTTTCTTCTTATTTCAGTAGATCTTGTAAGGCTTGAATTCATTGAGTTTGTCAGTATCTCGAAGGAAGGCTGTATTGAACCTTTGTAGTGCTGTTGGTCCACTTGTCCAGTTCTTTTTCAGCTTCAGTTTTAAATTGGCTACAACTAGGTGGTGATCTGAAGCTACGTCAGCACCTCTCCTGGTTCTCACATCTTCCATTGTCCTTCGGAATTTTTTGTTGATGCAAATATGATCGATTTGGTTCTCTGTAGTGTGGTCCGGTGAGATCCATGTAGCCTTGTGTATACGCTTGTGTGGAAATATTGTGCCTCCTATGACCAATTTGTTGAATGCACATAGATTTGCAAATCTTTCTCCATTTTCGTTTCTTTCTCCCAGTCCATGTCGTCCCATAATATCTTCATATCCAGTGTTGTCTATTCCGACTTTGGCATTTAGATCTCCCATCAGAATAGTTAGGTCCTTTCTTGGGCATTTCTCAATGATTGACTGCAGCCGCTCGTAGAATAAATCTTTAATGTCGTCGTTGCTATCATTGGTGGGTGCATAACATTGGATAATATTCATTAAGATCCCCTCCTTTTGTTTTGAATGATGCTTTGATGATTCTGGATCCGTGAGATTTCCATCCTACAAGTGCATTTCGTGCTACTTTGGACAGCATAAGAGCGACTCCCTGAGTGTGTGGAGCATTTTCCTCTTCGTGACCGGAGTATAGCAGCATCTTATATACACTAACAAATGCAGATGAAAACAACCTGTGTAGCAGAAGACTACATCAGTAGGTCCTAATATACGCAAGGTAAAATCCAACATCCTCAAATACAACGCAGAGAACACAAATCAAACAAATCACATTTGATGGACAAACTCTGGAGCAGGTGGAAACTTTTAGCACATGACAAGGTCATCATCGTCGACGAACAGGGAGAATCTGATGCAGATGTAATGGTGAGGATCAGTAAAGCAAGAGCAACATTCCTACAATTGAACAATATCTGGAACCTACAACAAATGTCAAGCAATATCAAAGCCACAATCTTCAATACGAACGTCGAGACAGTTCTACTATACAAAGCTGAAACTTCAACAACTAATACAACCATCATCAAAATGGCACATGTATTTATGAATAGTTATCTACGCGATATACTCAATATCCATTGGCTGGATACCATCAGCAACAGCTAACTGTGGGAAAGAACAATCCGACTTTGAGCTGAGGAGGAAATCACGAAAAGACGGTAGTAGATACGAGATGCATTAGGGTAACCATCAAACTGCATCACGAGGCGAGCTCTAACTTGAAGTCCTGAAGGTTAACGGAAATGAGAAAGACTAAAGAGCGCTGTGTCGAGAATTGGAAGTAGATATCATAAGGATGAGTAGCAACTGGAAAGGATTATCCATGAGAGAGTTTGATGGAGAATATTGACGGGTGGCCTATGCTCCTCCACGATGGGTAACAGGCGTATGCAATGTAAATATCTCAAGCAGAATTCCTCTATACTTATTCTCATCTAAAAGTTTATAGTATTTTGTGGATTATGGCTTAGAGTGGAGTTCAATCTTGAAGAAGTTCCCGTAAGCCAACAGTCGACTCCTATGTGTGTAGACTCTTGTTTTTCACAATTAAATGTCTGACTCGCGCTACTCAATTTTTCAATAGCGCTTTCTCTTCCGTTCAGTTGGTGGTACAACTTATCTACGATAACACTCGGGTTGTAATCTGTTGAGGTATGGGTGGTGTTTACATTAAGACACCGTTTTCTCACTTTTATAGAGCTTTCTAATCAAACAAAGAAAGCCAAATCTCTTTTCTGATCTTCCTCTGTGTGCGAATGTTTTAGTAGTCAGTAGTTTCAAACATTCGGAAAAACTTATATTTTCTTATCACTAATTATTTCATAATCTGTACTATTATTGGCTTTGCTGTGTTAATGAGGCATGACAGCTTACACCGATGTACTTATGTGTCAGGTTCTACATTGCCTAATTCAGTGAATCAAGTTAAAACTTCGGCTAGACAGGTAATTAAGGTTATATCGATGAAACAGGATTTGCCCCATAGGCACTCAGGGTCAGGAATTGGTAGAGTGTAATTGCGTTTTTAAGTTTTAATATTGATTATGCTATTATCATGCTCAGAAGAGTACTTTTCTTAATTGTTCATTACTTAGTTTCTTTTCCAATCTATGCGTTTTTCTATTATGCAACGTCTGAATTTTTTTCTGACTTTTGATGAATGTGCTTTTCTTGTTTTGTTTTCTTAAACCTCAGGTGACAAATATAATATCCGTTTCAGATATGGCAGAAATTGCAAAGTTGAATAAATCAACCGTAATGCATGACGTTTTCCGCATTTTCAGCCATACACTAACAAAACGTTCGTTACGTATGCTGTACTTGCAAGTCTTCGAAGCTTTGATGTTATCCAACCTTCGTTCATTTCATGGCATCCCAAAAAATACTGTAATTCACCTTGTAGCTGATGTATGCGCTCATCAAGTAAGCGAAGAATATTTTCGTTTTGGTTTGTAGATGGTCGCACCTATACTTGATTTCTGATTTATTGATAGTAAATGATTTAAACATTAGAAAAATACACTTGTTACTGAGTTTTATTGAACTTCTCAGTTATTTAAATAAAATTATCACTTAAGGAGCTAGTGTAATGTGCATTCAAAACTACCTGTTGTTAGTTTGAGAGTATTTTGATTAACGTAGGTCATCGTAATGTCTTATTGAAATTCTGCATACGAATTCTATCACGTGGAGCTGCTCGATAAAACTTGAAAATTTTAAATCAAAGTATGCTGTGTAACTGCAGACTATATGGGAATCTAGTCGCCACATTGTAACTTGGTCGATAGATTTTGATCCCTCGTGGAAGAGCATAGGCTGTCCATCAGGAATTTTTGGCCAGTGTTTTTAAGTAAGATTGTTTTCTACGTGATGGGTTTTCTGACTCCATGCCCAACCTCCTCGTTTACCAGGGCTCGGGATCGGGAGTAACCCTAGAAAGGCTACAGGCGTCAACCAATGAATTAAAACATTTTACTGACTGCAACACTGCTGCATGCATATGAGACAGCATAAGTTACGTCTCAAAACTGGTAATCTGTTTAAAGAACAGTGCTTTCATGGGTAAACCATTTACTGAGCTCTCAACCACCGTACTAGTCCAAATATGTTCACTTATGCGTTAAATTTCATCTGCTAACTTTTATTCATTTATTATAAGTTCATTGGTTTATTTGAGATCTCAAACTAATATAAGTTAAACAGCCAGTTATTGGTTTGTGATTTCAACAAAATTTAACTATCTCCACAACTATCGTACTGATAGTTTTCTAGCACCTGTAGTTATTAATCTGGATATTTTATTAAAAATATTATCGAGTTCTTGACCCTAAGACATCCACCTGCGTTATTACTTAGTATTTTTTTGTATTCATTTGCCACTTTTTTCTCACAGAATGTCACGTTTGGTTATGGTGATTGGATATTATCAGGATTGAAAGATGCCGGTGTACCAAGGGTACGTTTCACGCACATGAATAACATTAATTATATGCATATCCTTGTAATATGTCACTTTTTGAAACCGTTAGTATTTGCATTAGTTAAAATCAATTTTCTGTTTTTATTTGTGTGAAACACTAGGATTGTTGACATTTGATCTGTGAAGTTTGAGGATGTGATCATTATCCTAAAGTACATTGCATTTTTGTTTGAATATGTGTTTCATGATCGCATTTTCTTTTTTCTATTATTCAAGCACATTATGGCGAAACTTTCTTCTGATCAATCTGTGGAACTATCTTCGTAAGTTTGATAATTGTTTCACGTTTTTCAAATCCAATCAAAGTCTGTAAAGTTAGTTAGACATCAATAATCCACGCTCCTTTTTAACATCATCACTTTATTTATAGGTAAAAATTATACCCGGGTACTAAACTCGAAGCATTTGGTTTTCATAAGGGGGTTATTCTCTGAGCCCTCATGTCAGACAATTAATTCACATGTCCTTACTTTTCTTACTTATGCTTCCTTTTTCCATTATGCTCTTCAATTTCAGGTTTTCAGATCTTAGCGTTGTGCTTTTTGGCGGGCAAACGAGCAATGGTAAGCACAAAATCAGTTAAAGACCATTCTTGTAAGGTGTATTGTTCGATTTATATACTTGGTTTTCTGTGTGGATTGTACTATCATTGGTTACTGATTTTGAAAGAAGATTAGAACGTTTTTGGTAATACTCATCAATGTCGAGCTGTTATACCGTTTTTGTGTATTAAGCGAATTTCCCTGTTTCTTTGCACCGCTGTCGCTGGAGATATGGTACTATAAACAGTTTGAAAATAGTGTCTATCGGTTTCGTGATTGTCACTTCGTTCATTTTTCAAGTGCATTAGCGTGAGTTATCACATCGACATTACCGGTAGCCTTTTCCCCATGATTATATTAGTTATTTTTATCGATTAGTCACAAAAAAACAGAGCATCATTTCAAGTTTCCGTACCACATTAAGACAAAATAACGTAACGGTAATTGTTAAAGGTATTGACTTCCATAACACTATTCAGATTGTTGGAAAACCGAGAAAGGCTGAATCGGGTGGAGGTAGTTCTGTTATTGTTCTGTTTCAAGAAGCATCAACCATATCTGCACCCTTTTCCAAATGTTAAATGATCGTCATAATTATAGCACGCTAACAGTCGTTGTGATTTTTGGTATCCTGACTATCTTCGTTACGCTAAATGTGATTGTCCTTTGGGATCATCTGGGTTTTTCCTGTCATCCCAATCAAGTCGGTTGGAGAACACTAAGACTAAACTCAGCGAACTCATGGTTCGTAGGGGCTGTTGTATGGCTGACTTTATTGTTTGACTGCAATAAGTTGTTTGTCTCAAACACCCAACATCTGAAGTAATGTTACCTTGTCACAAAGGAATGAATGTTTTAGAAAAAGTATATTCTAAAAACAAAACTTCACCTTGCGTCATACATTTCGGTCTCTGGCAGAAATATGATTTAAGCTTAATGATTAGATCTTTTTAATTGATCAGTACAAAGCAATTTTAAAAACTCAAGTTTCAGAAGAAGAGAGATTTTACTGGTCTACGCCTTGACTATGCATTTTAATTGTTATAAGGCCCAATAGTTTGTTCGAGGTAGTCTCCAAGCGGTCTCTTACAAAACTTCGTAAACCGTTACACCCTCGCTTTTTTGTACGGTGCTAAAATATTTGAAAGATTTCCCCACTGTTATCGGATATTCATGGGACAAGGTTAGATTTCATACAATTACAATCGATCATTTGTAAATCCCATCTCTTGTTTTGAAAAAGTATGATACAGGATGTCTGGAGTAAATACTTTACTGCCGTCACACCTCAGTTAAGTCAGCAATACTGCTTCAGACTGCAACCATAAATTGCTGTTTTTTATTTGAACACATATTTTGGTACAAGGAGGCACCAGATACATGTCCGCCACACAAATCTCATTTGATTTTTATGAGTACTGTGGTAGTACTCGGGTGCTCAAACTCAAGCAGGCTGTTTTATTAGGGGGCGACACCCGAAGCCTTTGACCTAGAGGTCTGATCCACAAGGCAGTGAGGTAACATCAGGAGATACAGTTCCATGGTAACCGGTGACCAATAATTGGTTCACATGCCATTTGTTCCTGCAGGATACTGAAACCCATGTGCACCGTTGGTTTTGGAATCAGGGTTTTCCAACTCTCCTAGGTTAAATTCTCGTGTCCACCGATATTGTTAAACCGCCGGATATTCGCTTTTCATCCTCTCAATTTCGTACACAACATCCCTATCACGAGAAGGCAGTAATTAGGACTTCCGTGTCGATGGTTGTATGTACGTGGTCATGTGAGAGCATTTCGTGAGGGAGGGCTGACTCTCAACACTCTCGGCTGTACCAAAGCATTCGTGGGCAAATTGCTGCTTGGACTTGTATTATTCTTTACCTACGTACTTCGTATCGTGAACCCTAAATGTGAGAGTGTTTCACCCAATATCGCTTGACTAGATTATCACAATGTGAATGCCTGAGCATTATGTAATTGTCGCAACCACGGTTATGATCGTTTTTCACCAAATATGTATGGTTTATATTGGGTTGGTAATTTCCTCATATACGTGTTTCGTTTGTTTTACTCATCTTTCGAGAATTTGACATATTGAAAATTTTTAATGATAGTCATTGACACAGCTATTATGTAAACATGTGATTCATTATGAATATTGTAGGAATATATTAATATACATTTCCTTTTTCACTTTTTCTAATATAAAGCAGTCAGAAGAAACAAAAATGAAGATTCATTAGCTAATCAGATGGTATGTTGTGTACATGATATATATTTTTATAGAATGAAATACATAGTTACAATTTCTCATAAATAAAGCGTTGATTGTAGCACAAACTTGTGTGCTGCGTTTATTGAACACTATGTTCTTTACGCTTTCTGATAGTGTGTATTATTGTGTATGTGTTTTAGTCTTGTTTATATTACACGTTGTTCATAATTACTTTAATGTTTTTACAGAAGTTGCCTTCTGAAGAATCAGTACCAATTGCCGCCGAATCACTTGTTAAGTAAGAGTATTATGCGATTATTAATTTGTTATTGTTTGATTTTTCTAACTAATTGGTTTCTTTTACTTCTGGGTTGACATCTAATGTAATGCTTTCAATTGAATGTAATGTTAGTCAACCATTTGTAGTCAGCGTAGTGCCTGAAATGAATTATGATCTAGTCAGTATGTATATGTTGTCACATGATAAGATTACTGTTTTTCTCGTCAATATTACCTTTTATTTCCCTACTAAAACTTGCTTGATTTCATTATCCCTTATTATAGAGCACTAAAAGATGATCCTAAAAAATTGGAAACGGAATTAAAATCTATTGAAGCTTTATGGAGTTTACAAAGTATGTTTGTCAATTGTTTTTAGATATGTATATATTTCGTAAACTTTTATTTTAATATTCTATAAAATAATCATTGCTAATCTATATTATTTTGTTACTTTCAAGAGAAATTCATTTTATTGAGCTATCTCGTAAATCTTGGATCAAAAGATCTGGTTGAACGTGTGTTACAATTTTTGCCTGAAGAACAAAGAAAACAACGTGAACCAATGAAATCACTTGCACATATAATAAAGTGAGTATATTTTATTGAAAGAAAAGAAAATAATTAGAAATTTCCTCTTTCATTGTAATGTAATTAAAAATTCCCTCCACTTTACTTGTTCAACAAGTATACGATTTTATAAAGACAAAAAATTATTTAATTTCATAGTGTGGTTGTTTTCATTACAGAATAATATGTTATCAAATATTATTCGTATAAATACTTTTAAAGTCGTCGACTTCTTGATTAGTCAGTAACAACGTAAAACTCCGTACGTACGTGCGTACATCACTTCGACTTGCCACATCACAGAAACAATTCTCGACTCAAATCCGGTAATGGTAAAGGTAGTAAGAGTATAAGCAGTAATCGAAGAGATTAGGGTTTGTAGATGTTATTCAACGAGTATAATCCAGTGATGTAAATTAGAAAATAGAAAAAAAGGACATGAATAATTCAGAAGAATTTTGAACAGCACAAATAATGGATGCACCTGCGCCATTGCAAATGATTTTCAGCCGTGTCATTCAAGATCTTTAACCATCAGTTGCTATCGTCTTTCGGATCCCCCAAATACCTTGGTACGGCCGAGAGTGTTGAGAGTCAGCCCTCCCTCACGAAATGCTCTCACATGACCACGTACATACAACCATCGACACGGAAGTCCTAATTACTGCCTTCTCGTGATAGGGATGTTGTGTACGAAATTGAGAGGATGAAAAGCGAATATCCGGCGGTTTAACAATATCGGTGGACACGAGAATTTAACCTAGGAGAGTTGGAAAACCCTGATTCCAAAACCAACGGTGCACATGGGTTTCAGTATCCTGCAGGAACAAATGGCATGTGAACCAATTATTGGTCACCGGTTACCATGGAACTGTATCTCCTGATGTTACCTCACTGCCTTGTGGATCAGACCTCTAGGTCAAAGGCTTCGGGTGTGATCCCCTTAAAAAACAACGTGCTTTGGTTTGAGCACCTGGGCAGTATTCCTGTCCTCACACCAATCGAATGGTTTATGTAGCGCGTATCTGTTTGTTGCCTCCTTATACCCATGTTTATGTGTTCAAATAAATAAATAAACATGGCTTAATCTACCTGCCAGTGACTTCATGGATTTATGTCATGTTTTGGTCTGGCCGCCTGCCAGCTTTCTTCCAACCTACTCTTACACCAGAAAACATCGCACATCGGGTAGTCGGTGGTTGGGCATACGTAACACATGTCCCAGCCATCTCAACTGATGAAGTTTCACCACTTCATCAATCGAGTTGCCATCCTTACCCAGTACCCGTTTCCTAACAACTGTGTTACTTACTCGGTGGTCCCAGAATATACGAGCAATGTTTCGGAGACACCTATGATCAAATACTAGTAACCTACGAATATCCTCTACTCTTACCGGCCACGTTTCACTGCCACAAATTTGCACGGAACGAATTGCTGCTCGGCAAACCCTTCCTTTGGTTTGAATCTCGCGTACACCATAAATAACGCACGTTGGCAAGAGCTAGTCGAGCCTTCTGTATCCGTGCTGAGATTTCGTCACACACCAGACCACAAGGGCTGATGAGACTTCCGAGATAAGTGAAGTGGTCGACACGCTCACCAACTTCAATCTCTATCATTTGTTTTGGGGTCGATGCAATCCAATCCTGAAGCAAAATTTTTCATTTCGAAGGGGTAAGTCGCATCCCGAACATGCTTGCATTGTTGTCAGGCGTCAACCTCTATTGACGTGATTTTCTGAAACAGTGGTCAGATAATACATATTTTGTCACGAATGAGGCTTTTATGATTTGTTATTTAAAATTATATTGACAGGGCAATACAAAGTGTCCAAGTATTGAGTGCTCACGAGATTAGTTAATTAAGTTGGATTCCTAATCGAACTGATACTGGAAGACAAAAGCTGAGTAGAATAAGTTTCTTATATTAACACAGATAATCATGATTAAAAATCATTTAACAATAAACGACTAAATGAATAACTAGCAACAATAAGTCATTTTTGATTCAATTAAATTAATGCCTAACTAATTCATCATCATATAAGCGTAATTCAATAAATGCGTAAAATTTAACAGTATCTTTATATTAGAATCTTTATTTTGTGTTCAATCAACATAGACGCTGGATTGTCCTTATTCGTTTAAGTTGTCTTTGTTTCTTTTATTGATTTAATAAATATAGTTATTTTTCATGTACAGGTTATCCTTAGAAAATGATACGGAAAAAGAATCATCTTCAGAAATTGTGAAACAATCGATTCAAAATTTACAAAATCTTTCACCTAAAGATTTATACTCTACAATGAGGGGTCCACACTTAGATACACTTTTCAGATGTTGGCCAACTGAACATATTTCAGACTGTATGTTATATATTAATTAATTATTTTAACTTGTAAATTCAATTAGTCACAATATTTTATGGTCGATTATAAAATTTATACTCACTGTTATAATGTTCTGTTCTCCCCAAATGCCCTGGTACGGCCGAGAGTGAGGAGAGTCCTCTCTCCCTCTCGAAATGCTCTCACATGGCCATGCGTATGTAGCCTCTGCCAGGGAAGTTCTACTCACTGGCTTCTCGTGGCGCGGGTGTTGTTTACGAAAATGAGAGGACGAAAAGCTAATGTCCGGCGCTTTAACCGGATTCCACATGGCACCCAGTATCCTGCGCGAACAAATGGCGTATGAACCAATTGTTGGTCACAGTGATGTTGGCTGACAGTTGTTTTGAGTTTCATGTGTTGTCAAACTGTAGGAATGCGGTCCCTGCTTTGCCAATTCGTACTCAAATATTTACATTAGATTCTCCTTGTTTAACAATGATGTAGACCAGGTACGTGAAAGTCACCATTTATTCCAGTGCTTCTCCATCAAGTATGATTGGGTTCGTTGTTGTTCTCCGTGTTGTGTCTGAGGATCTTACGTTTTCCCCTGTGTATGTTCAGGCCTACTGATGCGGAGGTTGCTGCAGCTACACCGATTGTCTTCACATGCATTTGGTCATATGCATGCTAAATATGTATTTAGTAAGGTGAACAAATTATTTGTATTACTTTTAGAAAGAGCGATGCGTGAGTAGTAGATAAAAAATTTGTGAAAATCATAAGAATAAAATAACGTGAATGTGGATCATATTTGTATACATATGAGCGAAAAAATATATATATCTACTAAATAGGCTTGTAAACTGTGATTATGGTTAAGAGGGGAATCTAATATTTTATACATACCATAAGGCTTTCTATTCATAGCTATTCTTAACTTCTTTAATATAAGGTTGGTTTAGCCGTGTATCTGTAGGCATCTTTATCTGATATCGGGAAATAAATCTGAAGCTGAAAAGCATGTTTTTACTACACATTTCGAAATTGATGTTGTTGACCTTTGTCGTCCTTCGCTAAACTTCATTGGTAAGTCTATCACTCTGACCAACAACGTACATGCCAGTATCATTTATTTTACATTCATATATGTCATTATCTTTGGAAAAGTCATGTTTTTTTAATTTGCCAGAACTAGTTATATTTATTGCTGTTAAAAAATATTCATATCGTATTTCCTTTTAATTTTTTATCAGTGATTGATATCGCAAAAAGGCTTTCCAAACTTGGTCTCAATTCTGTCAATTTACAGTTGGCTGGAGTTTTGGTTAATCGTGGGCTGAGTGACTTAGTTTCTACTTTGTTGGAGGTAATCATCGTTATACTTTTTATGACGAAAGATAAGTAGGGAGTGGGTTAACTTTGTTTTGTAGGCAGTTAGTTACTGGCAACAAAGTTACATTAATGTTGGAATCTATATATAGCCAGATATGGCTAAGCGAAAACCAATCAGTTTTAAATTCTGCTCGCTAAAACACTTATACACAACTAGCAGGTTCTTTGAGTAAACACGTTTGTTAATACCTTAGAATGGTATGTCTACGTAGTTTGCGAATGTGAGTTACTGTACAAAATATTTTGTCATGAATGGCCATTAAGTACGTCGATAGTTAATCAATGTGATATATTTTGTTCTAGTTACTTGAAGACATTATTGTGTTAAGTAATCTTTCCATCACTTAATGATAGCTCAGTTAGAGTTTATCCACCTGAGAATTTTCTTATTCGATACCGTTCTTTAATTAGATATTATACTAGCAATCCTCTCCTTAGTTATTGTACCACATAACAAAAAAAGATATATTGAGATTATCACCCCTCTAGACATGCTTGACTTGTTAAGAATTATGCGTTGCATGTCAAATTCAACTCCATGTATTATCTTATTCATTTCTTGGTACTACAAACTTTTGCGGAATACATATCAATTGTTGTGATATATGTATATAGGAGTAATGTTACTGACCTGTCATCCTAACAAAAAAACTACAGGAGCAATAAGAAACCGAATGATTATACTTTCGAATATTGTAATGGTTTCCTATTCCAACAGTACCAATAAGTTTTTTTACCTTAACACAATGTGCTAGACACCTTGTACACTGAATTCGTGTGGTGTCATGATCATTTTAACAATGAATATTAATTTGTCTTCAATGTTACTTCTGATTTAGAATAACAAAATAGTTCCGTTTACTTTCTTGGTTGGCAATCCACGAAATTCATTGACGAAATCTGAATTTCTGCCTTCGGTGGAGTATCTAAAATCTGTTGATTGTCAACATATTCCTGGTTTTGTGGATCATTGTCTCCGCAATGCAGGTACTGTTTCTAATTATGTTTGTTGTGGTTTGTCGCTGAATTCGCGGTAAACTCAATCCCTTTTTGTCGTTGTTACGTTACTTTGTACATATTTTAACAAATTCAGTAAAATCGTAATTAACATAGATTGAACATATTCATGAGTTTCTACAAGTGATTGATTTCAAAAAATTACTTCTCCAGCTTTCATCATTACATTTTGGTCGAACGGTAGGACTAAAATATATGCTGTTCGTTACGGTGTATATAATACAACCAGTCATCGAAATTTTATTATCACTAAAGTGAATAGTCGATCAACAGGCTATTAAGTAGATTGAGATCATCATACATAGATATCTGTCTGCCGCATCATCAGTGACCACCCTACTTTAATTCACCATACATCACATCTATGTCTACAATTAGTATCGGCTAATTCTATGCAGTTGTGTGGAATAATCCCAGAAATCGGTATATAGCCGATAGCACTTGACTAATAGTAATAATATTCAAGCGATTATTACGATCTCATTTTCCATCCGTCATCCGAAGATAGATTCTTTTAAATGAATACATTAATATCGTTGTCGTTACTTCGGTGTCAACAGTTCAACTTGAGTCGTTATTCAATAGACGATTTCACTGACTTGAAATCATGCTGTTTAAAATAGTACATTATTTGTACCTTTGATATAGTCCTGATGTTTTTTTTATATAATTTCAGCTTTGTCGACAAACGTTGACAACTTATACCAGTTAATTCGTACAGTAGTATCACCACCGTTCAATATGGATCTTCTTCAAGTTTGTATACAACCCACTCTCCAAGTTTTACATCATCGTTTGGAAGTGAGCGAAAATGTAAGTTCTGGTTTTATGCTTCATTTGTCTGAGTTTAAAAAAAACTTAGTTTGGAAGTAGCACTCATTTTTGTAATATAAGCTTCCATCACGATTTATTGATTGCTGTAGATCCAGTCGTTCAGAGGTATTTTTTGTTTGGTAACTGGTTAGACAAACTTTTCCAATAATTTATCTGACACCTTGACTTATTTCATTCGTTAAATACGAAAGTACTCTAAATGAACTATTATTCGTTCAGCTGCAGTGATTTCGGTCGTTAATTTATGGAAACAAATTCTGGCACTTTCCAAAATAAATCGGTCTAAGTAAATGTCGCAGCATTTTTACTCATACTCTGAGAAGT
This sequence comes from Schistosoma mattheei, assembly GCA_944470405.2. Classification (NCBI taxonomy): domain Eukaryota; kingdom Metazoa; phylum Platyhelminthes; class Trematoda; order Strigeidida; family Schistosomatidae; genus Schistosoma; species Schistosoma mattheei. Next base: position 91,574,651 of record OX103947.1, on the reverse strand, counting down.
TACTATTCCTTTTTAATCGCTTAGCAGTAGTTTCTGGCTGAAATTACGGGTTTTAATCTTGAGTAACAGGTCTTACTTTGTGCAACTGTTGACTATCTCTGTTTTCTGTGGTTAATCTAAAAAAAATTGATTTCTGTCTTTTTCGTTGTAGTTACCAGAAGATATACTTCAAGCTACTCAACCAGTTGTTCAAAAAATTAGTGCATTAAAAGCAAAAGCTTCCAATTGAATCAGAAAGCTCTCACCCCTCATTTCTTTCTTCAAACTGCAAAATTATAGGTTTCTTTATGAAGGATTTTAATTGTCTTTAGTCATCATCGTGTATAATAAATTATTCGAATCAGCTTCTCCACTTTTTGGTTTGCGCTTGAGTTATTGATTAGCAAGTACTAACTAGAGACACTACAATGCACTTTTCATAAACTAAAAAGGGTTATAACAATAGCACCTGCATAGTTAGTAACTTATTAGTGAGATAATTACCGAAGAAGATACCCTCTCATACTATAAGACATTAACTACTAATATTACATTTTGAAAATGGATGTGTTTTTAGCGAAGATGTCAAATGAAATATCACTGAGTTCACGTGTGGTCTTAAACGATACAAAGAATTGCCATGCTTTACCATGGGTACATTTATAGACCTGACCAGCCCTTCTCGGAAGTTGGTGTATTATCCAGTGCAAAGTTTGAATAGGTTTATCCAAACCTCATCTCAATGGACGGTCATTTGTTGGCAGTCCCGTTAAATGGCGGTGTGAAATCATAACAAGTTGGGAATATACCGTTTTCCATTCTTTGTCTTACTGCTTCTGTTGACTGCCAGGGAAGTCCTACTCACTCCCTTTATGATAGGACTTTTGTTTACGAAATTGGGAGGGCCAGAAGCGAGTGTCCGGCGATTTACCTTGGTTGGCGAGTATGTAGGAGTTGGAAAACCTTCCAAACCAATCCTGCACATTGACTTAAGGATTTTAAGGGAGCAAGTGGTGTATGAACCTATTTTTGGTCGCCGGCTACCACGGGACTGCATCTCCTAATGTTGATGCACTGCCTTGGGAATCGAATTATTTATGTAACACATACCTCTTTGGTGTCTCCTCGTACCGATCTTTATGTGCTTAAATAAATAATTGACTGAAGGGTATGGCTTGTAATAAGCTAATGCAAAGTTTCTTCCTCGTGTTCAAATTAAAGAGTAAACCTCAGGAATCACTTTAGAAGCAGTTAATTAATCTTCATTTTCACCTAATTGTCCAAGTGGTATTGTCATTTACGAGTGATGTAATCCAAATGTTAAGAACTAATAGTGGATTTCTATAATGTTCAGTAAGTTGACATAGTCGGAAACTTGCTTCTAACCCTTGGAAGTGCTGTAGGTCAAGTGCACTGGGTTGCATAGGATTTGTCATAGCTGGGACATGAACCCAAAGTACTCTGTTTCCAAGATCATACCTCATATATTGGATCTTGGGATCGCTAATTTCTAACACTGCTGGACGATCGTCGTGAAGACTTCTGTAAGTGTTTCCTTGAATAACTGTCTGATTTTACCAACATTCTTCGTTCATCACTCCATCAGTAAATTCCCAGAAACAAGAATAATTTCAAATCTGCCCTGGGAACTCAAAGGTGTTTGATTAGGAGAATTGTGATGCCTCATGTTGAAAGCCGAGGTTCTTCAAAAGTCAATACATATGTCCCTGAACCGAATGTAAGATTCAGTGGACACCCAACTTCGAAAGTAACAGTCTGGATTCCATAACGATAGGTCTTGAATCGACTAAATCGTCACATTACGAATCGTTGCTGAGCAGTCAATTAAATGGAACTCGTTACTATATATCCACTTTCTTGACTATGATGAAGCTTTTGGCCCTGTGGATAAGAGAACCTTAAAGAGGCTTCTTGGACACTAGAGTAGTTGAGAAAATCGTCAACACGATCCAGAATTCATACGACGGACTACACTGCAACGTCGGATATGGAGGACAGCTGACAGACGCATTCGAATCGAGAACCGGAGTGAGATATGGGTGTTTACCCTCCCTCTTCCTTTTTCCTCTATTGATTATCTGAATTATGAAGACATTCACATGTGTGTGGGGGGGTTCGAAACACAATGGACAACTTGGATGCAACTAGACGATTTTGACTTCACAGATGACCTGGCCGTTCTATTCCATGCATATGACCAAATGCATGTGAAGACAATCGGTGTAGCTGCAGCAACCTCCGCATCAGTAGGCCTGAACATACACAGGGGAAAACGTAAGATCCTCAGACACAACACGGAGAACAACAACGAACCCAATCATACTTGATGGAGAAGCACTGGAATAAATGGTGACTTTCACGTACCTGGTCTACATCATTGTTAAACAAGGAGAATCTAATGTAAATATTTGAGTACGAATTGGCAAAGCAGGGACCGCATTCCTACAGTTTGACAACACATGAAAACTCAAAACAACTGTCAGTCAACATCACTGTCATTATTCTCGATGCAAATATCAAAATAGTTCTACTATACGGGACGGAAACGTAGAGAACTACCATAATCAAAGCTGTACAAATATTTATAAATAAATTTCTGCGAAAGGTACTCAATATACATTGACCGGATACTATTAACAATCGTCTACGAAGGATACTCAATTACTGTTCGCCGGATGACATCAAATAGATGTACACATGTGTGTTAGAGACTTTTGGCGAGTCAATAGCCACTTGTTACCCTTTTTACAATTTCAATTTCTCACACGGAGATATAGGTTTTGCCCACGTTCATGTATGTTAAATAGGTCCTTTATAGAGTTCTGCTGGTTTTAATTGCATATGTACATGTGCAGGACCCTAACCGAATCAGACGGCTCACTGGACGTCGAACTGTTCACTGACTCTTATCAAAGTCAACGAAAACCAACACGCAGCAATTAATTGCACCCCAACGACTGGTCCATACTGTGATGATCGCAACTTCTTCCTCGTAATTAATTTAAGTGATACATTTCTCTAATAACCCTTTTTGTGTTTTACGGTCTTTAACGCAGCCATAGTGCCTTGCTAGGACGAAAGGTTAATTCATGTTAGGTGCTTACTGCGAGGCGTGACTTCGAAGTTATCTGGTTCGTCACACCACTCCCATCTATTTCGCGTAGGGCCCCCGAATGCCCTGGTACGGCCGAGTGGGGAGAGTCTGCTCTCCCTCTCGAAATACTCTCACACGGCCACGCGTATACAGCCTCTGCCAGGGAAGTCCTACTCATTGCCTTCTCGTGGGGGGGCTGTTGTCTACGAAAATGAGAGGACGAAAAGCGAATGTCCGGCGCTTTAACCGGATCCCAAACCAATGGTGCACATGGGCTCCAGTATCCTGCGGGAACAAATGGCGTATGAACCAATCGTTGGTCACCGGCTACCATGGGACTGCATCTCCTTACGATGCTCCACTGCCTTGTGGGTTAGACCTTTAGGTCAAAGGCTCGGGGTGTGGCCCCCTAAGATAACCACCTGCTTCGGTTTGGGCACCCGGGCAGTATCACAGCCCACACACAAATGATGAACACTTTATGTCTATGGAAATTACTTTTCTCGCTTTGAAAAACAATCAATTGATTCAAATTATTATCATTACAATTATTGTCATTATTATTACTATTATTATTATTACTATTATTGTCATTATTATTATTATTTTCCACATTATTCACCCTCTTTTATACTTATACAGCGGCTCGTCTTTGGTGGAAATTCGACTGTATCTAAACGTTCTCGAGTCACTGTCCGGTTGAAAATTGTATGTTACCACCGAATACGAGGACTGAAGCAGTTTTTCTGAAACCACGTGCACCATTCAAACTGGCTGCCTTCAACGTTCGCACATTTATGCAGGTCGGACAACAGATAGGGCTGGCTATGTCTTTGGAAAGTCTTAATATCGATGTGTGTTGTCTATCCGAGACCCGTATTCAAGACTCTGGCGAAGTACTACAAATTCGATCTCCATCTGTCGCTTCGAAAAGCTTGTTTTACGTGCGCTTATCCGGGGACCCTGTGGCATCTTCGTCTGGTCTTGCTGGCGTTGGTGTCGCACTAAGCGCTAGAGCTGAGGCAGCACTAGTCGATTGGATCCCCATTAACAGTCGGTTATGTGCTGTTAGATTAGAAAGTTCCATCAAAGTGAGAAGAAATCGGCGTGAGAAACGATGTCTTTTCGTCATCTCCGCCTATGCCCCGACAGATTGCAGCCCGGATGCAATCAAGGATGAGTTTTACCACCAGTTATCTGTTCTTCTCCAGAAAGTGCGTTCGACAGATATTGTAGTACTAGCCGGAGACTTGAATGCTCAGGTCGGGCGTCTAGGCACAGAAGAGAGTCGTTTAGGTGGCCGATGGGGACTCGTTGGTCGCAGGTCAGATAACGGGGACCGTCTACTGCAACTTTGCACAGACCACAACCTGTTTCTGGCTAGCACTAACTTTCGGCACAGTCATCGCCGATGTGCCACCTGGCGTCCTCCCTCTGCATCTCAAGCCTGGACTCAGATTGATCACATCGCGATCAGCTACCGCTGGCGTGGTTGTGTACAAGACTGCCGCTCCTTTTGGAGTACCTATCTGGACTCTGACCATGCCTTGGTCTGCGCCAATCTTGCCTTACTTTTCAGTGGACAACGAAGTGACGCCATCAACGGATTGATGTTAGCAAGCTGGTTGCAACTTCTGTTGCAAGTAAGTATCGAACCGAGCTAGCCTCTAGGCTAGCTACCACTCCACCGAAAAGTATAGATGAGCATTGGTTGCAATTGCATGACGCCATGAAAATGGCGGGAACAGTCAGTTGTGGGTTTGCGAAACGTCCCGCTTTAAGCACTGGGTTTCTTCTGGTTCCTTACAACTCATTGAAGCCCGTCGGTCTACTCCGGGTGACCGTGAGTTTGACCATAAACGAAGGATGTTACGTAAGGAAATTGGGCAAAGCTTGCGTAAGGACCGAGAAGCCTGGTGGTCGATGCGTGCTAATGAGCTGGAAGCAGCAGCTGCATCTGGTAACTACCGGAAGCTCTTCCAGCTCATCCGAGCCACTGGCAGCAAGAAGTCTGGTGTGAGTGAAACAATCTGCGAGGATGATGGGATGCCAATCACTAACATCCATCGACGTCTTGGACGATGGGCAGAATTTTTCGAAGGGCAGTTCAACTGGCCTGCTGCTCCGGCAACATCGGTCAGACTGTCCTGCCCTCCATGGCCGGTGACGACTGATCCACCAAATGAGGAGGAAGTCCGCAAGGAACTCCAACTCTTGAAGCGTTACAAATCACCTGGCCCAGATGACTTACCTCCGGCTCTTTTTAAAGATGGTGGTGACTTTTTGACTAAGGAATTGACGACGTTGTTTACAAAGGTTTGGGAACTAGAGAGTGTACCAACGTCATGGAATGAGTCGATAGTTGTCCCTATCTTTAAAAAGGGTTCACGTCGTTCCTGTAACAACTATCGGGGGATAAGTTACTTCCGATTGCGTCCAAGCTATTGGCTTCCGTCATACTTCGTAGGTTGTTCAAAACCCGAGAAAGATTGACTCGCGAGGAGCAGGCTGGGTTTCGTTCTGGTCGAGGATGTATTGATCATATCTTCACCCTCCGCCAAATGTTAGAACACCGCCATACTTATCAAAGGCCAACAATCGTAGTGTTTCTTGACATCAGGGCTGCCTTCGATTCGTTGGACAGGACTGTTCTCTGGGATTGTCTATTGAAGAAGGGTGTGCCTGAGAAGTTTATTAACATCCTAAAAGCCCTATATAAAAACACCTCAGGCAGAGTGAGGGCATACAACCACCTCTCTCCATTGTTCCATTCGAGCAGTGGGGTTAGGCAGGGTTGCCCAATCTCACCATTCCTCTTCAACTTTGCCATCGATGACATTCTGGAAACAGCTCTGATGAATGTAAGTAATGGTGGTGTGGATCTGTTGCCTGGAGAAAGACTTCTCGACCTTGAGTATGCGGACGATATTGTCTTACTGTGCGATAATGCCCAAGGCATGCAATCCGCACTTAATCAGTTGGCAATCAGTGTCCGTAGGTATGGTATGTGCTTTGCACCTTCGAAGTGCAAAGTACTTCTACAAGACTGGCAGGATTCTAATCCTGTACTCACCCTGGATGGTGAGCAGATAGACGTAGTCGAGAAGTTCGTGTATCTGGGTAGCTGCATAAGTGCTGGTGGGGGTGTGAGTGATGAGATCAATGCACGAATAGTGAAAGCCAGAGCGGCTTATGCCAATCTGGGCCACCTTTGGCGCCTTCGTGATGTTAGTCTGGCTGTAAAAGGTCGGATCTACAACGCGTCGGTGAGAGCAGTTTTGCTCTATGCTTGTGAAACCTGGCCTCTCCGAGTTGAGGACGTTAGACGACTCTCTGTGTTCGATCATCGCTGTCTCCGAAGGATTGCTGACATTCAGTGGCAACACCATGTCAGTAATGCAGAGGTTCGGCATCGTGTGTTCGGGCACAGAGATGATAATGCAATTGGTGTCACCATCTTGAAACACCGACTTCGGTGGCTTGGACATGTTCTCCGAATGTCGTCCCAGAGAATTCCACGTCGTGCATTATTTGCCGACTCTGGGACTGGTTGGAAGAAGCGGAGAGGTGGTCAGTGCATGACATGGTGTCGTGGCATGAAAGAAAGCTGCAAAGGACTGGCTTGTGTTGGTCCTTCACGACTCCCTGGTTGGGGTCCGAGAGATGGTGCTACACAGTGGCTAGAGACGTTATCAGATATGGCTCAGAATAGAAGCCAGTGGCGATCCTGCTGTAACCTTCTTTTACTTTCTTCATAAAAAGTGGTTGTGTCTCCCTTACCTGAAAGATTTCTTCTGATTGTACCTTTCCGTTCCCTCGTTACTACCACACTACCTTACACCAATCTCTTCGTTATTGTTCTCTTTTGCGCTCCTTAGCTTTTTTTCTTTTCTCTTCGAATTCTCATTGTTTTGTGTGGCGCATATATATTGGCGCTCTCTTGTACCAATATTCATGTGTTCAAATAAATAAAATAATTTCGCGTAGGCCCCCAATCATCCGAATCATATCATTTATGTTGGTGATCTACACATGCCTGGGCGGATTCACGAGTTTTCGAAAAACCATACCTATAATGGGCTTCACAACTGAAACGGTTGCCGAAGCTGTCATTCAGAACAGGGTAACCGTTCTTGGTACACCTGTTACAATGAAGATTGATATTAGAGCACAGTTTGAATCTAAACTATTCGACAACTTGTCTGAGTTTCTAGGCTCTAACTGAATACGTTGCACTGCATACCATCCTCAGGCTAATGGGATGATGGGACGTTTCTGTCGTCAGTTAAAGGCTGCCCCAATACCACATTCAAACCCCGGTCCGTAGACAGAGTTCCTGCCATTATTTATGTTGGGAATAAGAACGGCTGCCAAAACTGACTCAGTATTCGGCAGCAGAACTAGCCTTCCGGAAGAATCTAAGGTTGCCGAATGAGTTCCTCAATGCTCCTACTGACAGTAAAAACGCATAATTTAAAAAGTTTCGTAGACTAACTACGGGACCAAATGTCCAAGCTTAAACCAATTACTACTCGTGAACAATTGCGAGCGACAAATGTAACTAAGGATCTAGGCAATTGTACGCATGTGTGGATAAGGCGTAACGAAGTAAACGCACCATTTATTCATCCGTTTGAAGCCCATGCAAAGTTATTTCAAGAAAACTTAAATATTTCTTTGTACAAAAAACCAGGAAACACCGACTCAGTAAGTATTGATGGGCCAAAATCGACTTATCTAGATAAAGAAACATCACACGTGCTATTAGGCTGTTTATCTGACAAAACAATCGCAGAATTGAGAAGTACCAATGAGAATTCTGCATAGGTGAATAAAAAGGTTTAGATGGGCACTAAGAGATATCCACAGATTTTGTTTTAGCCTGAAATGAAACCACATATCTACTAGGATTTTAGTTTATAAAATTTTTCGTTTATTCAAACAATAAGAAAATAAAATAATTTTCATACCGTTTTTTTAATTATTACCGAAATGGTCGTAGTCTCAAACAACATACTACCCAATTTTCTTCAGATCCTTTACTTTTAATGTATGTGTTGTATTCATTTTTCATAATGAGTACATAAATCATTTATTACTAAACAATCCGCTAAGTAATATACATCTAAAACATATGAGTATGCGATCTTCGACTGAGATTTTTCCACTAATAGTAGAAGACAATTAGAACGTTTGATAGAAGTGTCGAACAAAATCACTATGAATACTTAATAAGACCCACACAATGAACACTCTCAATAACGTCGAATCCCGAAAACAATCCAGGTGAGTTTCACTAGTGCACTAAGTAATCTGTTATGGTTACAATACTTTATAACGTGCATCGTTTTATAATTATATGGACCAGACATATGTGTATTTTATTGTTAAAATCACCCACAAACTCATTTTTGGTACAAGATATATTCACTGGTTTTATATGATACACTACTATTTAAAAGTGGTTTTTAGACGAAGCACTTTGGATTAAACAATAGCCAATATTTATTAGTGGTTCTCATTTCTAAATTTAGTGTTGCTTCTCCACAGCAATAAGTTCCAGGCCTTTCATGTTCTACTCAATGGAGAAGGAACTACTGTGGAGAGCAACTGGAAGGGATCAAAGAAGCAATCACTTCAACATGTCATGAGGTCCTGGGTCACAAGAAGCACCATCACAAGGAATGGATCAGTGTTGATACACTGGATAAGATTCACGAAAGGAGGATCAAGAAAGCAGTAATCAATACCAGCCGAACAAGAGTAGAAAAAGCCAAGGCACAAGCTAAATACACAGAAGTAAACAAGTGAAAAGGGGCATTAGAACCGGCAAACGTGAATATGTGGAAGATTTAGCAACGACGGCAGAAAAGGCTGCAGGAGAAGGAAACATGAGACAACTGTATGACATTGCAAAGAAACTCTCTGAAAATCGCCGCAAGCCAGAGCGACCAGTGAAAAGTAAGGAAGGCAAAGTAATCAACAATATTGAAGAACGATGAAACAGGTGGGTAGAACACTTCAAAGAACTGTTGAATCGATCAGCCCCACTGAACCCACCCAATATCGAAGCAGCACCCACGGACCTCCCAATCAATGTTGGCCCACCAACAATTGAAGAAATCAGCATGGCCATCAGACAAATCAAGAGTGGCAAAGCAGCAGGACCAGACAACATTCCAGCAGAGGCACTGAAAGCGGACGTAGCGGCAAGTGCAAGGATACTCCACATTCTCTTCAATATGATTTGGGATGAGTAACAAGCACTAACAGACTGGAAAGAAGGACTTCTTATCAAAATACCAAAGAAAGGAGATCACAGCAACTGTGATAACTAAAGGGGCATCACTCTTCTCTCAATACCGGGAAAAGTCTTCAACGGGGTGTTGTTGAACAGATTGAAGGACTCCGCAGACGCCCAACGTCGAGACCGACAGGTTGGATTCCGTAAGAATAAGATCGTGTACAGATCAAATCGCAACTCTACGGATCATTGTTGAACAATCAATTGAACTGGATTCATCACTTTACATAAACTTTATTTACTATAAGAGAGAATTTGATAGCGTGGACAAAACAACATTATGGAAGCTCCTTCGACACTACGGCGTGCCTCAGAAGATAGTCAACATCATACAGAATTCATATGATGGATTAAACTGCAAAGTCGTGCATGGAGGACAGTTGACAAAGTCGTTCGAAGTGAAGACCGGTGTTAGGCAAGGTTGCTTACTCTCACCCTTTCTCTTTCTCCTGGTGATCGACTGGATCATGAAGACGTCAACGTCTGAAGGGAAGCGCGGGATACGATGGACATCTAAGATGCAGTTGGATAATCTAGACTTCGCAGATGATCTGGCCCTTCACTTAAATGAATGTAGAGTCCAAACACTCGAATCAGTACACGATTTAGGAATTAATTACACAGGAAGCCTGAACTTTGAAGAACATGCCTCCTCTATTATTTCTAAATCTAGACGGCTAATTGGTTTTATAATGAAAAACTTTTTCACAACAGAGGGTAAACTTACTCTCTACAAAATATGTGTACGACCCTCCCTTGAATACTGCTCTTTTGTCTTCTCTAATATGAATATCACAGACAAGATGAGAGTAGAAGATGTTCAAAGACGTTTCACACGTCAACTACTAGGATGTAACTCGAATCTCGATTACATAGACAGATGTAAGCATCTATCTTTAGAACCTTTATGGCACCGTAGGCTAAAAAAACAATTTAATATTTCTCTACAAAGCGATATATGGGCTCTCCTTTCTAACCTCCTGCCCGACTATCACCCACGACCCAGCCTATAGACTTAGAAACAACGCATATACACTACTTACCGTAAAACAACAAAAACAAATGCGTTGTAAGTTTTTTACAGTACGGTATAGTTTATTGTGAAACAGACTGCCAATGCCTATCCGTAACTGTGATACGTTTACCAGATTCAAAAGCTAATAACCCTATTTCTAGACTTCAAAGAGCTTCAACATTTCCTTGAACTCCCGCCCACCAAGGAGGCACTTTATTACGGACCGCCTAGTATCTAAAAAGAACAAGATTATAACAAGTTCGACTGTTACTAATACGAATATAACCAAATCTCAGAATATATGGCTTATCCTTTCCTATTATCCATTGTTTATTAATCATGACCTTATGCTCCTAACCCTAGCTTTCAGTTCCCAAATCTCTACAGGTTAAATGTCCATTATTCTTTCTAAAAGTCATGCCTTTTTTTCTACTGCAAGTAGACAGATAGCTCAATCTTATGGATGCTGATCTACTAAGACCGATCATACAAAGCTCAAAATTTGGCCACAAAGTCTTGTGAGTTTCTCAATGTTTTATTTGTCTTACCCTGAAACTTTTTTTTCTTTCTACAATTATATACCCTCTCATATCTTTTGATTTGCTATTAGTCCTTACTTCTTTAAACCATTAGTTATTTTCATAGCACTGTGATATACTATATGGATATCTAACCCATAAAACAGACTTTTCAACTATCTGATTTGCTTGTAACATGGACCTAGTAGAGACAGTGTATTCCAACTATGGGCTTTGATTAAAGCAGTATTCATACTTACCACAAACGTAAGAGAGCCTAACATCACAAAAGGAGGGAGGGTGGCGTTACTGACCAGCAAACATGAAGGTGGGGAGATAACTTCAATCCACCCATGTCTGTAGGGCAGAACATTTTGTTTAATTACGGCTCCTTATGGTTTAGTGGGATGTCACGAACTTATCAGATCCAGATTTGTGTAGTAAGGACAGAAGGCCTACGGCCTATGTTATTCCTTTTCTAGTATGCTTCTGTGAGTGTCCAGTCTTCTCTTGAAAGAGTCAATTGAAGGTGCGGACACCACTGCTTCAGGCAGCAGGTTCCAAGTATTGATGACTCGGTGTGAAAACCTGTATGCCACGGGTATTTTGTTCGTTCTTGGCTTTTCTACTCGCCTGCTATGTCCTCTGAGGTGTCCCGATCTAGTGGGAAGAAAGAGAGAGAATAAGTTAGGTCCGAAATCATTTCTCAGTATTCTGTACATCAATATTAGATCTCCCCTTAGTCTGCGATAGGACAGAGTAAAGAGGTTCAGTTTTTCAAGCCGCTCTTTATATGATAAACCCGGAGTTCCGGAATTGCACGCGTAGCTGCCCCTTTCTGTTTTTCTTTTTTTTTTGAGTCACCTTTAAAAAGGGGCTTGCAGCCTGAACACAGTTCTCTAACTTAGTTCTCACTAAGGATGTGTATAATGTGGTGAACATGGTAGTATCAAGCTTAGTGAATGTCCTTTTTAAAGCCCAGAGGGTTCGAAACCCCTTAACTGCGACCTCCCGGCAATGGGCCGTCGTCTTAAGATCATTGCTCACTGTCACCCCTAGGTCCTTATGAGACCGGACTACGGGTAATGACACATCCCCTATGTTGTACGTATTAACCTTTGAATCCCCCAAGTGCATGTAGACACACTTTTCCGAGTTGATAGGCATTAGCCACTCTTTAGACCAGTTTATCATATTATTTAAGTCCGCCTGAAGAGTAAATGCGTCTTTGTCTCCAGTTATTACTCGCCAAATTTTTACATCGTCAGCGTATAATAACATTGGAGACTGTACTATACTTGTAAGATCATTAACGTACATTATAAAAAGTAAAGGACCTAAGACGGAACCTTGGGGTACTCCACTAAGTACTGGTCTCCAGATGGAGCACTTGGAATTTATTCTTACTTTTTGCCTACGACCTACTAGGAAATCCTTAATCCATTTTAAAAGAGGTCCGGCAATACCAAGGTTTGCCAACTTCAATAGCAGCCTATTAGTTGGCACCTTGTCAAAAGCCTTACTGAAGTCTATGTAGACAACATCCACTGAGTTTCCGTTGTCTAGCGCATTAATCCAGAGCTCCCTAGCTATAAGGAGGTTCGTTGTACAGGATAGACCCTTTCTAAAACCATGTTGTGCCATGTTCAGCAAGTTATTGGTTTCCATAAATGCTGTTATGGTCCGTTTGATTATTCTTTCCAGTATTTTAATTACAACACTGGTGAGGCTTACGGGTCTGTAATTTGATGGAACTTGTCGTAGACCTGTTTTATGTATGGGAGTGACGATTGCGTCCTTCCAGTCCATAGGTAACACACCTTGGTCAAGTGACATTTTGAATATCACAGTCAGTGGGGCTGCGATATATTGGGCAATATGTCTCAAGATTTTAGGGTGTAGTTCATCTGGTCCTGTTGACTTCTCCATGTTTAGGGTGCTAAGAGCCTTAAGCACATCGTTTTGGTCGAAGTCCACGGTGAGCAGCTGGTTTGTTGACTCTGTAATTGGGTCTGGTTCTTTCTCTAGAGGAGGTTCCTGAGTGAAAACTGCCCCAAAGTAGTCAGCCATAACCTCAGCTTTTTCCTGATCTTCCTCTATCATTTCAGATTCACTTCCTACTTTAATTAGGTTGGGAATCCAATGATGAATCCTTGTTCTGTAGTTTATGTACGAGAATATCCTCTTGGGCTGCTTGAGTGCAGATTCTGCCAGCTGCATTTCATATTTTCTTTGCGCTTCCCGAATTTTAGTTATACACTCGTTTCTTATCGATCTGTAACGTTCCATCGTACCCGCTGTGCCAAGGCGGATGGCAACATCCCAGCATTTCTTCTTTTGTCTTAGTAAGCGTCGAATATCCCGCCCTATCCAGGGATGTCCGTGCTTCTTTTTCTTTGGGACAGTCCAGGGTATGTATGGTTGAGTTACCCGATTGTATAACTGCCTGAATAGAGTCCATGCCTCTTGTACTGATGCCTTTGAGTCAATTTCCCAGTTCTCAGCCGATGCTGCGGAGTTAATTGCCTGCATATCTGCCTTCCATATGTTAGGACGGGCCGGCGCAATTGTTTGACAAGCAATCTCAGCCATGAATTTGAATAAGATGACTGCATGGTCACTTCTCCCAAGTGGTGGGAGAAAAGCCGTTTGACCAACGTCATCACCGTGTGTGAAGACTAAATCTAAAAGAGAAGAGTTTCTTAAGTCGTATCTTGTGGGATCTCTAATGTGTTGGAATAATGCTAGTCCAATCGAGGTTTCTAACAGTTTGGAGTCGAACGACGATATGGATGACCCTACTTCTAAGTTAACCCAGTTTATATATGGTGCATTAAAGTCGCCTACTACAAGGCTTTTACCGTTGTTACACCAGGACTTAAGTTTACTAAGGAGAAAATCATCTGCTACACATTCTGGACTGCGATAAACTACAACTACTTCAATATCTTGCCTTCGGCATTTCAACTTACATCTCACCAGTTCACATGTCCCTGAAACATGTGCTACTGTCTCAGCTAATCTTATGGTTAGGGTACTTTTGGTGTACAAATAACCCCGCCTCCCCTTCGGTTTAATCTATCAGCCCTACTGGTTATGAAACCAGTCAATTGGATTTCACTATCTAATACTTCTGACGTTAACCAAGTTTCCGAGACAGCGATAACGTCCGGTTTTTCTTTGTCCACCACTGACTTCAGCTCCGCCATTTTATTTAGTAGGCTGCGAGCATTTGTGTAGCACACTTTTAAGTCTGTGGAGAGCTTTCCCTTGCCACCCAGAGTGGCTTGGGGATCGTTTTGCTCCGAACTTTTACAATCTGAAAACCCTTAAGAACGAGGTTTCTTTCACCGTTTCGGCGACGCTCGTTTATTTCCGCTTCTGCAGCTCTTCTCTTAATACGATCAGCTAGGCTGAGGTCCTCACGGACATATATTCCGGATCCAATCAGTTTACGTGAATTACTTAGAATCAGGTTCCTTTCTTCCACCGTGTTGAATGTAACCTTTAGGAGGCGGTTTTTCTGAGGACTTTCGGAATCCACCTTTTTTCCTATTCTATAAAGCTTACAAATACTAACTCCTGAAACTGTATCTGGGAGTAGTTTACTTAATGATGTCTTAATATGATTGAGATCATGTTCAAATCTTGCCTTTGGTTCAGTATCTGAAGATTCTCTTATCTTATGAAAAATGACTGATCTATCAGAGAGATCTGTCTTTTCACGCGGTGAGGATTTTTCTTCTGATAACATCCCTTCCAATGTTTTGCTGACCAGCTGCGTTTTGCCTACAGCCTTTTTCTTCTTATTTTTTTTCTTCTTACCGAAGTCCATTTGTCACCACTCAGAACAGCCACACCTGGACTATGTGGAACGGTGACAGTTTTATCCGGATCTTCTATTTCGACTAGAGGTGTATGACTGCCGATGTCATTATCAAGCGACACTTCATTTCTCGTTAATGTCAACGGAGATTTCACGTTCCCGTCAACCGCAGTCAGGTGTTTAATGGGTCCAGTAGCAGCACTTACTACACTGACACATTCTTCATCGTCAGTGCTCCTGTTATCAGTGCTTCCGCCATCATTTTTCTTGCAGGCCAAAGCCAATAGGCCCATAGCCTCCTGTATTAGTACCTTTTTATCCGTACAGCAGAACATACAAAGCCAATGCGAGTTAGGCTTCGAGCATCTTTTGTAAGCCGTCGGACTTAGTCGTGTACACATTTTGTGATACCACTTTTTACAGTCGTCACACTGCATTCCCTCCTCAACGGAGAACAAACAATTTGGTTGCCCACATTTGTGAGTCTTACCAACCATTGTAATTCGATTTAAAAGGTTTAAAAACAAAAAATGATAACAATGTGAACACAAGTGTTAGTCAAGGACTAAAAACAGGTACTCAGGACAAAATTTAGTAAAAAATTTCAAACTTTAACCAAAGAACTCTTAGTTAAAGTAGACCAAGAATGCTTTTTAGTGCAATAAGTACCAAAAGCAAGTATAATCACAACAAGTACAAAAATCACTGCCCTTTTTGAAACTAGCGCGATGTTGATGCTGATTTATCACGCAAAATATCTCTTTAAATCGTGTTACGAACGTTGAATTGGTTTCACTTCCTACCCAGAAATCCTATTACAAGCAAACTAGACAATTCGCTAATATACGAAGCCTACTCAAGACCCTATAATACCTGGAAAAAAATAATACAAAAAAAACGAAAGTAGCTCTAATAGCTTCGATAATAAAAGGAAGATGGCCAATTGTATATCACAATACTGTTTCTAGCACTATATTTTATTTTATAATCACACATAATCCCATACTCTCAGCTCCTTTCCGAATTGCCTCCATTTGTCAGTTGTATGTCCACTCACACCTCGTTTACACTTATTTTCTTCAACCTATTAAAATGCTCTTTATTAACAAATACCTTAATAAAAGAAATTAGACTGAGTAATCATACCTTAACCATTCCTTCATGAATATTGGCTACTCTGCCTCTCGTGTTTTCTTTTACTTGCTCCCTCTTTCAGCCCCCTTGTGATAAGGAACGAAAGATTTTATCCTGCACCATCCTCAAAGCCTTAGACATTCCAAAGGGACATAAGGTTGCGACATTTAGAAGCTCCCACCTCCAATGGACCTATCATTGACCGTCAGTTGCACATTCGCAACGCAACTTTCATGAAGCGCGCTAACTGTAGAACTGCTTAAAACCATCTACATTCATATCTTATAAATTATCAAACCAGCTATGTAATTTGCTACAGTGAATATTGTATCATTTGTAAAAATTTGATCTTGCCTGTAAACTAGCATGCCTCATGTAACAAGCTGTTATTTGAGAATAAATTATTATTATTATTATTATTATCCCAAACGCAACAACAGATGCAGGAGAAGACGACCAGTGTGGCAGCAGCCTCAACAACAGTAGGTCTCAATATACACAAAGGGAAAAGCAAGATTCTCCGATACAACACAGCATGCACCATTCTAACCACAATTGACGAAGAAGATTTGAAGATGTAAAAACCTTTATATATTTGGGCAGCATCATTGATGAACAGAGTGGATCTGATGCAGATTTGGGGCGGAAACCTGGAAAACAACGAAAGTCATCACCCAGAAAATACAGGTGTTTATTAACAGTTGTCTACACAAACTACTTCAGATCCGTTGACCGGACAATATTAGCAACAACGTACTGTGTGAAAGAACAAGCCAGATCCCAGAGGAGGAAGAAATCAGGGGCGCTGGAAGTGGATAGGACACACATTGTAGAAAGCGCCTAACTGTGTTACAAGACAAGCCCTCACATGGAATCTTGGGTTTAGTGATCGTTCAGGTATTCCGGTAACCTTATCCTCCCTCCAGAACGCGTTGTTCCAGGTCGGTTGTCAAATACGACCGCAGTGTCGTAGTGAATGTTGATTGTCGATTGATGTACTGTGATTGTGAGACACGTGTCGTTCGATTATACCGAAGGAAAACTGACGTAACTAGAGTTTCCTTCTAAATACGTGGCTTTGAGACGATCGATGTTGATGCTACTGTTAGTTCCGTTTTTTATTGATCTTATGGTACTTAGGTTCACGCCAATGAAATTTAAATGGTCCTTCTTGTGCTGTTACGAGAGTTTGTAGTGATCTACTTTTATGAAGAGAACGTGATTGGTGTGATGGGTACAATTATCATTATAAACAATTATACCAGTGATTGTTTTACTGTACCATTTGTTTAACTGTACCAAAAAAACAATTCCGTTTGTTGTGTCCTTGCACAAACTCTCGTATGCTCAATGGGCTCGCTTATAGATTTTGGCACGATTTCGGTATTATTTCGATATCATGAGGTTGCTAACAAATATATCTTAACTACAACCTTCAACTGCCTTCTGATATTTGGCCTATGGAGGAGTCTAATTTGGTAATTAGCCCTTAGTGTACGTGTAGTGACGATCATAGTTGTAACGATAAATAAATCCCCAAAATAAATAGCTCTGTAAGTCTTCGACATTGGATGATGATCACATTAGCTTTAATGGACTCACCTAGCTGAGGGCGCTCGGTCATGCATCTGCACCAGATCACGAGTGGGAACGCCATGCTCAACATCCCCTGCAATCGCTAGCCAGATTTGATCAGTCGATCCTCGATAAATTGATAGCCTATCAAATATATCTTCGAAACTCCTCACTTCTGTCTTTTGATTTCATTTGGTGGGTATGATTCATGTTAGGTGTTACTGGCTAAAGCGTTGTCAAACTCCGAATACCTGTGGCATCTTCAGACGATAACGCAAGTATGTTGTATTAGTTCTACTCAGGTCATTAAACTCACATTCTAATTAATTGAGTTTAGACAATTAAAATATCAACGAGATTTTACAGAGCGTCCAGACAAACAGTAAAGTAAATGGATTCGTTGAAAATGGGAACATATCAATAAGTTTCTTCAGTCGCAAGGAGCTACTGCATCTGTGCGCGCCATCCAAAAAAGAAAGTGGTGTTTTTCCACTCTTCTTGCTTTCATTGAATTTTTCTCAGTCAAAGTAATCTCCAAGAGTACCGCTCTTTCTCTAAACAAGTTTGTCATCTGTACCTTACGAGTACATACACAAAAAACCAAAGGCACTGTCACTTATTCTTCGTCGTTGAATATATCTTTGAGCATTGTTTGTTACCATAGGCGTTATGGTCTTTCTGCAACTGAATTCGGATTTTTTTATTTTTTTATCTATACATAAACGTAAAGAAAATTTATGGTGAAGTTGGAACGTCGTTGTGGTAGACATACATGCTATTTTCAAGTTGATGATGGGATGCGATGTGTTAACTGCAATAAATGGTACCACAGTGTGTGCACCGGACTCACACCAGCTGCATATTTACGGTGCTGCAGGCCATTATCACGTTCGTTGCGCAAACAACGTTGTTCTACAAAGTCTCTACTGATTCTAGAGGCGATTGTGCTGATAAAGAGAGCTGGAAAATTACCCTCTGATAAACAGGCAGCAGTAGGTGAACAGAATTCCGCTCTTGAAAAAACTGAGAGCGTTTTCATGAGCACAGCTTTAGACTTAAGTGGGACCATAAAAGTGAACCTATCAGGGAAGCAAATGAGCATATGGACTTAGACATTGTCACAAGAAAAAGAACCGCACTGAGAAGAAGAAACAGCCTGTAGACAGTACTGAGTTCAGATCCGGACTCACATATCAATACAATACAACATTTTGTTTAACTAAGGCTCCTTATGGCCTAGTGGGATGTCATGAACTTATGGTATTGATGCTGATTTATCTTGCAAAGTACCTCATTAAATCGTGTTTAGAACGTTGAATTGGTTTCACTTCTTACCCAGTAATCCTATTACAAGCAAACTAGACAATTTGCTAGACTACGAAGCCTACTCAAGACCCTATAAAATATATAAAAAAAACTAATATACAAATAAAAAGGCTCCAATAGCTTCGAAAAAAGGGAGATAAACCATTGTGTATCACAATACTGTTTTTAGAACTATATTTTATAACTACACATAATCCCATACTCTCAGCCCTTTTCTGAACCACCTCCGTTTGTCAGCTGTTTATTCACTCATACACTGCTCACATTTATCTTCTTTAACGTATTAGAATGCTCTTGCTTAGTAAATACTCTAATAAAAGAAAATTAGACTGAGTAGCCATACCTTAAATTTTCTTTCATGAACATTGGCTGTTCTGCCTCTCGTCCTTTATTTTACTTGGTCCGTTTTTCAGCACCCATAAGATATGGAACGGGTGACTTCATCCTGCACCATCCTTGAAGCCTCAGGTATTCCAAAGGGATATAAGGTTGCGATTTCTAGAAGTTCCCATCTTCAATGAATCTATCCTTGACCATCAGTTGCACGTGTAATGTCAGTCATTATTTTAAGCCCACATATCTTATTCTAGCTTTCGGACATCCCATTCTATTCATTCTACTTTGACCTTGTTATTTATTCGCTTATCACTCTTCACTGTTTTTATATGAGTGCATATGTCTGTGCCCTTTTTATCCCATTAATCACATGTCTGTAGCTTTATTTTGTCTGACTATAAATATTGAGTAACGCTTGACTAAAATGGAGTTGGCTTCCCAGCCATCCTCCCTGCGTGTCATTTTGCTTTGCTTTATTTCATTCGCTGTATATACAAAATATATGTATTCACAAATCAATTCTCGTTATTCGACTTATTTGATTCCGTTATTGGCTAACGTGATTTAGGTCGACGATTATATATGAGAATAGGCGATAACAAACATTTATACGATCTAAATAGGAGTCAGATCCACGGGCCACTAAACACGTCACAACGCCACTTTTATGAAGCGCGCCAACTGTTATACTGACTACAACCATTTGCATTTTATATCTTATAAATTATGAACCCTGCTGAGTAATTTACTACAGTGGATATTGTATTATTTGTAACAATTTGATCTTGCCTATAAACTGGCATTCCTCGTGTAACAAACTGTTATTTGAGAATGAATTATTACTGTTATTATTATTATTAAAGGGGAGATAAGTTTGAGTCATCAAGAGGAAGTGATCAAGAGACAAAATAAGGGAAATTAGTGGCTCACAGTCACGCATAGGAAAAGAAAAGTAGGAAAACAGAATGTAACCTCTAAGTTTGACGCTGAATTGAAATTGGATTGCGGGGAAGAGACGAGTTCAGGAATTTAATTTCTACAGCGTGTCAAGACGGGCCTCGCCGATAAGGAACCAAAGGCTAGATTTGAGCACGATCTCAGTCATGTTAAGTCATTAATAACGTCAGAAGTGTTCGATAATGCAAATCAGCTGACTGTTTTTTTTCCAGTAGGGCTACTGGGGGAAGCAGGCTTATCCTGTACACGAAAACTACCTTAAGCAAATGATTCAGGAACATGTGAACTGGTTGCGTTACGAGCTGAAATGTAGGCGGCAAGATACTGAATTAGTTGTTGTATGTCGCAGTCAAGAATTTGTAATAGATGACTCCTTTCTTAGCAAACTTGAGTCCTGGTGTAATAGGAAAAAAGCCTTATGGTAGGTGACGTGTATAAACTGGGTTAACTTAGAAGTAAGGTCATCGACAACGTCATTCGATTGCAAACTGTTAAAAACATAGATTGCACTAGCTTTATTCAAACACACTAGAGGTTTCACGAGATATAATTTACGAAGCTCCTCTTCTCTTCTCCATTTATTCTTCACACATGGTGATGACATCGGCCAAATGACCTTCCTCCCACCACTAGAAAGAAGCGGTCCTGCAGTCATATTATTCAAATTTATGGCCGAACTTTCCTGCCAAACAATTGAGCCCGCACATCCTAATATATGGAAGGCAGACATGGAGGCGATCAACTCCTCAGCATCGGCTGAGAACTGAGAAATCAACTCAGTGGCATCAGCACAAGGAGCATGGACTCATTTCAGGCAGATATACGATCAGGCAACTCAACCATGCGTACCCTGGACAGTCGCAAAAAGAAGAAGCACGGCCATCCCTGGATAGGCCGGCATATTCGACGTTTATTAAGACAAGAGAAGAAATGTTGGAATGTTGCTACCAGTCTTGGCACAGCAGGTACGATGGAACGCTGCAGATTGGTAAGAAACACGTGTATAATTAAAATTCGGGAAGCTCAGAGAAAATATGTGATGCGATTGGCACAATCTGTACTCAAGCAGTCTAACAGAATATTCTCGTGGATAAATTACAGAACAAGAATGCATTGTTGGATCCTCAACCCGAGTAAAGAAGGAAGTGAATCTGAAATGATAGAGGAGGATCAGGAAAAAGCAGAGGCTATGGCTGACTATCTTGGTTCAGTTTTCACTCAGAAACCTCCTCTAGAGAAAGAACCAGACCCAATTACAGAGTCAACAAACCAGCTGCTCACCGTGGACTTCGATCAAGACGATGTGCTTAAGGCTCTTAGCACTTTAAACGTGGAAAAGTCAACAGGAGAGACGTATTGCACAATATATCGCAGCCCCACTGACTGTGATATTCAATATGTCACTTTATCAAGGTGTGTTACCTATGGACTGGAAGGACGCAATCGTCACTCCCATACATAAAACAGGTCTACGACAAGTTCCATCAAATTACAGACCCGTAAGCCTCACCAGTGTTGTAATTAAAATACTGGAAAGAATAGTCAAACGGACCATAACAGCATTTATGGAAACCAACAACTTGCTAAACATGGAACAACATGGTTTAAGAAAGGGTTAATCTTGTACAACAAGCCTCCTTACAGCAAGGGAATTTCGGATAAATGCGCTAGACAACGGAAACCCAGTGGATGTTGTCTACATCGATTTCAGTAAGGCTTTTGACAAGGTGCCAACTAATTGACTGTTATTGAAGCTAGAAAATATTGGTGTTGCTGGACGTTTTTTAAAATGGCTTAAGGATTTCTCAGTAGGTCGTAGACAGAACGTAAGTAAGTGCTCCATCTGACGAGTAACAACCGGAGACGCAGACACATGCTCTCTTCAGGCAGACTCTGGGGATACGAAGGTTATTAGGTACAACATAGGGGAAGTGCCTGTACCCGTGACAGTGATTCATGAACTTAAGACGATGGCCCATTGTCGGGAGGTCTCAGCCAGTGGGTTCAGAACGCTCTGGGCTTCAAAACAGACACTTACGTAGTTGGAAACAAGCATGTTCATTTCAGCATTAACAACAACGTACAGAGAACAGTTACTCGTCCAATCCCAGGATACTAATGTATACCAAACAAGGAGCGGCTTGAAAAGCACAAACCTCTTTAATCTGTCCTATCATAGACTAAGGGGAGATCTGATTTTGATGTATAGAATACTGAGAAATGATTTCGTACTTAATATATCCTCTCTTTTCCCCCCACTAGATTGGGACATCTCAAAGGATATAGCAGGCGATTAGAAAAGCCAAGAACGAACAAAATACCGGTGGCATACTGGTTTTCACAACGAGTCAGAAGTAGTATATTTTAACCCAATTTATAAGACCTAAAAAGTTGTGAAAGTGACGAATAACAGTCTTTATGACGGTATATGCTTAAGTCATATTCTTTAATTTAAAAAAAATTATCTGTCTACTCAAGTGTATAGCTAAATGGAAATAATTGCAATCTGCGATGTAATTATGGAAAATCTATTATAGCAGTACCTGATGATGCATTTTAAAGGACTTTGTAATACAATGTACCGCCAGATGGAAAAAATCTTTTTAACTTAGTTTTGGAATCAGAAGATAGACTTCCAAATCTATTTATAACTCATTTGGAATTTTAGCTGTGCATAAAGCAGTAATAAAACAGTAACGCAACAAGTATCACGATACCACAGCTCAGTTTCCCAAATAGCGTCCTTCAAACGGTTGCAGGAGAGATAAGAGTATAGTGGTAAATAAATTCCCGAAATCAGTAGCCATGTGGGTTTTTGATATTTGATGCCGACGGCACTAGTTTTAATGGACTCATTTGACTGAAGGAGATTGACCACGTATCCACACCAGATCACAAGTGGTTACTCTGTACTACGCATCTCCTACAACCCCAGCCAGTTTAGACCAAGCGTTAATTCGACATGTCAAGAACCCCCCAGATACATGTTCCAACCTCTTCGATTCTAATTTTTGACGTGACTGGGTTGGCAGACATCGATTAAAGGTGTTACTGGTAAAACGTTTTCAAACTCCGAATACTTGTAGCGTTTTAAGTGGTGAGCCTGTATGGTATTATATTTGTCGTATGACTTAGGAATTCCAGGATTAACGCAATTGAATTAAGAAGACACAGGCACCAACGAATGTATTGTATTTAGAATTCGAAATCGAGCATTCAACAAGTACAAAAGAATCATTAGTTAATTCAAACACCACACCCGCCACAGCTTAAATAGAAGTATAAGTGTTTGTAATCGGTTGTACGTCTTCCTGTTAAGTTCATCCTGAGTCTGTCCGACATTGTATAATATAAAAACTTTGTAGTATCTGGAATTGTATACAACCAGCATGTTGGTTTTGTAATGAAATCATTAATATCTAGAATTCGAACCATAGATTTTTCAACACTATCCTCCCCCACGAAATAATGTTGGATCTTTATATCCCCAAGTTATGAATAATGTGGCTTCATTTAAAACATATTTCTCACATTGTGTAGAGTAAACATTAGAACTGTTTTTGTGATAAGGGTAAACAGCAGTTGATATGAAATCATCCGAAATGTAATCAAACTCGAGGTCACTTAGTACTCGTGCTTCGCATTGAGCAGGTTTTTCACGAGGATCAAATGCATTATGAGGATAGGTAATATATGATATGACATCAGGATTTGATTCTTCTGAAATATTCTTATGAAATTTATTAGGACTGTCATTGCAGAGCGTAGGATCGTTAGAAAAATCAGCATCTATCCAAACCACATCAGGCTTTCGATCATGATTGGGTACATTTAACATATTTTTCTCAGAATTGCAATTGATTTCATTAGCAATATGTGGGTCATTAGGAAAAGTCATACCTGGTACAGTAGCATGAGAACTCTGATAAATCGGTTGATTAGGAACTGTTGTCTCACAAGAATTCTGGATTTCATTTAACTCTGAACTGCCATATGACTCTGCACCGTCTTTTGAAATCGTTGATAAAGATAAATGATCATTATGAATACTCGACTCAGTAGAATCAGAATTACAAGACTTAATATTAGTTGCAATCAGATGAACATTAGTATTACAGACTGACTGAATATGTCCAATATCACCACATTTCAAGCTCTTAGAATTACGAAATTTACATGAATTCAAAGAGTGGAACTTGTCACAGGACAAACACTGACTAAACTTGTGCCCATCTTCGTGAAATGCATTGCATCTCCTCAATGAATTGTCTGCATAATCTTGAGTATGAACTGAGTTGGAATGGCGTAATGTAGTGGAACTTTTTATATCCTAATGAATCATTTTACGAGATCTCCCTCCTTTACCGCATTCAAAACTTGTATACTGAACATAGTCCAGCAGCAGTTCCTTGAGAGCTATATAAGGAAGCGAAATGGGCTTTTCCGGCATAGCCAGAGTTCTTAATAAGCTGTATGCTTCTTTTCCAATGAATGTGAGGAAGTGTGCCACAGTATTAACATCCTCATCATCTTCCTTGGTCATAGCCCAGATTTCGAACCTTTCAAAGTAATCTTCAAAAACGTCCGAAGTTGAATGAATATCTAAATTTTCCATTGCAGGCTCCATCGCGACGCCAATATGGTATACTATTCGTCGTATGACTTAGGAATTCCAGGATTAACGCAATTGAATTAAGAAGACACAGGCACCAACGAATGTATTGTATTTAGAATTCGAAATCGAGCATTCAACAAGTACAAAAGAATCATTAGTTAATTCAAACACCACAGCCTGATGTCGTCTGGCACACCAGCTCTGTTCCTTGTGTGAATGTTATATATAATTTTTCGACTTTCATTTTTACATATTGTGATTTCGTCTTCAAATTTTCGAATATTTTTTTCTCGTTTATTAATATTCCTTTTATTCATCATGGCAGAAAAGACGCCCATATTACTTACGATCAGGAGTCTTCAGCCACCTGCATTTCAGCTAATGCCACTCTGGCCCGATAACATCGAAGTCTAGTTCTGTTACGCAGGAGCTGTCTTTTATGAACAGATCATGTCAGACCTACGTGCACGGTTCTTCTCAGTAGTGGGAGCACTACCATACAGCTACTCCACACCTAGTATGTTTACTAGTGATGTTTCAGAATCTCACGAAGCTTTATAGAAGGCTATTCTCAAGCGTGGAGATTTAACCGACCGATAAGGGCTGTGTCAACTCTTCAATGACTTCAAAACACAACGTGGTTCAGCATCCGGAATGTTATTGCGAATGCGAGAGTTTATTGGTGGACAGATTCTCAGGTATCAAACCCTTTGGTATCAACTGTTTCTTTTATTGTTTAGCACGCTACTTTGCGTTAGAGAAACTTCTGACTGTATAGCACAGGCTGCATCGTTTGAGATATTTTGTATTTCTGATATCACTTGTTCTGTTTTCTAAACCAGAACCGTTTATATTGATCACAGAGTTTGTGTTTTGATATAATATAATACGAGTATCTCAAAAACGCGTTGTCAGCTATACAGAGGAACGTGGTCTGGTCTAATCGAATAAATTTTGGGTTCGTCAGTCCGTTGTCCCATCCGAATATTGGTTGTTCGGTCGCTGCAAGGGGCCTGTTTAACCAGATCTTCTTGTCTAAACTAGCTTCATCTTTCGGTCGGATTCTGGAGATCACCAGGACTCTCAACATTGAGGTTTATTCTGTCAAAAAAATCCTCGAACAGCACAAAATTGTTAAGGACCTCTATCATACTCTGACTCGTTACCTTCTTATTCGTCATTACTGTGGACAACCACGAGGCACCTCGAAAGAGTTCTCCCCGAACACGATCTGTCTCTACATAACGAGACAAATCTTTGGTGCTGGTACGATAATCAGTGCGGACAATCTTCTCGAAATTGAGGAGAACCCGAACTCCTAGCCATACGTTAAGAAAACCTTTTCGGGAAACTTCCAAGCCGGCACGGATTAAGGAAAACCATGACTGTGCGATCATAGCCATTTGTTATACACCAGTGATGTGATAAAAAAGTCAACACTGGAGCAGAAGTAAGCGCTCTTTCTGCAAATTTCAACGCCCAACTGTAAGAAGCAGTTTTTAAAACAAAGGTATACGAAATCTGAACAGCGAAGTGGCGGCCATTCTGGATTACCCGGAACCGACCACCATCAAGCAAATACGAATGTACAATGGCCTGGTAAGTTTTTATGGACGGTTCATACTAAACTGCGCATCCCTTATGAAACCGCCAACCGACCAACTTCGTGGAAATGCGAAATTCATCGATCTGGACGACACTGCGCAAAAAGCACTTTCAACACTGTTGAAGGAGGAGAATTCACTCTTTCAAGTGATTACAAACCTCTTAGCTTCTCTTTAAGCCAGTGACAGCAAGGGGCAGGAGGATTTGTTCTTGTCTGTTGACCTGAAATGGATGTCGCTGGGGCAGATTTATACGGGTTGGGTGATTGTTGGACTACATGAACTTCGGTATGATCTGAACCAACACACTGGACCATCGTAGTGTCACGCTGTAGATTGATTAGACGTTGATATTCGTTTGCAATATCATTAAGAGTTATTTTTTGGTCTTGATCCAATCGACTTAACAGGCGTGTCCTAACGTTATTAAACGTCGGCGACTGAAGACTGTAGATGAGAATGGGAGCTTGAAATTGGTCTTCAGTAAGCGACTTCAACCGGAAGCGTTCGCATTCTCGGCTGACTATACGTACATTTGTGAGAATATCAGCATCTTCGTTCATTGTGAGCTTCAAACATAGACAGCGCGCATTGAATAGTGAGTTGTCTCCGAATTGTTGGCTCAATGAGCGATGACGTGGGTTTAGAGGTAGGATTAAATTGCAATACCCGTCTAGTTCACTAGGACCCAACTTTCGAAGTAGCAGCCGAACCTTCTAAGCATCATCTTGGTTAGCAAAATCAAATTTAAATAGATCTTGTGACCGTAGACCAATAAGCTAGTTGTTCGATGCGTCCCAGCCCTGCTAACAAGAGGAAGAAGTCCAAGCATGGAACGGGCCCGTATATTCCGTAAGCCAGAAGCACGAGTGAATAATAACAACCACAAATCAAACTTATATATACAGCATAAAACTGTCCTCGGGAAGTGTAGCAAAAATAGTATACTATAAATACACAACAGACCAATAGCGTTAAAGATTCTACAAGTGGAAAATACGATATGAAGGTGAAATGTACGCTTTTGGTGCGAAAACTAAGAAATTTAAATTCCCAAAATGAAATTATAAAATGAATGCATTTACCAAGTGAGTTCTGGGGATCTAACATCCCCAACACCTCCCCCTTTAATAACGTGCGCTTCTGAGGTCCACTTGCATCCTGACCGTTCGTCGCTGTTGTCGGAGTGACCACCTTCTGGGTCGTAGATCGACCCTTCAACGAGCTTTTTCCTGTGTCAGGACTGTGGGTAGACTTAAGGTATCTAATAGGATGTCAAGAGGGGGATTCCCTTCTGTCGATGGGCAGACTGGGGCTAACCGCTTGCGTAGCTGGTTCCGATGTCGGGTTCACCTGTCTCTTCCTACCTCTACTTCACACATGACATGGCTTACTTCATCGCTCTCTTAATGACGGAGTCGTTCCTGAAAGTAGATTGTATATCAGCTACTGAGACTGGCAGAGCACGAATATCAGATGTCAGGTAACATTGCTCGTGGTCCTCTATCATTATGGAGGCAATAGCTGCATCTTCGTCGGCCGTATGGTGTTCGCTGATATGCCGTGACAGGGGTCTGTCTGACCAAATTGTTGAGTGCCCCGGTACTGAATGTCAAAATCATAACCCAACAGTATCAAAGCCCATCTCTGGAGACGGTTCGCAGAATGGACTGGAACACCAGATTTCGATCCGAAAATTGTGAGAAGAGGCTTGTGATCAGTAAGAAGAGTAAATCTTCGACCGTACAAGAATTTGCCAAAATGGCGTACTGCGAATACAAGGGGCGAGAGCCTCTTTCTCTATTTGACTGCCCTTTTTATTTCCGCTGAAGTTAATGTGCGAGATGCATGCATAATAGCTTTCTCTTTTGCGTCCGGGAACTGGTGTGAGATGACAGCATCGAGTCCAAAAGCTGAAGCATCTGCAGCCACAATGATTGGCATGGATGGATCGTAGTGTGTCAATAATAGTTCAGAGCTAATGATTGTTTTCAGTTTGCAAACTGCAGCTTCATTATGCATATATGACTCATGCATATTGATATTTGATTATCCTTTCCATTTGACTAAGACTTTCATAGCACCACTCCAAACTATGAGTGCACAATTACTTATTCTAGCGTTATATCTTGCCGCAATAATGAGTTATTTTTCCTTAATCATTCTCTATTTTGTTTCTGTTACTAATTCGACGATAAATACATAGTCGTTTATTCTTGTTCTGTGTTCATAAACACCCCTATTAAACTATTTGCGTATTTCACGTTTCCTTTATTTCTATTCCTTATTTTGTTCCTTTCCTTCTTTAAACTCAATTCAATACTCTTCTCAATAACACAGACCCTGATTTATTCATATTACTCTATGATTATTACTCTTTTTCCAAATATGGCAAATACAATGCTATCATTATTAAAAATGGTGTATTATTGCATTTTTGAAGGAACGCTTATGTACCCATCAGATGTTTGTGAATAATAATAATAATAGTTATACCGAGTGAGTTCTGTGGATCTAACATCCCCAACATTGGGTAGTCCAGAATGGCGGCCACTTTGGTTCTAAGGGGTCGATTGCCTTGAGCATCGATAGTGTGTCCTAGGAAGTCTACTGAGTCAGTTCCGATTTGGCATTTCTGAATGTTTACAGTAATGCCATGTTTTTGTAGTCGGTCGAAAACAAGATCCAGATGCTTGAGATGCGATTCTCTATCCGGACTTGCTATTAGACAGTCGCCAAAATACGCATGTACGAAGTTGAGACCTCGAAAAACGTCGTCTATGAACCCTTGGAAAGTTTGGGCAGCGTTTCTTAGACCGAAAGGCATTCGCGAAAATTCGTAGAGTCCGAAAGGAGTTATGATAGCTGTTTTCGTAATATCATCGGTAGCCATAGGGATTTGGTTATACGCTTTAACCAAGTCGATTTTCGAAAGGACAGTTTTACCTTTCAAGGTAGCTGTCAAATCGTGAATGTGAGGCAACGGGTAACGATCGGGAATGGTTTTGGCGTTCAATCGCCGGTAATCACCAGTTGAGAGCCAATCGTTGCTAACCTTTTTAGGGATCATGTGCAACAGAGATGCCCGTGGGCCGTTTGGCGGTCTTATGATACCTAAGCCTATCATGTGGTCGAACTCGTTTTTCGCCAACCTTAGCTTTTCGAGGGCCAGTCGGCGTGCTTTAGGAAATACACGTGGTCATGTAGTCATCATGTGATGTGTAACACTGCTGGTCACACACGGCAATTTCGGTTGCGTTTCGTATATCACAGAATACCTATCGAATAATGGTTGATAGGATGCTTCTATCGTATGCTTAATTGTGACTGGAGATAATCTGCAACTAGAAAAAGAAGTTATGCAGACAGGTGAATTAGTGTTTCCATCTATTAGCCTCCGTTCGCTCGTATCGATGAGTAGATTATAGTGTGATAGAAGGTTTATACCAATGATTGGCACAGAAACATCTGAAACAACGAAGATCCAGTGTATGTGTTTGCGTAAACCGACGTTAAGGTGAACATACATTTTGCTATACGTAGCGATAGCCTTTCCGTTTGCTACATTTAGATTTAAAACCGATTCGTGAAGCCGGTTGTTAGAATTCGCTGGGAGAACGCTAACTTCTGCCCCAGTATCGATGTCACATCTGTGGCGTACAACAGATGGCTATGCTCACCGGCTACGGTTGCCGTTAACGCGGGCCGGCTTGAAAGTTTCCCGAATCCTTTTTCGTGCCGGTCGATTTTGATTTGGGAAAGTTGCAGGGTTTTCTGCAATTTCTGGAAGACTTTCCATACTGGTTATGATACCAGCAACAGTCGGGGTTATCCGTCTCTCGTGGTTTAGAGACAGATTGCCTACGTAAAGTGCCTCTCCGCGGACTGTGTGACCGTTTATGTTCGTTACGAAATATAGGATAACGTGCAAGTGGATGACATAACTTTGTTA
Organism: Schistosoma mattheei; assembly: GCA_944470405.2. Lineage (NCBI taxonomy): Eukaryota > Metazoa > Platyhelminthes > Trematoda > Strigeidida > Schistosomatidae > Schistosoma > Schistosoma mattheei. Next base: position 91,544,395 of record OX103947.1, on the reverse strand, counting down.
CGTCATTCCAAATCGTTTGAGGCTTTTCTTTGACTGAAAAACCTCGGTATTAGAAGATTTGGTGATTTCTAAAATGCAGTCGGCAAATGCAGCCAGCTCGTCTAAGGCGTTGTTGTGAAACGAGATCAGCACAGCTTGCACCTGTTGGGGAAGTTTGGATAAGAAAAGGTTTTTAAATGGGCCGTCATCGAAAGTTCTTTGGCCGATAACCTCTCTCCTTCGTTGCAACTTGTCCGTCGCAGAACCGTGTTGCAGGTCAATGTTATTAAAGAGTTAGTCTGACATTTGTCTATCGGTTAGATCTCCGCGTTTAAGAATAGAACGTTTCAGTGTTTCTCAATTTTCAGAAACATCACTAGCAAACATACTAGGTGTTACGTACTTGTTGAATTCGCGCGGTAGTGCACGGATTACTGCGAGGAATTGTCCACGTGTGTCGATCACGCCGTGCTCGGAGGAGTCGGCTTCTGAGCAGCAAAACCAGGCTTCGAAGTTGTCTGGCCGGAAGGGCATCAGTTGGAACGAAGGTGGTGACATAGTCTTCAACTTAAATACCTTGGGTGTCTGTTCAGTCATAGTGAATTATCAAGTATGAGAATGAACGAGTGGACAAAATATATATATCCAAAAACACGAAAAAAATATCACAACGTATGAAAAACTAGAATAAGGCAATTATATATAGAATCCTAAAAAGGAACAGACTCACAGTTTGCAATTTGGTGTACCAGATCACGTCGGGCTCACCAATGAAGATGCCACAGGTATTCGGAGTTTGACAACGCTTTAGCCAGTAACACCTAACATGAATCGTACCCACCAAATGAAATCAAAAGACAGAAGTGAGGAGTTTCGAAGATATATTTGATAGGCTATCAATTTATCGAGGATCGACTGATCAAATCTGGCTAGCGATTGCAGGGGATGTTGAGCATGGCGTTCCCACTCGTGATCTGGTGCAGATGCATGACCGAGCGCCTTCAGCTAGGTGAGTCCATTAAAACTAATGTGATCATCATCCAATGTCGAAGACTTACAGAGCTATTTATTTTGGGGATTTATTTACCGCTACACGTCCTTGGTAAGCGGTTTGTGGAACTTCCGAGAAACCAGATGTCGTAAGCTTCGAGTTAGAGTATTACTCAATAGAAAAGGTCTTAAAATTATATTCGTTCACTTGACGTTAACTGTCGTCTTGAAGGATGATTGTGCACAGTTTAACGGATGTGACTTTTGGCTCGCCATTTACTGCACAGACCCAAAACCCAGATTGGTAGTGGCGATATTTACACCTAAAGGACAAATTCATTTGTGGCTGAACTCAAATTAAATCTGAAATTGTCTTGATTTGACCGCTTCCGCAAAACCTTACCAATTATCGAGGTAACGCACAAATCGTTTGACGATGTTGTGACCTTCAACTGCTCAGCAGCCTCCGTCAGTGGACGATGCGGCGTTGCTCTCATTTTTTGTTCACACATAAAGTGCTACGTTCCGTAATAAAACGTCGATCGCCGAGTTATGGATTGTCGCTCAGGTATGGTGAACAGTTATTTGGTTAATGATGAAGTTATCAAAGGTTACTGTCTACTTTAGTGTCTGGAAGTGATTCTGAGAGATGCCGTGGACCCATAAAATATCCACCAAATGTTTGTGAAATCCATTATTTTTTGCAAAATCACAAGGTGAAAGCAGTTGCTAGTGAATCAGAAGAATTCAAAAGAGTAGTACTCAGTATCTGGGATAAGATTCTTGAAAGTAGAACGTTTTCACTGTTTCTAATGTTTCTAGTTGGTGATATCGCTTTAGTAGAAAAATACTTAGATGTGAGAATCAATTTAGGAATGATCTTTAATGCGAACGATGTGTTGGCTTGTCTTAAGAAGAGGGACATGAGTCCTAGTGAGGTATATTTCATTGTTTCCCTTCTTACCTAACAGTGCATTTTCGGAGCTTTCATTCGTCAAAGTTGTGTGGCCGGAGATATTAAGCAGGCAAAGTAAGACAATTGTCTTTCATTCATGTCCCAGATCACACTTACGGTCGTTAAAGGAGTCTGGGGTCATTCCTAGCTCACATACGTTTTCCCATTTTCTTCATGGTTACGTTAAAGCTGGGTAAGTTTCACAGTATTTTCAGGTTAGCTCGTTGTTCTGTAACCAGTTATCATTTTGGCGCTACGAATCAAGCGTAGTTAATAAGTAGCTCTTGGTATATTTTTTAAAAATGTGCTGTTGGCACTTTTTCCTTCCATAAATTTTACGTACTCGTAACTCGTCCTTTGACAGAACATAACTATATCTTTTTTAGAGGCTACACAAAAGCTATAGTCAGTGTGTTTTTATCTGCTGAACCGTCTAAAGTGGGGGATCGCTCATTTATTTTTCCTGCCTACTAGCTAAAAGTGTTGGAATCTCAGGTAGTTTGACAGCATTCTTTAGGTTTACCGTTGTTACTTAGATATTTATACCCCCACAAAACTACATGGAATTAGAATCGGTCAGTGACAACGTAAAACCTAGTACGTATGTACATCAGTTCAATTTACCATAACAGACATACTTTCCGACGACCGACTCGAGTTGTATTCCTTGACATTAAGGTGGCGTTTAACTGTCGATCGTGTCTATCATTAAAAGGCATATCAAAGAAGTATATTAACCTTGTACAGACTCCCCACTCAAACACTTCGTTGAGTCAGGGATTATGGCAAAATCTCATAGGAATTATCAGCTTTGAGTGGTGTTGGTCAAGGTTGTTCGTTTCCCCCACTTTTATTTAACTTCGTCACAGACGCTTTTAAAGATAACACTTATCGTGAATTATGAGGAGTCGATCTTTTACCGGGAAGTTCTCTTTTGACTTAGAATGTGTAGATAATATAAATCTGTTTGAAGACACTAACAAATTGCTGAGTCGTTTGACCACTTTAAGCAGCAATGTAAGCATGTCGGTAGTACGATTAGCTCTGTCTACCGACTAAAGGATGGGTATACTACTCATCTCTTCTCTTTGTTATGGCCGTGAAACATAACCCTTAAAGTTAGAGGATGTTCGTAGGTTACCAGAATTCGATCATCAATGCCTTCCAACATCGCTCATATGTGTTGAGAACATCGAATTGACAATTATGAGGTTATGTGGAGAGCACTACGTATGGATGACAAATTGACTGATGGTTTGGTGAGTTTTTACCGACTGAGGTGGTTGAGACGTGTATTACTTGTGTCCAACCGCCGACTACCTTGACAGACTGGTTTATGAGCAAGTTGAAAGAAAGCTAGGGAGGTTAAACCAAAATATGGCATTACTCTATGATCTAATTGACTGTTGACCTGAGTCATGTTGGTAGATACAGATTAATTGTCTTGGGTCCACTCAATAACTTCTATCAATTGTTGGAGACTGGTTGAAATCTTATAGTTGTTCGCAATAGCACAGCTGTATTCGCTGTTTATCTACCTCTCTACCTAACTGCAAGTTTAAAGCTAGAATGAAGTAGGACGATTGAGCATAGGTTCAGCAATCTCTCGCCGTAGAAAACTTATAACTTTAGCAACTGGATTCCTTGCACAACCTTGAAATTAAGGATAGTCGGATTCACTATAGTCCACCTTTGTGATGTTCTGGAATTAGATACAGTTGAATAACCATTTTTTATGGGTCTTACTTAGATGATTCAGATGTAAGGCTTTTAAAATGTGGTTTCTGGGACGAAACGAATTCTGTATAAAAATTAATTTTTGGTTGTCTTAAGCGTCGAGATGTAACTATTTGGCATTCCGAGAAGAAAGTCAACCATCATCGCTTCCATACTTCAAAGTAGCAGACTCTAGCCCACAAATGTGACAGTTCCTGAGGGACTATAAGGTGTGATTAAGTGTCGATCGTAAACTTCATGAAGTAAAAGGAGAGGGTGATTTGCTTAGTTACATCACATCTTAATGTATATCATTGTAATCTCTGAAAAATTCCCATCATATTGAAAACACATGTGAATGAAGAATATTCTTTTCAATAGTCAGTCAGTCAGTCAGCTACAACGTAGGACCAGGCACATATGTGCATCGGTCCAGGTTGCCATACCGCATCAGCACAACAAGATGAACACCGGATTCATAGCAGTGGTTAGGTCAAAGGTGGTAATATATAAGAGAAAGATTGCATATAGAAATATAGTACAAGAAGAAAGAATTGGTTCGTAGAAAGAAAGATATGAAGTGATTTTAATCTCTTAGTTTAAGGGAAGACAGGGAGTGTATACACCGACGCCATTGTGATCGATTCTGAGCCATGTCACCAAGAGTCTCCAACCATTGGTTACGAAGTCACGCGGACCCCAACCAAGTAGTCTGCATCTACCAACATGGCTCAGACTAGAAGTTAGTGACTTCAAGCACTGATGCCACGTTTTGGTTTGGCCGCCCCTAACTTTCTTCCAACCATCTCCAACACCGGTTAGCATTGCACGTCGTGGTAATCGGTGTTCAGGCATACGTAACACGTGGCCCAACCATCTCAGTCGATGAAGATTCATAACCTCATCAACTGATTTACCATCATTCCCTAATACCCTGCGTCTAACCTCACTATTACTTACCCGGTGATCCCAGCAGATGCCAGCAATATTTCTAAGGCATCTGTGGTCAAATACTAGTAGCTTACGGGTGTCTTCTACTCTTAAGGCCATGTTTCGCTGCCGTAAAGTAAAACAGAACGGACTGCCGCGCAGTATACTCGTCCTTTTATTGATAGACGGATATCTCGCCTTCGCCAAAGGTGACGTAAGTTGGCAAAAGCCAAACGAGCTTTTCGAATCCGTGCTGAGATTTCGTCAGACACCAACCCATTAGGGCTGATCAGACTTCCAAGATAAGTGAAGTTGTCAACGCGTTCGACTACTTCACTCCCTATCCTTAGTTCAGGTGTTGACGCAGACCAGTCCTGAAGCAACAACTTGCATTTAGAGGGAGAGAAGCGCATTCCAAACATTCTGGCATTGTTGCTTAGTGCTACCAGAAGACTCTGCATTTTGTCAGCGTCTTCACCAAACAGGACTATGTCATCTGCGTATTCTAAGTCGATAAGTGGACCTCCTGGAAGGAGATCAATACCCGAGAATTCAGTCGACGAGAGTTTTATTTCCATCAATAGATCTATGATGAAGTTAAACAAAAATGGGAAAGTGGACAGCCTTGACGGACACCACTTGAGGTTGCAAAAGTAGATGACAGTTCGCCATAAGCCCTGACTCGACTAGTAGTGTTCGAGTAAAGAGCCTTCACAAGGTTTATGTACTTCTGAGGTACGCCTTTCAATGACAGACACTGCCACAGAATCTCGCGGTCTACAGAGTCAAATGCTGCTTTTAAGTCAAGAAAGACCACCATTGTCGGACGCCGATAAGTATGCCTGTGTTCTAGAACCTGACGAATGGTGAATATGTGGTCGATGCAGCCACGACCAGGTCTAAAGCCAGCTTGGTTCTCTCGTGTTTGCAGTTCACGAGTCTTAGTTAGGCGTCTGATAATTATCGAGGCTAGTATTTTAGATACTATATTAGTTAAACTAATCCCTCTGTGGTTGTCACAGGATGATTTTGACCCTTTCTTATATATTGGGACGATAAGTGATTGTGACCAGTCAGATGGGATAACGTCTAACTCCCAGATCTTAGCTAAAATATTAGTCAACCTAATCGCTAAAATTGGACCACCATCCTTAAAGACCTCTGGAGCCAGTCCATCTGGACCAGCTGCCCTTCCTCGTTTCAGATTAACTATAGCCTTTTGAACTTCAGCAAGAGTTGGGGGACCTACTTCAATGTTCCATTCACACTGTCTGGGAATGGAGGGTAGTTGTAGAGTAGCTGAAGGCCAGCTGAACTGTTCTCTGAAATGTTCCGCCCATCGTTCTAAACGTCTGGACTGGGAGCAGATGAGAGTATCGCTTTTTCCGAAATAATCTCACTTACACTTGACTTATTAATTCCAGTTTCTTTTATTAGTCTGTAAAGCTGTCTTGTGTTCCCTATAGTCGCCGCCTTTTCCATCTCTTTTGCTTTCGTTGCCCACCACTGCTCACGGTCGTTCCTTAGACTTTTTCTTAACCTAGATCTGATTTGTTGTCGCTCTTCATCATGTTCGGAACCTGATGGGACGAGTTTGCGAGAATCCATCAGTGTGATAGACTTGAAGAAATCCACTGGTTCTTTGTAACTCTGTGGTTTAAGTCACTAATAGATGTCACTGCTGTTTCCACAGCTGCTTGTATGTCTTCCAAGCAACATCTGGGTCAGCCTCGTCTTCAGAACTACCTAAGTGTGACCTCAGTTGTTCCTGGAACCTACTTTTGGTTTTCTCGTTACTCAACTCAGTTCTAATGGGTCTTTTTAATGTGGCTTTTTTGCGTCCAGTGAGGCGCAAGCAGATGCGTGCCCGTATTAGGGCATGGTCGGAGTCCAAGCAGGTACTCCAGAATGAGCGACAATCTTCTACCGACCCTCTCCAACGATGACTGATGGCAATATGGTCTATTTGAGTCCATCGTTGGTTTGGTGTAGGGGGTCGCCATGTTAGACGATGTCTCTCCTTATGCTTAAAATTTGTGTTTGCTAAAAATAAACGATTGTCTGAGCATAGCTGCAGCAGACGATCACCATTATCTGTTCGCTGTGCCGGAATACTAAAATATCCACCTAAATGCCTTTCTGTTTGGTTTAAACTACCTATCTGAGCATTAAAGTCACCCTACGAGTACTATGTCTGAGCGTTTAGCTTTCTGAAGAAGTTCGGACAGCTTTCTGTAAAATTCATCTTTCACTTCATCTGAGCTGCAGTCAGTGGGAGCGTAGGCAGAAACGACAAAAAGGCAACGACGTGTGTCCCTATCCTTCCGAGTTCTTACGGAGCCGTTCAGCCGAACAGCACATAGACGACTGTTGACGGGGATCCACTCTAGCAGTGCTTGTTCGCCCTCATGCTTAGTGCTATGCCTACACCTGCCAGTCCACGAGAACTGCCATCGGGTCACCAGATACACGGAGGGTGTATCTCGTTGGCTCTCCGTTTTGCCGAGGTGAGGTCAAGTGAATGACCACACTGGGATCCTGTATGCGTGTTTCGGAGACACAGCATACATCAATGGAAAGAGACTCTAGGGTTTTAGCCAAGGAAGCCTGCTGACCGATTTGACATAGGGTGCGTACGTTGAAGGCTCCAATGTGTAGTTTGGAGCGAGGTTTCAGTAGACCTGGGACAGAGTTTTGAGCACTAGAATCGTTGGCTATGGTGACACTTGAGGAGGAAGCCGAAAGAGGAAGTTTAGAGTTGAAAGTCGATGTAGGAGGAATAATAGGAATTGAAGAGGAGGTTGATTATGAATACAGTGGTCTTGAGTGCTGTTAGAGGTATGAGGGCGGTTATCACTTCCCGGTTGCCCACACCGAGGAAGGGTTGTTCTGGAGGTACCTGAAAAGGAAATTGGATTAGAGGTGGTCTCAGTGACCTGAGAGCGTGACCGCAGTGCCCAAGGGACAACTGCTTGAGGCCGGTCGCGCACGGCCTTTTCGTGGAAGGTTTTTAATGTGTTAGCTCCGTTCTTCAAAGGGCCTTACCGCCGGAGACGGAAATCCATGAGGTAAGGTGAGGTGTGCATTTTTAGGGTCGACCTTTTCTAACACCACCCCTCCTTGTGGGAAGGCAGCATCGCTGTCATGCTGGTTGTCTGAAGGAAACACCTTCTTTTCAATAAATCCTCTTCAGGTTCTGCAGTTATTTACTCAAATTAATAGTTCCTAATTCACATGTTATAATTTTAAACAATGTATTTGCCTTGAACCTGGCCACTTATTGAATTATTAATTTGAATATATAACTGTAGAATCGTAAGAGAATTTATTAAAAAGAATATGTTTCTATATCACTGTCCTTGTAAGTTTTTCTGTATGTTTATTTCTTTCATTCTTGATGCTGGGAAGTGTAGCAGTTTTTGTTACAATCTTCCTAAGTCTTGACGATCAGATGAAAGTCACATCGGCACATTAATTCAAGTTAGAACGCTTCACAACAGTACAAAAGAAAATCAAGTTTGAATGTATGTACAATGAAAGAGATACAAGTAACTAATGCCTAATACTATGTTTAAGATCTGGAGATCAAATGCGATTTTCGCTTATTGGGGAAATTCATTTTGTATTCCTGGTTAGATGCCAATCTAATGGTTATATTTCTAGATAATTAACTGTTTGATTATGACTGCGAGCCCTGCTTTACTCGATAACGTTTGGCTACTATTTGACAACAGTAGACGTTTCGTAACCGATATTGCTCATAACCACTTCATAAACATGTATTAAATTACTCAACTACACTGTTCTATTATTCAGATTTTTTTCTAGCAGTGACCAATGCTTCATTTCTATTCTCTGAGTTCTAGACCATTTAGATTTAGAATAGTCATATGAAGTATATACTTAATGGTTTCTGCAACAGAACAATGAATATGCAAATATTTTATCAATAATCATCTACCGTCTTTTATGTATCTTAAAATTGTACACCTGTTTTGCAGGTTGCCTAATAAGTTGGTTTCTTTGCAAGAAAAGTTGTCAGTTATCGGTTTATGGCCATCGAGAATTGGGTATGAAGGTATCTTGTCTGCTTATGCCGATCTTGGGGACAAAAGTAGTTTGATTAAAACTCTAGATGAAGCCCTCACTGTTCTTCAGCCTGTAAAAGCCGAAATGAAGCAAATTAATTCTCACGTATTTCCTCCGTCATTTATTTTGGATATTTACATAAAGCTCGTTTGTTCGCAAAAAGACCCCAGTGCAACATGTCGCGAAGTACGATATTTTTTATGTTGGTTATAAAATTTTATTTTTGTTGACCTTAATCGAATGTATTTTCTACTATATTGTTGATAGCTTCAAACATTCCGTTTTCGTTCATCTTATCTTTTCTTTCTCAATTTTATAAAGCTTAGTTGAGGTAAGACAAAATTTTTTATCTGATGATAATCCCGATTTCACTAATTTGTTTCACAATAATCAACGAAGTATTTGGCATAAATCTAGTGAAGACAACTCTGTATGTATCTCTTCTAGAGTTGATGCCGGTCCCGAACCTGAGTAAAGGAGGAGGGTTGGGCATGAGGTCTGCAACCCCATTCCGTAGAAAATATCTTCCTGAAAAAACACTAACCAGAATGAGCAATTTCAACCATCTAAACTTCGCACTGAGAGTTGAAGGATCTTCACTCAGAAAAGTTATGATGTCTTATAGTGAAAGCTGAGATTCTTCGGAAGTCACGAGGCCGATGTCCGTTCTAAAAACCACACAAACCATTAATACCCCCAAATGCCCTGGTATGGCCGAGTCTGGGGTGGGCTCGTCATCCCTCTCGAAATACTCTCACACGGCCGCGCGTATACAGCCTCTGCCAGGGAAGTCCTACTCATTGCCTTCTCGTGGTGGGCTGTTGTCTACGAAAATGAGAAGAAAACGAATGTCCGGCGCTTTAACCGGATCCCAAACCAATGGTGCACATGGGCCCCAATATCCTGAGGGAACAAATGGCGTATGAACCGACCGTTGGTCACCGACTACCATGAAACTGCATCTCCTCACGATGCTCCACTGCCTTGTGGGTCAGACCTTTAGGTCAAAGCCTCGGGTTGTAGCCCCACTAAGAAAACCACCTGCTTCGGTCTGGGCACCCGGGCAGTATCACAGCCCACACACAAATATGATGAAATGTCGATATTTTTGGAAGATACTCGTCTTGCTTCGATCAACAATCAAAGGATTCACATTATCATTATTATCACTATTATTGTTACTATTATTATTGTTTACTACGTCATTTATTCACTCTTTTATTCTCACTTTATGTATCCTTATTTTTCGACTCATTCAGCAGTTCGTCTATGGTGGAAATTCGGTCCTATCTAAACGGTCTCGAGTCACTGCCTGGTTGAAAATTCTATGCTACCAATACATACGAATACTGAAGCAGTTTTTCTGAAACCACGTGCACAATTCAAACTGTCTACCTTCAACGTTCGCACACTTATGCAGGTCGGACAACAGATAGGGCTGGCTATGTCTTTGGGAAGTCTTAATATCGACGTTTGTTGTCTATGCGAGACCCGTATTCAAGACTCTGGTGAAGTACTACAAATTCGCTCTCCATCTATCACTTCAAAAAGCTTCTTTTACGTGCGTTTATCCGGGGACCCTGTGGCATCTTTGTCTGGTCTTGCTGGCGTTGGTGTCGCACTAAGCGCTAGAGCTGAGGCAGCACTAATCGATTGGATTCCCATTAACAGTCGGTTATGTGCTGTTAGATTAGAAAGTTCCATCAAAGTGAGAAGAAATCTGTGTGAGAAACGATGTCTGTTCGTCATCTCCGCCTATGTCCCGACAGATTGCAGCCCGGATGCAATCAAGGATGAATTCTACCACCAGTTAACTGTTCGTATCCACAAATCAGTTGTTTACAAAAAAAAACAGTCTAGTTACGAATCAAAATTATTGAACATTTTTTCCAAGTGTATTTTATATTCTTATTTAAAACCACTGAACATCATCGTACTACTTTCTTTCTTCATAGATATTGAAAAAAATGCCTCTAATACTTGGCCCAAACACTTTTGCATTGGATGCAGTCAGAATTCTCCTAGCTCGTGGACGTCCTGCAGCTGCTCTAGAAGTTTTTAAGATGATAGATCCGGAGAATATGAATAGCGCATATTTGTATTCATTACTTCATTTTGCTGTTCTTGGCGGTTTGGTTAGTTGTCCACGTATTATTATTATTATTATTATTATTATTATTATTATTATTATTATTATTATTTCGCTTCATATTTACATTGTGACTCTTTTTGTAGATAGTGTGAATGTGTTGCTGGAATGTTGGACATATATTATATGTTTGTCCACGGTTTTTCAGGTTCAGTTTTATTTAGATGAATGTTTATGTAATATACAAAAAATTGTGTAACATCATTGTTGTCTATGATTTTTACTCATATCGTATTATCTGGAGTCAGTCAGCCAACTACAACGTAGGACCAGGCACATATATGCATCGGTCCAAGTTGCCACACATTAGCATGACAAGATAAACACGGAATTCATAGAAGTAGTCACTTCAACGGTAGTAATATATAAAATAAAGATTGTGTACAAGGATATGATACATGGAGAAAGAATTAGTTGGTAGAAATAAAGATATAAAGCGATTTTAATCTCATGTTTTATGGGAACACAAAGAGTGTATACACCGACGCCGTTGTAATCGATTCTGAACCCTGTCACCAAGAATACTCGTCCCTTAATTAATAGACGGATATCTCACCTTCGCCATAGGTGACGTACATTGGCAAAAGTCAGACGAGTTATTTGATTCCATGCTGAGACTTCGTTAGACACCAACCTATTAGGGTTGATCGAACTTTCAAGATAAGTGAAGTTGTCAACGCGTTCGATTACTTCACTCCCTATCCTTAGTTCAGGTGTAGACGCAGGCCAGTCCTGAAGCAACAACCTGAATTTAGAGGGAGAGAAGCAGTCAGTCAGTCAGTAACAACGTAGAACTTCGTACGTACTTACATCAGTTCGATTTGCCACACCATATTAGCATAGAGATGCAGTGGTCGATTCAAATCCCGTAGTGGTAGAGGTAATAAGAGTATAAGCAGTAATCGGGAAGATTAGTGTTTGGAGATGTTACTTAAAGAGTATAATACAGTGAAATAAATTTGAGAGAAAAAAAAGAGATCAAAATTTGGGAGAACACAAAGAGTGGATGCACCTGCGCCATTGCACACGATTTTCATCCATGTCATTCAGGGTCTCTAACCATCGGTTGCTATCATCTCGCGGTCCCCAACCAGGTAGTCTACACCTACCGACATGACTCAGACCACTTGTCAGTGACTACATGGACTTGTGCCATGTTTTGGTCTGGCCACCCCTAGCTTTCTTCCAACCTACTCCTATACCACTGAACATCGCACGTCGAGGCAGTCGGTCGTTGGGCATACGTAACACGTGTCCAAGCCATCTCAATTGATGAAGTTTCACCATTTCATCAATTGACTTGCCATCCTTACCTAGTACCCGTTTCCTAACAACTGCATTACTTACTCAATTGTCCCACGATATAGAGCAATATTTCGAAGACACCTATGATCAAATACTAGTAACCCACGAATATCCTCTACTCTTACTGGCCACGTTTCACTGCCATAAAGTAGGACGGAACAAACTGCTGCGCAGTAAACACGTCCTTTGGTTGATAGACGGATATCTCGCCTACGCCATAAATGACGCACGTTGGTAAAAGCTAGTCGAGCCTTCTGTATCCGTGCTGAGATTTCGTCACACACCAGACCACAAGGGCTGATGAGACTTCCAAGATAAGTGAAGCGATCGACACGCTCAATTACTTCACTCCCTATCATTAGTTCGGGTGTCAATGCAACCCAATCCTGAAGCAACATTTTGCATTTCGAGGGGGAGAATCACATGCCGAACATGCTTGCATTGTTGCCTAGAGTGGTCAGAAGACTCGGCATTTTGTCAGCGTCTTCGCCAAATAAAACTATGTCATCAGCATATTCTAAGTCAACAAGTGAACCTCCGGTAGAAGTTCAACCCCTGGAAATTTAGATGAGGAGAGTGTTATCTCTAAAAGTACGTCGACCACAAAGTTGCAAAACCAGATGACAGTTCGCCATAAGCTCTGACTCAACTGGTAGTGTTCAAGTAAAGAGCCTTCAAGTACAGAGTGATAAAGAACCTCTCGGTCTGCAGAATCAAATGCTGCTCTTAAGTCAAGTAAACCTATCATAGTCGAACGCTGATAGGCATGCCTGTATTCTAGAACCTGACAAATGGTCACTATATATGGTTGATTCAGCGACGACCAGGTCTGAAGCCAGCCTGATTTTCTCGTGTTTCAGTTCACGAGTCTTAGTTAGGCGTCCGATAATTATTGAGGCTGATATTTCAGATGCTATATTAGTGAAACTAATCCCTCTCTCGTTGTGACAGTATGGTTTTGACCCTTTCTTATATATTGGGGCAATCTGTCATTGCGACCAGTCAGACGGTCAGTCAGTCAGTCAGTAACAACGTAGAACTTCGTACATACGTACATCAGTTCGAGTTGCCACACCACATTAGCACAGAGATGCAGTTGTCGACTCAAATTCCGTAGTGTTAGGGGTAGTAAACGTATAAGCAGTAATCGGAAACATTATGGCTTGAAGATGTTATTCAAGGAATATAATACAGTGAAATAAATTGGGAAAGAAAATAAGGGACATGAAGAATCCAGAAGATTAGAATTTGGGAGAACACAAAGATGCACTTGCGCCATTGCAAACGATTTTAAGCCATGTCATTCAGGGTCTCTAACCATCGGTTGCTATCATCTCGCGGTCCCCAACCAGGTAGTCTACACCTACCGACATGACTCAGACCACTTGTCAGTGACTACATGGACTTGTGCCATGTTTTGGTCTCGTCGCCCCTAGCTTCCAATCTGCTCCTATACCATTGAACATCGCACGTCGAGACAGTTAGTGGTTGGGCATACGTAACACACGTCAGATGGGATTACTTCCAAATATTAGTCAATCTAATCGCTAAAATTGGACCACCATATTTAAAGAAATCCGGACCAACTGCCCTTCCTCGTCTCAGATTAACTTTAGAGGTAGAGTTGGGCACCTACTTCAATGTTCCATTCACACTGTCTGGGAATGGAGGGTAGTTGTAGAGTAGCTGAAAACCAGTTGAACTGTTCCTTAAAGTGTTCCTCTCATCGTTCTGAACAGATAAGAGTGTGGTCTTTTTCCCATATCGTCTCACTTACGCTTGACTTCTTAATTTCAGTTTCTTTTATTAATCTGAAAAGCTGTCTGGTGTTAACTACAGCCACTGCCTTTTCCATCTCCTTTGCTTTCGATGCCCGCCACTGGTCACAGTCGTTCCTTAGACTTTTGGTTAACATATATCTGATTTCCTCTTTATCATGTTCAGAGGCTGGTGGTATGAGTTTACGAGAATCTATTATTGCAAGAGACTTAGTAGAAATCTATTTGTTTTTTTGTAACTGTTTGGTTTAAATCACTAATAGATGTCACTGCTGCTTCCACAGCTGCTTGTATGTCTTTCCAAGCAGCATCTGGGTCAGCCTCGTCTTCAGAACTACCTAAGTGTGAACTCAGTTGTTCCTGGAACCTACTTTTGGTTTTCTCGTTACTCAATTAAGTTCTAGTGGGTCTTTTTAATGTGGCTTTTTTGCGTCCGGTGAGGCGCAAGCAGATGCGTGTCCGTATTAGGGCATGGTCGGAGTCCAAGCAGGTACTCCAGAATGAGCGAGAATCTTCTACAGACCCTCTCCAACGATGACTGATGGCAATATAGTCTATTTGAGTCCATCGTTGGTTTGGTGTAGGGGGTCGCCATGTTAGACGATGTCTCTCCTTATGCTTAAAATTTGTGTTTGCTAAAAATAAGCGATTGTCTGTGCACAGCTGCAGCAGACGATCACCATTATCTGTTCGTTGTGCCGGAATACCAAAATACCCACCTAAATGCCTTTCTGTTTGGTTTAAGCTACCTATGTATGATGAAGCTAAACAAAAATGGGGAAAGTGGACAGCCTTGACGGACACCACTTGAGGTTGCAAAAGTAGATGACAGTTCGCCATAAGCCCTGACTCGACTAGTAGTGTTCGAGTAAAGAGCCTTTACAAGGTTTATGTACTTCTGGGTACGCCTTTCAATGACAGACACTGCCACAGAATCTCGCGGTCTACCGAGTCAAATGCTGCTTTTAAGTCGAGAAAGACCACCATTGTCGGACGCCGATAAGTATGCCTGTGTTCTAGAATCTGACGAATGGTGAATATGTGGTCGATGCAGCCACGACCAGGTCTGAAGCCAGCTTGGTTCTCTCGTGTTTGCAGTTCACGAGTCTTAGTTAGGCGTCTGATAATTATCGAGGCTAGTATTTTAGATACTATATTAGTTAAACTAATCCCTCTGTGGTTGTCACAGGATGATTTTGACCCTTTCTTATATATTGGGACGATAAGTGATTGTGACCAGTTAGATGGGATAACGTCTAACTCCCAGATCTTAGCTAAAATATTAGTCAACCTAATCGCTAAAATTGGACCACCATCCTTAAAGACCTCTGGAGCCAGTCCATCTGGACCAGCTGCCCTTCCTCGTTTCAGATTAACTATAGCCTTTTGAACTTCAGCAAGAGTTGGGGGACCTACTTCAATGTTCCATTCACACTGTCTGGGAATGGAGGGTAGTTGTAGAGTAGCTGAAGGCCAGCTGAACTGTTCTCTGAAATGTTCCGCCCATCGTTCTAAACGTCTGGACTGGGAGCAGATGAGAGTATCGCCTTTTCCGAAATAATCTCACTTACACTTGACTTATTAATTCCAGTTTCTTTTATTAGTCTGTAAAGCTGTCTTGTGTTCCCTATAGTCGCCGCCTTTTCCATCTCTTTTGCTTTCGTTGCCCACCACTGCTCACGGTCGTTCCTTAGACTTTTTCTTAACCTAGATCTGATTTGTTGTCGCTCTTCATCATGTTCGGAACCTGATGGGACGAGTTTGCGAGAATCCATCAGTGTGATAGACTTTGAAGAAATCCACTGGTTCTTTGTAACTCTGTGGTTTAAGTCGCTAATAGATGTCACTGCTGTTTCCACAGCTGCTTGTATGTCTTTCCAAGCAACATCTGGGTCAGCCTCGTCTTCAGAACTACCTAAGTGTGACCTCAGTTGTTCCTGGAACCTACTTTTGGTTTTCTCGTTACTCAACTCAGTTCTAATGGGTCTTTTTAATGTGGCTTTTTTGCGTCCAGTGAGGCGCAAGCAGATGCGTGCCCGTATTAGGGCATGGTCGGAGTCCAAGCAGGTACTCCAGAATGAGCGACAATCTTCTACCGACCCTCTCCAACGATGACTGATGGCAATATGGTCTATTTGAGTCCATCGTTGGTTTGGTGTAGGGGGTCGCCATGTTAGACGATGTCTCTCCTTATGCTTAAAATTTGTGTTTGCTAAAAATAAGCGATTGTCTGAGCACAGCTGCAGCAGACGATCACCATTATCTGTTCGCTGTGCCGGAATACTAAAATATCCACCTAAATGCCTTTCTGTTTGGTTTAAGCTACCTATCTGAGCATTAAAGTCACCCCTACGAGTACTATGTCTGAGCGTTTAGCTTTCTGAAGAAGTTCGGACAGCTTTCTGTAAAATTCATCTTTCACATCATCTGAGCTGCAGTCAGTGGGAGCGTAGGCAGAAACGACGAAAAGGCAACGACGTGTGTCCCTATCCTTCCGAGTTCTTACGGAGCCGTTTAGCCGAACAGCACATAGACGACTGTTGACGGGGATCCACTCTAGCAGTGCTTGTTCCGCCCTCATGCTTAGTGCTATGCCTACACCTGCCAGTCCACGAGAACTGGCCATCGGGTCACCAGATACACGGAGGGTGTATCTCGTTGGCTCTCCATTTTGCCGAGGTGAGGTCAAATGAATGACTACCCTAGGATCCTGTATGTGTGTTTCGGAGACACAGCATATATCAATGGTACGAGATTGTAGAGTTTTAGCCAAGGAGGCCTATTGGACGATTGGACATAGTGTGCGTATGTTGAAGGCTGCAATATGTAGTTTTGAGCGAGTTTTCGGTAGACCAGGGATAGTGTTTTGCGGACTAGAATCGTTGACCATGGTGACAGTTGAGGAATAAGCGAAAAGAGGAAGTGTATAGTTGAAAGTCGATGTAGAAGGAATCATAGGAATTGAAGAGGGAGATTGTTTATGAATACAGTGTTCTTGATTGCTGTTATAGGTATGAGGGTGGTTTTCATTTCCCGGTTGCCCATGCTACCATGGTCCCATGGTAGCAGGTGACCAACAATAGGTTCTTACGTCATTTGTTCCCTCAGGATCCTGGAGCCTATGTGCACGATTGGTTCGGAATCAGGGTTTTCCAACTCCCCTTGGTGAATCTTTCGTATCTGCCAACCCGGTCGGAGCTCCGTACATTCGCTTTTCGTCGTCTCAATTTCGTAAACAACACCTCATTGCGAGAAGGCAGTGAGTAGGACTTTCTTTATAGTGGCTTTATACGCGTGGTCATGTGAGAGCACTTCGAGAGAGAGAGAGAGAGAGAGAGAGAGAGCGAACTGTCCCCACTCTCGTCCGTGCTAGGGCATTTGGGTACTAGACACTGGTGATAGTTCATGATAATATCAGTAATCCCATACAATTCTTGTTGTTGAGATGTTTCTCGTTTTAGAATACGCAAACATATTTTCGCTGAAAATCCTTTAGTTATACATCGTTTACATACATTTTATTTATTAACTAACATAGTTTTCCTCATTTATTGTATTCGCTTAACTTAATATACTCGTTTTATGGTAAAATAACGATATATTTTTAATATACTAACGAGCAGAAATTTTATAAATATATTATTTTACGATTGACATGTTATACAATGCTTAATTGGTTGAAAATTATTAAACCTAACCTTGATAATGATAAATACTTGTTTCACAGAGTGAAGAACAACTGCAACCATTCTGGAAAATTTCGACTCGTGATGATTCATACTTTCAAATGCTTGTCAATAAAGGTAAATCTTGTATGTTGTTTATAGGAAATAAAAAATATTGCTTTCTTATCCATGAGTAACATTATGTGTATTTTAGTGAATGCGTTTAGCTACTTTTCGTTGTTATCTCGAACTTAATCTTGCTATACCTAGTGGTAATAATATTACTACTACTCTGAGATATTAAGTAATATCAATCGATTCAGTCAGTCAGTCAGTCAGTCAGCTACAACGTAGGATCAGGCACATTTATGCATCGGTCCAAGTTGCCATACCTCATTAACACAACAAGATGTACACCGATTCACCTCATTTTTGTTCATTTCCTACTTAATCCATATTCTAGACAACAGCCTTGATGTGGAAATAGTGTAGGTGGATGGAGTTGTAAAGTTTCAGGCAAAATTCATTTTTTATTGTTTGTTTTAATCTTCTCATTGATGTTTAAAACTGCAATTGGTCAGTCTCTTATTGGCAAATGTGTATCCTGCTTGGATTTCCTCGATATTGCCTTCACTCACAAACATTATAAGCAAAGATGGATCGTGGCTAGCAGTGGAATCCAGGACGCGCTTTTTTCGTATTTAGGACTCGACAGCCAGGTGTACTTGTACCCCTGAGATGATGTTCACTCCAGGACTCGAACCCAGTGCCGTTCACTTTGAATGCTATCGTGTCACCCACCTAGCTACTTAGTCCTGATAGCCACTGGTTTGTGCAGTGGGGTTAATTTTTAATTCACTTTGTATTGTTTATTTAAATCTTCCTATTGATGTTTAGAACTGCGATTGGTCAGTCACCCAATTGCACAAGATCGTGACTGTCCGGATTCAGTAGCTAAGCCAATAAAGCAACGATGTTTGAAGTGAACGGTACTGGGTTCAAGTCCCAGACTCAACTTCATGAAAGTCATTCTCCTAAGCTACAAATTTTTTCCACCATCGCAAAGGTTTTTTATTAGGTGTTTTAAGAGCAAAAAATAATAAAGGCATTGACCTCTGGTACGAAATACTAGATGATACTAGATAATTTGACCACTATACTAGGCCACGTAATGCACAGATACAATTCAAGCGAAATTTTTATTTCTTAACCTTGACATTCTACTGTCGTGATGTCTCACCTGCGTTACAGTCCTTAAATTTGATCTTAACAACACAGTTCTGACGTTCTTTTCTTGGTACTGTGTCTTTCACTTTTACTGGTTTAGAACTAAAAATCGTTCGTTCAAAAATACTCTTATGTTTTAATGGTTCAGGATCTTGATTTCATCTGGAGCGTATTTGTGTTATGAGATCACCACCATGTTAAGCCATTCTTTCGGCTTATCTCTCATCTTAACTTCTTAAGGTTTCTTGATTAACCTTTTTACTTTTCATCATCAAAGTGGTCACAGTACTGAGATTTAAAATACCAACTATATCGAGTCAAGATTGATTTCACGTATAGAGGTTTTCAATACAGTCCTATTCTCTTCTGTCAATCAATCAATGTCCACGTAACAGACCTCTTAGTGAGCGAATAATATAGTTCTCCACTCTCTAGACCGAGTAGTCACAAGTTGTACTCACTCGTTTGCCGTTTTAAGGTTATTTTAAGTAGCTTAATACTTCAAGGATATTAGATAGTCTCAAAATAAATTTTCCTGCATACCAAACTACATGACCTGTGGTCAAAACAGGGATATATTCAATCTGTCCTTACCCACACCTGGATCATCCCAAATAGAAGCCATGTAATATAAGCTTTTACCATCCAATCCTCTTTTATTTCTGTTTATCTCGCCATATTCTCACTTTGTATAATAATAATATTATTATTATTGTCATTATTATTATTGTTATTGCTACTCTGACATTTCAACTAGTACACGTCATAATCATCTGCCTATATCCTTATTATTGTTGCTACTATTATCTTTATTAACCCATGAAACATTTAACATATGGGTTATATCCACATGATTTATTTTACTATATTAATTGTAAATCGGTCCCTTCTTTTTGGAGGAGTTTCGTCTTCTGAGGTGGATGATTTAGTCACGAAGCTTTCATTGTTCCTTTGAATAACGTCATCAGGGAAAACTCAAGGTAGAAGGTAGGTATTCGAATTTATCCCTATGACTGACAGCATATCCCGTTGGCCTTGTCCTGATTGGTTATCATTGACCTTAACTTTCTCATTGTCTGTGTATTCATTTTCATTGTCTCCTGCTTCGACTTAATTCTCGACCTTATATTTGTCCATGATGTTTTTTAATTGATTGGTAAACTGTGTCGATTTTGGTGTGACTACCGGTTTTTGGTTGACCATGTATGCCAAGTTCCTGGAACGTCTGTTATCTTCCTTGTATCCTCCGTATTCAAAGGCATTTTCCTAGTCAAATGTGTGCTCACAATTGTTTACGGGTGTCGATATATGCGATGTTAAATCTTTTTGACGGTAATCGACAAGATACCTCAGAAATATGTTTCGTGCTATTTTACATTCATCAACCTTTTGTATGTGTAATTTTGAGCAAAATGATTCTCCCTGGTATATTTTATCCTGTGTCATCCAGCTTCATAGTCAAAGATGTTACCACGGAGTTATTTGGGTCACGATCAGCCTGCCATCGGACTAACATCTATTTTGCCCCTAAATGCCCTGGTACGGACGAGAGTGGGGAGAGTCCGCTCTCTCTCTCTCTCTCGAAAAGCCCTCACATAGTCACGCATATACAGCCACTGTCAAGAAAGTCCTACTCACTGCCTTCTCGCAATGAGGTGTTGTTTACGAAATTGAGACGACGAAAAGCGAATGTACGGCACTCCAACCGGGCTAGCAGATATAGAAGATCCACCTAGGGTAATTGGAAAACCCTGATTCCGAACCAATCGTGCACATAGGCTCCAGGATCCTGAGGGAACAAATGGCGTATGAACCAATTATTGGTCACTGGCTACCATGGGACTGCACCTCCTAACGTTGCTCGTTTGCATTATGGATTAGACCTTTAAGTCGAAGACTCCGGGTGTGGTCACCTAGGAAAACCATTTGCTTCAGTCTGGGCACACGAGCACTATTCCAGTTCACACGCGAACCAAGTGACTTATGTGAAGCATATGTATTCGGTGCCCATTTGTACGAATATTGATATGCCTAAATAAATAAATGAATAATACATCCATTTAAAATTGATTGATAAATGAGAAGGGACCAATCAATCTTAGATACGTCGAGGCGTTCGATATCTAGATGTAGTTTTCGTGCAGACGAAGGTGAAGATGACGGCCAATTTGTCTGATTTTGTGTTTCTTTTAGTTGGTGCAATTTATTTGCTAGATGGAGCTCGTCTTTTCCTCTTTTGTAATCTCATGCTTCGTTTGCATATATATATATATATATATATATATATATATATATATATATATATATATATATATATATATATATATATATATATATATATATATATAATACGACGACCATTTTATTGGTTTTTGCATTCGGTTTTTGATATTTTTGACAATGTTACTTGGATACTTTTCCCTTAACACATTTACTTACTCCTGTTACCCCTCGTAGAGGAGCATATGCCAACCATCAGCATTCTCCATCCAACCCTGTCCTGGGAAATTCTTTTCATGTTTGCTACCGGTTCCTGACGTCGTATGTTCTTCGACCTTCTTCTTTTGTTTCCCTTCATCATTCCAAGCTAGGGTTTGCCTCGTGATACAGTTTGGTGATTTCCGTAATGTATGTCGTATCCACTCCCGACATCTTTTCTTAATTTCTTCTTCGCCTGGAAGCTGGTTTGTTCTCTCATACAGTAAGCTGTTGCTGATGGTATCGGGTCAACGGACATTGAGTATCTTCTATAGACAATTGCTTACCGATACTTGTATATGTTTGATTATCGTTGTGGTAGTTCTCCAAGTTTCAACTCCATACATTAAGAAGTGTTGTGTCGTTCGTATTGAAGATTCTGACTTTGGTATTAGTTTACAGTTGTTTTGAGTTCCATATATTGTTAAACTGTAGGGATGCGGCCCTTGCTCTGCCGATCCTCGCCTTTATGTGTGCATCGAATCCTCCTTGTTCATCGATGATACTGACCAGGTACATGAATCATTCCACATCTTCCAATGCTTCTCCATCAAGTCATCAAATATTTGTCTTCCTTTTTCCGTGCTATGAATGTTCTGTAGTGTCAGCGCAGTGGATTTAGTGAAATTTTGCGTTCATTTTCATCGAGCTATCTCCATGCTTCATCTCTTTTTCTCTACTGATACTACTATTACTCCTACATCTTGATAATTTTATCTCACTGTGCTGGTGCGATGTGCCAACTATGTCTAGTACACATATGTCCTGGGTTCTGTTTCGCTTATAACTGACTAACATGAATCGATAATCGAATAGTAACTTGATTTTCTGAATAGTTAAAGGTTATCCTGCATGCCTTTTACATTTTTGTGTACGACTCAGTACAGTTCTACAACTGTCTCGAATGTTTTTTTTTATATTTTCGCTTCAACATAGTCTCCCAGTTTTCTGTTGTGAGCTCATACAAAAAATTCTCCTTTCTGTTAAGTTTTTCACTACACATGCGCCCCATCAAAGGATGACGTCATATGAATGTTCACTACATCTTATGTTACACACGTGTGCTTCATAGATGTTCAAAAATCTAATCTGATGGTATGTATTCTTGTTTAAATTAAATGTTTAACTTATGGACATTGACAAGTATCAAGTTGTCACTGGGATTTTGGTCAAGACAAATACTTACTTTCCTATTGATCTTGAAATAAAGGATGGGATACTAAATAAGAACTGCAAATAGGATGATGTTGTAGCAAATCTTCATCAGCTGTGGCTCGGACATGTATTAAGTATTCACAATCACCTCCCGTTTCGATGGACGGGGTTTTTTGGTTTCGGAGTATGCTGGAATAAATCTAAGGAGACACAAGACCGAAAACGTGCTGTCAGTCCATGATGGATCACATAACTCGGAATCGTTCATAATAATCCAAATGCATTGGCTCTTTGTCTCCACTTAAGTCCTGAGTCCCAGAATCTAATACTTTTTTCTTTCTATAATTAGTCTTTTCAACTCCTGTTACTGTCACTGCTGTTACTCTAGGATTTTTACTGGCAATTTTATCTCGCTATGCTATTGTAGTTTGGAAATGCAAATCGATGTACATATATGCCAAGTTCGATGTTTCATGTGACCGACTGATTTTAATTTAAGGTGAAGTGCCGTACGATCATCTGTTAATTACTTGGTCTCAGCTAAATTCTCTGTCAGTTGATTGTTAAGGAATTACTCTTTCTCTGTCCGAATTAATATAATCTCGGTTTAACTGCTATTTAATTGCTACGACCAGTATTGTTCAAGCTGTTTAATTTAAATATTCGCTTGACTGAAATCGCTTTTTTAAAATTTTAATCCAATACAAATGATTTTGGCGTGAAGAATAACCACATTTTAAAGGTGTTTCCTACATATTCAACTTACAATATTACTAATTACTTATCGTTCCAATTTTAGATACCGCTCATTCATCTAGGACTCTATCTGATCTTGAATCCATATTATCGATCCACAATGTTTCCAACCCTGTTCTACGCGCTTGTGCTTTATTTCGTGAAAATATGTATCACAAATTGTCATTTCGTGTTGTTGACATTGAAAATGTTTTCTGGAATGCCGTTAGAAAGAATTCGCTTAGCAATGTGCATCGCTCAATCGAAGCGCTTATTGATCTGTTCCTGTTGACGTATGTTACTTTTAAAACAATTAGTCGCTTTGATAAATTTCGATAATGCAATGAGAAGATGAGGTTTATCAAAATTATGTGATATATTTGCGCAATACATTTCGAACAGTCTGATCACACAACTCATTGACCTTTTAATTGTCATATAAAAATGTCTTAACAAGTATATGTGTGATGAGATTGTTCGAAATGTATTGCGCAAATATATCACATAATTCTGATAAACTTCGTCTTATTGTATGTTACTTTGTTTGTTAAATATGAAATATCAACGCTTTTAGTCTGAATAAGTATATTTCTCTTCGGGTTTTCTTATTTATTTCGTAATTATTATTGAAAAACCATTTTATACTGTTAGCTTTCATAGTAATAGCTTGTTTACGAACTCAAGATAATTCATGAAGGGTTAGAAATTTTAGTAGCGTTGATCATCTGTCGAGTTAGAGATGTCACTTATCAGTAATTTGTCTTGTAAAAACGACCTGTGGTCGTAAATTTTCTTTTATTATGATTAAGGGATCTTTGATGGTTTTGGGGGCCCTTTACTTTGCCGTCATTTAGATTGGACAATGTTTGTTGACGAGCTCTTCAATTTAGTGGCCCGGGATCTGACTCCATGTAGATCGTATGAATGTTTGTTATCGCCTATCCTCGTATTTAATCATCGACTTAAATCACGTTAGTCGGAATTCAATAAGTCAAATAGCGAGAATAAACTTTGAATACATATACTTTGTATATGAATATTTATAGCCGCACAAAATTAAGTTACAGACATGTGATGAATGGGATAAGAAGTGCACGCACACGCTCGTATGAAAACAATCAAGATTGGTAAGCGAATAATTAACACGGTAAAACTATGGCTCAAGTAGAATGAGTAGATTGGCCTGTCTGGATGCCAGAATGAGGTATGTGGGCTTAACATAATAACTGACACTACAGGTTGTCAACACTAGCAGTTTTGCATACAAATAAAACATGAATGATGAGTCCCAATCTGTCTAGTTCAAAATGTACAACTACCATTTTATTACATCACAGATATCGTACACGTTGTTTCGGTGACTTAGTAAAGTACTGACTCATTAGTCAAAATACTGAACTTTGAACGATTGTGCTGTATCTGCAATACCCATTTAACATTGTTGGATACTGACAACTAAGTAGTATCAGTATCTCCTCCATAAAACTGTCTTCTAGTCAAGTTGATTATTTATTTATATATTTATTTGAACACATAAATATTGGTACAAGAGGGCACCAAATATATATGCGTCACACAAAACAATGAGAATGGGAAGAGAAAAAAATTGGTAAGTAACGTAAAAGAAAACAAAGAAGAACAATAATGACCAGATTAGTGTAAGATAGTATAATAATAATATCTTCAGATGACATTGTCTTACTGTGCGATAATGTCCAAGCTATGCAATCCGCACTTAATCTGTACTCACCCTGGATGGTGAGAAGATAGAAGTAGTCGAGTTGGTGTATCTAGGTAGCTGCATAAATGCTGGTGGTGGCATGAGTGATGAGATCAATGCACGTATAGTGAAAGCCAGAGTGGCTTATGCCATTCTGGGCCACCTTTGGCGCGTTCGTGATGCTAGTCTGCCTGTAAAACGTCGGATCTGCAACGCGTCAGTGAGAGCAGTTCTGCTTTATGCTTGTGAAACCTGGCCTCGGTGGCTTGGACATGTTCTACGAATGTCGTCCCAGAGAATTCCACGTCGTGCATTATTTTTCGACTCTGGGACTGGTTGGAAAATGGGGAGAGGTGGTCAGTATATGACATGGTGTCGTGGCATGAAAGAAAGCTGCAAAGGACTGGCTTGTGTTGGTCTTCACAACTCTCTGGCTGAGGTCCGAGAGATGGTGCTACACAGTGGCTAGAGACGTTATCAGATATAACTGAAAATAGAAGCCAGTGCCGATCCTGCTGCAACCTTCTTTTACTTTCTTCATAAAAAGTGGTTGTATCTTCCTTGACTGAATGATTTCTTCTGATTGTACCTTTCCGTTCCCACATTATTACTATTATTATTACTACTACTACACTACCTTACACCAATCTCTTCGTTATCGTTCTCTCTTTTTTGACGCTTCTTACCTTTTTTTCCTTCTCTTTAAATTCTTATTGTTTTGTGTGGCGCATATATATTTGTCGTACTCTTGTAACAATATTTATGTGTTCAAATAAAGAAATAAATTAGTAATAATTATTATTAATATTATTATTTGTTATATCCGAGGGAAGATTAAATCACGAGTAACTTGTGAGATATATATAAGTCGACTAATATTATCTATACATTCTACTGGTATAACTATTCAATAATTAGGTTATGTATATTTACATTCCTCTTATCATAAGCTTTATTTTGTCCTATAAGTTATTTTTGTACCGTTTACTGTTCTTAAGCGATGTTCAGTTTATTGACTACTGCCTCCCACGTTCACAGCCACTTTTTGGCTTTATTGTGTACAAATCTTGCGTTGCGGTCTGTTTGTTTGATATATAAACACAGTGTGTCTGAAATAAATGATTCGACTCGATTCGCATACTGGGAGCTGGTATTTGTGTTTGTACTCAAGTGGATGGGCTAAGCGGACATAAGAACAATAAGGACGCTAGGCTGCTCATACCGGTCGAACGTCATTAGTTTGGCACAGTGTTGAGATTGTATAAGTCGTATTCTGATTAATGGATAAGGCACGTGATAAAAAGTCGGACATAAAGTCATAACAATTATTATTACACTACCTTACAATAATCTGTTCGTTATTGTTCTTTTTTCTCTCTTCGAATTCTCATTGTTTTGTGTGGCGCATATATATTTGGTACCCTCTTGTACCAATGTTTATGTGTTCAAATAATAATAATAATAATAATAATAATAATAATAATAATAATAATAATAATAATAATAGTGTGAATTGTTTGACAGTAAATCGAATCGAGAATACAATTTTCAGTAAATATCGTCATTTTCATTTTATTTGTGTGTGGGCTGTGATACTGCCCAGACCGAAGTTGATTAGTGTGCAACATGATTCTGATTAGCTTTTTATAGACATTATTACGCATTAAAAAGGCTGTTCTATTTCCATGTACCTACAGAAAAGATTATGATGGTTTCAAAATTTTCTTTCATCGTGTTGCATCTGATTTACCAAAACATGTACATCTTTTCCTCAATCGAAATACGGTTAGAGAATTCTTAACTGAGCATACTCAAGAGAACTGGGATTTTCTAGTGTCCGGTAAGTGGTCATTTTTGTGTGTCTGTTCATGCTAATTTTAGCAGGACATTTTTAAAATTATGATCCTGGTACTACTATTCAAATTTTGAATAAACTTAGTTTATTTATAAATTCCTAAGTTGATCCACTTTAGTAGCCGTGGATCTGACTCCATGTAGATCGTATGGATGATTGTTATCGCCTATTCTCGTATATAATCGTCGACTTGAATCGCGTTAGCCAATAACGGAACCAAATAAGTCGAATAACGAGAATTGATTTGTGAATACATATATTTTGTATATACAGCGAATGAAATAAAGCAAAGCAAAATGACACGCAGGGAGGATGGCTGGGAAGCCAACTCCATTTTAGTCAAGCGTTACTCAATATTTATAGTCAGACAAAATAAAGCTACAGACATGTGATTAATGGGATAAGAAGGGCACACACATATACGCACATATAAAAAACAGTCTAGATTGATAAGCGAATAAATAACAAGGTCAAAGTATGGCTCAAGTAGAATGAATAGAATGGGATGTCCGAAAGCTAGAATAAGATATGTGGCCTTAAAATAATGACTGACACTACACACCTTTGTAATAGTGAATGCTGGGTGGCAGCATACAATCCCAGTTGTTTAAACGCCTTCATAGAACATTCAGAATAATGAAATTTCGCATCGGTTATTACTTGAGTATGTCTGAAATCTTCCCTTTGTAGAGTTGTTAAATTATTCAACAGAGAAAGAGAAAACGTGTCACGCTTGTATGATTTTATGGTGGTGTAGCTTAGGTATACGATTTTGGTAGACTACATATTCATCTTCGTGTGCACTAACACCAACTAGCTGTCAAACGCTATGATTTAATTTCGCTCGCACCAATGAAAGTGAAAAATCGTGAACAGATGTTTGAATGGGAAAATGCTTAGATTTTGTATGTCATAATAAAAGGAAGACAGTAGAAGTTTTAGGGACTTGGCATACATAGTCAACTAACAACCAGTAGTCCCACCAAAATTGACCCAATTTACCAATCAATTAGAAAACATCATGAACAAATATGAGGTCGAGAATTTAGTCGAAGCAGGAGACAATGAAAATGAATACACAGACAATGAGAAGGTTAAAGTCATTGATAACCATTGATACTGTTACTGTCAGTATTACTCTGACACTTGTTCTGATTGTTTCATCTTTTTATGTTGATGTGTTGTGGGAAGTTAAGAGGATGGACAAGTTTGCCAGGTTTTGCTTTTCGTATTACTGACCAAAACCAGTCTACATCCAATGGATTCCGAACCTCGCCATTCACCTTTCGCTATGAATCGTATCTTTTTATAGTGGAAGATTTCTCTTTTTCTGAGGACTCAACTTTAGAGATCTACTCATGTGTCACAACTCAAGGAACTAAAATTGGCTTCACAGACTACTGTCATCTACTGGTTTTGTCAGTAACAGATTTCTAATAACTCAATCGCTTGAGCTGCCTTCTTTATTTATTTAAGCATATCAATATTCGTACAAATGGGCACCGAATACATATGCTTCTGGTGGTGTTTTGTTCTCTGAGCTGGATGGTTTGGTCGTGTTTCATGGAGAAAATATAGTTGTTCTCGAGTGGAAGCCTGCCTTTTGGCGAAATTCTCCCATTTTTTTCACATAAGTCACTTGGTTCGCGTGTGAACTGGAATAGTGCTCGTGTGCCCAGACTGAAGCAAATGGTTTTCCTAGGTGACCACACCCGGAGTCTTCGACTTAAAGGTCTAATCCATAATGCAAACGAGCAACGTTAGGAGGTGCAGTCCCATGGTAGCCAGTGACCAATAATTGGTTCATACGCCAATTGTTCCCTCAGGATCCTGGAGCCTATGTGCACGATTGGTTCGGAATCAGGGTTTTCCAATTACCCTAGGTGGATCTTCTATATCTGCTAGCCCGGTTGGAGTGCCGTACATTCGCTTTTCGTCGTCTCAATTTCGTAAACAACACCTCATTGCGAGAAGGCAGTGGGTAGGACTTTCTTGACAGTGGCTGTATATGCGTGACTATGTGAGGGCTTTTCGAGAGGGAGAGAGAGAGAGCGGACTCTCCCCACTCTTGTCCGTACCAGGGCATTCGTGGGCTACCTTCTTACATCGAGAAATATGTAGTTGGTTAACATATGTAACACGCCTTCCAAAGTCATCACCGTCAGTAATTAACAATAAAAAAATGATGAATAATCACGTGTATGCTATTTCAGATGCTATCATAATATTAGTTATGGTGGTATGTTTTGTGATCTGACAATACTAATACATCTACTTGGGTATTATCTGACTGATTAGATGATAAGCATCATAAGATATTTGGTTTTTGATATTACAATGTCTTCTCAGGCGTTGTTAAATCAATAAGGCAGAACCTGCATGTAGTAATTAATACATATTTTTGCCTTTGAAGATAATTTTTTCAACTCCTACATGTTTACCAATGCTTTTTTGCAGTCTTTGAATGCACTTTTAATACTCGTTATTCATGCTGACCTATTAACTTTGGTATTGGACTACTGAATAAAATGTACTAGTACTTATTCACATAGATACCACTCTAATCTTTATGAAATCTATCTATCTCTCAGCCAACGAAATGCATTTTTTATTTAGGTCACTTGTGATTGCCGTAGATCGACTTTCTCATTAGGCTACTTGATTGGCTCATCATATCAGTCGTGAGCTATTAATCCAATTTAGTTTCAGTAGATGATTATTGATTTTTCCTGTGGTTTTTTTCTTAGTTTTAAGATCAAAGGTTGTTCCGGATGGCATTGCTTGTTACTGTATTCGTGCAATGGAAGACCAACGTCTTATGTATCCGGCACTTAATGATCATGTTCAACCTTCATGGTTTTCAGAAGTGAGATACATATATATATATATGTCATTAATCAATTCAGATTTGGATTTATTTATCCTTTTCATTCTTGAATATTTCCCGGAAGTCGATAGTCTATGGTCATCTCTGTACTTTTGTGTCAATTAATGTTCATCTATTAAATATCGCAACTCCACCGGGTGTTCTAGCGTTACTGCCAGCCACGATCACGGATAAAGGAAGCGAGTTAATCATGGGGTTGGCAAATTCATATGTTAGAAGATAAGTTTGTTAAAAAAACGCTGACTACAAAAAATTGCTAAAAGTATTTAAGCTATTCCCAGAGAGTCGAAGGTTCTTCACGCAGAAAAGTTGTGATGCCTCCTGGTGAAAATTAAGATTCTTCGAAAGTCATAAGTCTGATGTCCCTTCGTACAACCAAAGCAACAATTCTTATGGATAGTGGATTGTCCACAGAATGTGGGAGACCGGAGTACCATTCGAGTGGCGGCGTAAATAAGGAGATACAACTTAACGGTACACAAAATTAGTGAATAGAAATGATTGGTTTCGGGAGAGGTCACGTTTTATGCAGGAAATAAGTAAATTACCTTGTTGCACGAGAAGTTGCACTAATGTTATTGAAAGAAGCGCGAAAAACGCATGTCGGATGGGAATTTCATGGATCCAAAATCACCATAATATCCTTCAAAACGAAGAAGGAGGGTACTAAATAAGAAAAAGAGAATTCAGCGAAGAAAATTTTTCTTTTCGACGAAATCATTTACTTAAGCTGTACATTCGTATACACAGTTATATGGAAAATGTATGTCTATAGAAGGATAGAAAGGATTGTATCACAAAAAAATGGATTCGACAATAAATAACTTGCTCATGTGGGGGATTTTACATAGGCCTCACAAAGCGATCATTATCCAAACGCATCTCAGAACATTATCCGGCCTGGCTCTTGAAAGGGGAACGAAAACAATCACTAGTTCGATACAGGAGCACTTAATCAACTGTGAACATATCGCTCCAAAAGACTCTTCGTTTAACATAGTTTACAGAGTCAAAGGAACTGGATCGAAGGGGGGTTCGAATCAATATTTTATGCACCACAGAGGCATTGGAAATCCACAAACTAGAGCCTGAACTTTGCGTGCAGAAACGATTTGTCCAACCTCTCATCCTTCCCTGGCCCTAATTCCCTTAATGGGTATGTTTCTAGGTGTTTTTTTTGTTTTTTCTGCACTTTATCGATATTTTTAAATCACTATTTTGCACTTTAAACTCTAATCATTTATTTTTATTACCTTTTACAAGTTTTCTTGATTATCATTCAGTTTATTATTATGACCTTTGTTGTTTTGTCGTTTTTCTTCATATCTATCAATTGGACTATTATCTGACCCATAAATTTTGTTCTTCCTTACCCCTTGATTAGTACGTTAACCTCATCTGTTATTTATTGTCGAATCCATTTTTTGTGATACAATCCTTTCTATCCTTCTATAGACATACATTTTCCATATAACTATGTATACGAATGTACAGCTGAAGTAAATGATTTCGTCGAAAAGAAAAAATTTTCTTCGCTGAATTCTCTTTTTCTTATTCAATGACACTATGGGTTATTTTAATTATCTGAAAAGGAGGCTATTACAATGAGTGTTATCCTGTGTTATGAACCAACCAATGATAACAACGACGACGATAAGTATCAGTTCTACGAGAGGCTGCAATCAATCATAGTGAAGTGCCCAAGATAGGATCTCACCATCTTGAGAGAACTGAACGCCAAATTCGGAATTGACAACATCGAGTATCCAGATATCATGGGACGACATGGACTGATTGGGAGAAAGGAACAAAAATGGGGAGAGATTTGGATCTCTATGGAAACCCTGAACAAGACCCAAGAAAGGAAGAAAAGAAAACAGTAACTGACAACGGCCAAGCAAGAACTGAGAAAGTCAAGGTACAGATATCCTGACCCTTATATCCCATGCACACCAACAAATGCAGATGAAGTCGACCAGTGTAGCAGCTGCAGCCTCTACATCAGTAGGCCTCAACATGCACAAGGGAAAACGTTATATCCTCAGATACAGCACGAAGATGACCAACCCAATCACACTTGATGGGGACTCTGGAACACGTGGAAAAATTCACGTACTTGGTCAGCATCATCTATGAACAACGAAGATCAGATGCAGACGAGGAGAGGATTGGCAGCCAACAACATATGGAACTCATAACCACTGTCAACTAATATCAAAGTCAGAATCTTCAATGCGAACACTGAGATAGTTCTACTGTACAGAGCTGAAACTTCAACCTAAAACCTTCAGGACTAGCGAAAATTCTGTAACACTGATACCATTCAGTTACCATCCAAATAGTTCATATATTTTAGACTTCAATCGGCTTGTATATTTTCCAGTAGAAATTTTTTTTACAAGTTATTGGTCTTGAATGTTTTTACTTGTTACCACTAATTATTTTTTAAAGTAAGTTAGTGTTTAATAATTTATCTGAATAGATGTTTTTTCTCTCTCACTGAACTCATAATTTCATTGAAACTCATTTATCTCCATGATCCCCATACTAAT
Source organism: Schistosoma mattheei (assembly GCA_944470405.2). Taxonomy (NCBI): domain Eukaryota; kingdom Metazoa; phylum Platyhelminthes; class Trematoda; order Strigeidida; family Schistosomatidae; genus Schistosoma; species Schistosoma mattheei. The sequence continues at coordinate 91,512,230 of OX103947.1, read as the reverse complement.
AAATATTTCTTAATGCTTTACAGTTACTACTTCGTCGTTTACGTAAATTCGACCATTCAAAAATATTGAAAAATCTTCATTGGATAACTAAAAGTTTCTGTATGTGAAAATATTGATTTTTATTATCTATTACTTGATTATTTTTGAATTTTAGTTGATAAAACCCGATACCTTTGATTAATATTAATCCATAATATCTACGGTCTGTAGCTCTTCAAGCTCGGGTAAAGGAGGAGAGTTGGGTATAGGGTTAGCAACCCCATTCTGTAGAAAACTAACTCTCTAGAAAAGCACTAATCAGAAAATAATGTCTAGCACTTTGGAGGGAATTTAGTATCCATTTACTCTTTGAGGAAAATTCATAATTGTTTTGTTTATTTTTTTATAACACACAGATATAAGTAGCTATTTGTAGAATAAAACAATGGAACCAAAATTTAATATTTATGGTCAATCAAAGTTATTTGTATAATTTGTTCTGTTTGGTTTTTTAAATTTCTATAAAGAATAAAACTGTCATTATTAGGCAGTTTTTTGTTGATCTTAAACATCACCATCTTTTAACTGTATCAGTTAATGATTGTTGTACCTATTACGATAGACTCATCTCTGTCTGATGTAGTTTTATTCAAATAGTTGCTCATGAGAAACATAGACTCTCGCACATATGTTCATCCTTTAAATTTCCCACAACATATCAACACAGTGAGATGAAATTATCAAAACAAATATCAGAGTAATTTCATCATTTTGAAAAGAGCAAGAGAAAAAATTCTAGGAGAATAGAATGAATTCATTTTATTTCATTGGTTCTCATCAACTGCTTACAACCTATGATATTTAAAACACAATTACAAAATGGGTTTAAATTACTTACATGAAAGAGGTTAGTTGGAAGTTTTGTTGAAGACACATTAATATAATATAGCAAGGGTGTAAATAAATTTAATAGACTGAATATTGTAAATAAATACCGTATGTAAAGAAAAATTCTATAACATTGATTATGACAACAGTTCAAACGGCCATGACCGTTGAGATTAGCAATCATCGACTTAATGAAATGATGCTACATCCAAGCTTGGTCGTCCTTATCATTCATCTGACTTACTTCGGTATCGGAATAAGTCGTGAATCGAAGGAAGTGGGTTGGTTGGGTATAATTATACATGTTCTTAATAATTTTCCATTTCATTTAATTGATTTCAAATGTGAAAATCCCTTCTTTAGTTATTTCTCATCCCCATGATTTCGTTCAGAATTGTTTCTGATATTACTTTATTCACTTTAATTCTTCTAAAACCTTTAGTTATTATAGCGAACAATATTTTAATGATCTTATTCCATTCACACCCCCTTTTGTTTGAAACACATCCGGTTGAAGTTGTACAATTTTTGTTGTTGTTTATCCTACAACCTAGTATTATGATCTCGATACTGCATCATTATATGTGTTAGATTTATCGAAGCGTCCAAGTCACCCGATTGAGATACGCGCAAAACCGAAGTTTCCAAAACAACGATTTGTCTACAACAGCGGTTCTTTATTGAATAATAAACAAAATTTAGTTACAAACCTCAATTTGTGAGGTGTCTGGGGCGTTTAGACGCGTCCTTCAAGTATGAAAATAAAAAGGCTTCGATAGTACAAAGAACAGCTGATAGATGTGTCTAAATTTGATAACAGTTTACGAACAACCGAAACCCGAACCAAGAGCAAACAATATGGAAGCTGTTTCGTTTAAACAAGTGCACAAAACTGTGGATACCCGTTACAATGATTCAGATATAGTAATTATAATGATAAATACAATGATAAGTACAATAAACGTTATAAGTATATGTGAAAATTTCAGAATATTACAGTACAACTTGCGTTACAAAATTGTTGGGAATACAACTGCTTACTGAATATAAATAAGTAGTATAAGACAACACAAAAGAGTACAAAGGGAACGAGTAGGAACAATGTAAGACCAACTTACTAATATGTATTCATTGTGTTTATATTTTACCACGGAACTATATATATATATATATATATATATATATATATATAAGTTATTACTTACCTCGACGTGTTTCTCGAGGGTCGTAATGATTCAGCCGTGTCGTGTTGGCTGAACCATTTTATCTGTAGGTCCTACCGTCCCAGTCATGTCGGTTAGAGAACCGTAAGACAAAAAGCAACGAACTCATGATCCGAAATTGAAGTTTTGCTGCTGGCTGCACCGAAGTGTGACGGCAATCGTGAGGTTAGAGGAAGAGCACTAGCTATAGATGACAAATCGATTGATGGTTTGGTAAGTTTTTATCTACTGAGGTGGTTGGGACATGTATTACTTGTGTCCAACCACCGACTACCTTGACGGACTGGTGTATGAGTAAGTTGAAAGAAATCTAGGGGAGGTTAGACCAAAATATGGCATTACTCCATGATGTAATTGACTGTTAACCTGAGTCATGTTGGTAGATACAGATTAATTGTCTTGGGTCCACTCAATAACTTCTATCAATTGTTGGAGACTGGTTGAAATCTCATAGTTGTTCGCAATAGCACAGCTGTATTCACTCTTTGTTTCCTCTCAGATCCTAAGTATCTAAGTTCTTCATATTCTATTATTTTTTATTTGAACGCATTAATATTGGTACAAAGAAGTGCCAAATAACATATACGCCACATAAACTTTAATTGTTTCAGTGTCTAACATTGGTCCAAATAAAAGAACTTGATATTCAACATCATGTTCTTGTATTTGGCTTGGAACCAAATTCAAGGGATCTAACGAGTCTTGTCGAATTATGTTTTTACAAAATTACTATTTTTTCTGTAACTGTAGTCATTTTAAAATCTATGTTATTTAAGTTGTTATATGGCAATTATGTTATATCCATTTTTGCTCTTCTTATCTTAGGCAAGTCTAATTCTGCTGATATTGTATATTCATTACAACAAAAAGCGATTGAACATGGTTTTTTGTTATTACCTGAAACAATTAAATCAATAATTATCACACCTTATCTTGTTCGAGGTAATCTATTAGAACATCGTCATTTATGTTTTAGAAATCATGAATGGACAAGTCACTATCCTGTTAATTTGAACAGTGATGATAATAAAAATGCATTTAAACAATTCGATTCAATTATTAAAATCTCATCGACTTCAAGTACTGAAAAAATAGTTGATAGGACCGTGAATTGGTTAGTAAAACATATTCCGTGTCATTTATTCAAAACACCAATTGATTCGCTGACTTTTGATATACCGACTTGGTTAATTATTTGTCAACGATTGTTACAAGACGGTTCAGCGTTTAGTGAACCTATTAACTGGATGAATTTAGCTTTGAAATGGCTTGAACAAACAAGTAATGAGCCTAATTACTTGGATTGTTTCAAAGATTGGTTCAAGTATGCACCAAATAACAGTACTTCTACAGCATTATTGATTGCTGGTCTTATTCATCCCAAGTAGGTAGTATATTTCTTTTGTAAAAACTAATAAATACTATCAAAATTTAATCCTTTGGTATGTTCATGTTATGGTTTGTGTGAAGAATAGGTAAATCATATTGTCTGTGGTTTCGAAAGTGAAAATATCAATGTAGGACAAACACACTTATGTATCTTTATGAAAGAGATCTGAATACTAGATGAATACGTCCCAATCACATATGTATCTAAAACATTCTGCTTACTAAAATGTATTTCTAGCATTTAGCAGTATTTAGCATGCCTAGCGAAATCTGTGAATATATATATATATATATATATATATATATATATATATATATATATATATATATATCAGCCAGTAAGCTTGAACACAGGAACAGGTACATATATGCATCAGTCCAAGTTGCCACACCTCATTAACACAATAATGTGAACACCGGATTCATAGAAGTAGTTAATTCGATGGCGATAATATATAAAAGAAAGATTGCATATAAGGATATAGTACAGAAACGAATGCTTAGTTCGTAGAAAGAAAGATACGAAACAATTTTAACCGCATAGTTTAAAGGAAGACAGAGAGCGTATACACCTACGCCATTGTGATAGATTCTGAGCCATATCACCAAGAGTCTCCAACCATTGGTTACGAAAGTCACGCGGACCCCAACCAAGTAGTCTGCATCTACCAACATGGCTCAGACCAGAAGTTGGTGTCTTCAAGCACTGATGCCACATTTTGGTTTGGCCGCCCCTAAATTTCTTCCAACCATCCACAACACTAGTCAGCATTGCGTATCGTGGTAATCAGTGTTCAGACATACGTAAGAACACGTGACCCAACCATCTCAGTCGATGATATATATATATATATATATATATACTGTTCGATAAAATTTAGATGAAAGTTCTTCAATAAATATTCATTTCAAGACGACACTTGGCACTAATAAGTTAGTAATACTAATCTAGGCCTCTGATAACGGTTCATTTATGAAATATCGAACCAAATTTATAAATAAGTTTGAAATTATTCACCTAATAATTTTACATGGTAGATTTTTATGTTCTTATAAATGATTAATTCGATTAACTAAAGCAATAAGTAATTGAACTTAGTACAGATACTTGAAAATCGTCGAATCGAATTAGTTTCAAATAAATTGAGCGTTGGGTAGATCAACAACCCGATTGCTTATTTACTCTGAAGAAGTGGCATAAATTAGGTTAAAATCATCAAAAGTACGATTTTCCTACTCACTCTTTAGTGTCGAAGAAGCTTCCATAAGGTTCTCCTATCCACAGAGCCAAAAGTTTTCTCGGTGTCGAGGAAGTGGATGTATAGTGACGGGTTTCGTTTAAATGCCTGCTCAGCAATGATACTTAATGTGACGATTTAGTCCAGACTGTTGCTTTCGAAGTTGGGAGTCCACTGAATCTTTCATTCGGTTCATTAACACTGTTGAAAAACGTTTCCTAATACGGATGGTAGTATGATACCTCTGGAGTTCTCTAATTTGCTCAGATCTCCTTTATTTATTAGCTCGATTACGTATCGTTCTTTCCAGTTTCTCTGTCAGTGGCATTTGTTCCACCTCGACTTCGCAATTATAGATTGCAGCCTCTCTTGAAATTGATCTTCATCGTTGTCTTTGCTATTATTGGTTAGTGCGTAACATTGGATAAAATCCATTTTTATTTACTCCTTTGTTTGTGGAGCATTTTCCTGGTCGTGACCGGGAAACAGTAGCATCTCTCCCGAATCTATCCTCTTCTGTTCAGGTTGGGTTCAATGGGTTCCACTGATCCTAAGCACCGTCAAGCTGTTTCTCCTTATTTCCGTAGCTTTTTGATTAGTCCTTTCTATCTCCCACATTGTCCGGACATTCTGTGTACTCATAAAAATTGTTGCTCTGGTTGTTAGAAGGGACGTCGGCCTCGTGACTTCTAAAGAATTTCGTCTTTCACTATGATGCGTCATAATTCTTCTGAATGAAGATCCTTCAACTCCCAATGCAGACTTTAAATGGTTGAAATTGTTCATTCTGGTTAGCATTTTTTCAGTAAGTTTTTTTCTGCGGGATGGGGTTGCTGACCTGATGCCCAGCCCTACTCTTTTGTTCGGACTTGGGACCTGCAGTTACTTTAGAAGAACTACAGGCGTTGTTGTTTTGCTTACACATTTGCAAATGTTTTCTTTTATAGGTCTCGAGAATGGGCTTTATCGGTTCTGTCGGAGAGAAACGATGCAATATACGATATTATTGTTTCTGATTCTCTTAATCACCTTTCTGGCGAAAATCAATGTTCTTGTAAGTCTCACCAATCGTGAAACTCTTTCAATGTTTCTTTTAAAGCTCAATATCTGGTAGATGGTTGAAACTATTTTTTAAATTTAGATTTCTCTTTTTATATTTCAAATATTCATTATTGTTATTGAAAGTTGTAGGGACCATGGAATGAAATAAGTCACGCTTTTTCACCTTCCAGTCACGACTCTAAGAAATGTCACTTTTATTGCAAGACCCTGGATTACTATTTACCAGTAATTTTACGATATATGGAACTGTAGTTTGGCCATTCAAATTTCATTGCTTTGGTTGAAGACATGAAAGTTTCAAAGGATAATCGTTTACATTGACTGTTTCACAGTCGATTCGAATTTATCACTAAGTTGTTAGAATTTGTGATTACTCTTTCACACACTATTAATCGCAGTCAGATACATTAAGAAACAGTTAGAAACTTTATGAGGAAAGATAAATGGTGGATAGCAGTGGAATCCAGGACACGCGTTTCATCTTATTTTGGACCTGTCAGCTAGATGCACCCGTATCCCTGAGATGATGTTCACTCCGGAAGTCGCGTCCTGGATTTCGCTGCTAGCCACTATCCATCTTTGTTTATAATGCTTTTGACTTAAGGGAATACTGTGGCAATATGCACAGGATACACATATGCCAATAAGAGATTGATCAATTGCAATCCTAAACACCAATGCGAAGTTTCAAACAAACAATACAAAATGAAGTCATTAATTTTGTAGGATATAACTCAGATGGATATCAGTTCAATTCCTTACAACATCTAACTTTCATCCTCACGGGATACAACACGACGAAAAGTATCCACCTAAACTATAAAGTTACGTCATTTCATATTTGTAGAATGCATCTCTAGTAACGCTGACAATGATGAAATCTAGAAGTTGAAAAGTTTTCCCAATACTTTTCTACTTCTGATAATTTAAAAACCTTTACTATTGTTTGATGTAGTAGCTGAAATTATCTCAGGATTTGGAAAAAACAAATACATTGGCAGTTGCACGTCAATTATACAGAAATGGTTTTGACGCTCCCACTTTACAGGTAATTTCTATTTTCATCATATATCATTTTTTGTACTTATGTAATTTTAAATAATTCAAAATTTCCTTTGTACATATATCTTGTGATATAACCTTGTACACTCATGTTTGAATCCACAGTAATGATGCCTCGACTTAGCGACCTGATATGTTATCTCTTATTGACCCACAAAGAACTCTTCTGTTAATAAGTTTTAATCAAAACACGAGGAAAGATATCCGACGTTACCTTTCTATCTTTGATTCAAAAACCTAAATTTCAGGATAACAGGGTACCTTACATCTGAGATCATAAGCACCTATCTATAACATTTACGGCACAAAGTCTGTAAAAGAAGTTTGTGATCAATTATTTGGAAACGGGTAAGCATATAACAACAGTCTATCATTCAAACGGAAGCTTACAGGCTAAAGATTATAGAAATCTCAAACTGAGTGTTTGATGAAATCCACGTTGAAAAGAAGCCTTATGATGCACATTCAGTACGGCAAGCTCACGAAATAAGGATAAATTTTCTAGTTCCTCAACCTCTATGTGTATTTACCTTTTCAGCTGCTCTTGCATAGCTAGTTATATTGGTCGCAAAACTAGGCAAATGAATCGTCGTATTTATGAACATTCACTTGTTATGGTTTATCAAAAGGTAGTTGATATTAGTCATCACACGACGGCTAGAGACGTTATCGGACGTGGCTCAAAATAGAAACCAGTGGCGATCCTGCTGTAACTTCCTCTTACTTCATAGAAATGAACGTAACTTCTTTAACTGAAAGAATTCTTCTTGATTGTATTTTTGTTAACTGAACTGTTTCTCCCACCAATGTTACTTGACTCCCATACATTAATTTCTGTTCGTTGTTGTTCTTTTCTTATACGCACTTTACGTTCTCTATCTCTTCACAACTTCATTGTTATTGTGTGGCGCATATGTATTTAGTGCCCCCTTGTGCCAATATCTATGTCTTCAAATAAATAATAAAAAAATAAATGACGTCGACAAAAAATCCAGCGTTTGTAGTTACCTATAAAATCTTACCGAACATACTCTATGGTTCCAAAATCAGACTCTTATACATACAGCAGAAGCCATAGAAATATGTATCAAATAAACCTAACCTCTATATACAGTCTCTGAATTAACCCTGAGGTTTTAATTAGATACTATTAGGTTTTTCAAAGATTTTCTTTTAAAATTTTCCAGGCTTCGGTTTTGTTAATATTTTTCTTTGTAATTCCTACTTTACGTAACCAGTTTAATGACCTTCTTACCTCACTTTCATTACACCCGCTTTACTAATGACTTATGATTAGTCTCACGGGTAACACAAAACATAAATTTGTGATAATTAATTCATTATAAATATCCACCTTAGTTTTACTTTTCCAAATGTGTAAGTAACTGCGCACTGCTGAGGAGTCCCACAATAGGATGAAACGGCCGTCCAGTGTTTCCAGGTTTTCCATAGTGGTCTAGCTTCAACTGACTCATGATCTTAACCATTGAAACTAACTGATTATTATATTTCTAAATTAACGCATCAACACCTAATTATTATTGACTTCCTACTCACATGTAAAACATACTAGTGTGGAGATTTAATGAAGAACTAATTGAAAACGGATGTTTCTTCACTCATGTTTTTTTAATGTCACAATGGGAGTGTTCAGTGAAAAGATATCTCTAGATAAAGATTATTCTGTAGTTGTCTCTCAGTAATATAGAATAGCTGTAATCTTGAGGTAACTGTCGCTTTCTTTAGGATTGAACCCCACATAACTCATCTTCACAGTCTAAAACGCTTAATTATTTACTGAAACCTGTTGTCTCTCGTAGAGCATAGGTCTCCAGCCAGGATTCACCAATCACCTCTGCCGTGAACTCTCATTCCCAGTTGTTACCGAGTGCTATTCATTCTTTTAATGTCTGCCTCAAGTTACCAGTGGAATGTATTCTTCAGTTTGCCTCTTCTATTGTCTTGGGGATTCCAAAATAAGGCTTGGGATGTGATGTGGTTTGATGACTTTTGCAATGTACGGCCTATACACCTTCATTGACTTTTCCCGATTTCCCCTCCAGATGGAAACTGGTTTATCCTGTGCTAGAGTAGGATATTGCTAATGTTACCTGGTTAACGGATGTGGAGTATCTTGTTTAAAAAGTTTTTTATAAATATCTGTACATGTTTGATGATGATTGTAGTGATTTCATAAGTTTCAGCTCTGTACAGTAGAACTAATACCCTACCACTGAGCTATTCGTAGAGTAACTGACATCCTGTAAAGTTTTCATCTGATTGGTATCTAATACTTTTATGGAATTTTGTTCTCTGAGCTGGATGGTTTGGTCGTGGAGCTTTAGTCGTTCTTCTGAACGACATCATCAGAACAAACTTCAGATAGAATACTTTTAAAAAAATTAAATTATGTCTATATCAATAACCTTTTATTAATAATAATTATTTCTTTTGTCTCACAGTATATTATTAGCAAATCGCCTGAAAATGAATACATAAATGAGCTTGTTCAATTGTCTGTAGCAAAGGTTAGTTGATGCTTACTCGTTTTTTTTACGAACTTCTCATGTGTCGGCAAAGTTTACCAGTAAATTTGACAGAGTGATGATATTGCGTTAAATTTGCTTTGTGTTTAATGAGTACTCTTACTTCGCTAACTAATATCAAAGTTGCTTTGTGGAATTTAATTTTCTAGAATAATAATTATGAGTATTTATCTTATATTTTCATAATTGCTTCTTTTAGTACTTTACAAAATCATATATTTCACAGATTGAAATCATGAGTCAGTTGAAGCTAGACCACCATTGAAAACCTGGAAGCACTGGACGGCCGTTTCGTCCTAGTATGGGACTTCTCAGCAGTGCGCATCCACGATCCCGCACCACGCGGGGCTCGAACCCAGGACCTACTGGCTTCGCGCGCGAGCACTTAACCATTAGACCACTGAGCCGGCATCCAACGGTGTTAATGTCTAACTTCAACCAATCCACGAAGTTGCGCCACCGTACACCATTGTCTTCAGTGAGTTCCTATCTCACAACAGACCTGGTTGAACTCCACTGGTAACGGCTTCTCACTAGAACTTCGGGAGTTTTTCCTGAAGTCAGTCACTAGTGAGCAGTTGATTATTATTATTAGAATGGGTTTTGTGGAGATTTTAGAAATTTCACAGATTGAAATCATGAGTCAGTTGATCCCGCGTGGTGCGGGATCGTGGATGCGCACTGCTGAGGAGTCCCATACTAGGACGAAACGGCCGTCCAGTGCTTCCAGGTTTTCAATGGTGGTCTAGCTTCAACTGACTCATGACTTCAATCTGTGAAATTTCTAAAATCTCCACAAAACCCATTCTAATAAAATCATATATTTTTGGTCTTTATTCAGAGTACATATTTCTGATAATGCTCTTAGATACATCATATCAATAAGTGCATTTACCTACCGATTCTGTGATATATTGGTCCATCAGTGACCAATATGCAAAACTTATAGCTATAGACTAATTTCATTCTACACCAGGATGGTTAGTATGAAACTGCTTCAGCACCCTTGATCGTAGAGATTTTGACACCACCTCTCTGCAAACATCACGCATTCGTTCATGTCGCATTACGAGTCCCGATGATGGTAAAGTTGCTTCATATGACTATCAAAACCGGTAGATGGCCAACCGTTAGTGACGTAGTTCATCGTTTTCTTAATGATTAGGTCATTTCTGGAACGGCATCTGTTGAATCTGTTGAATCAACATCATATTTCAGCCAATCCGTTAACGACATATTATGCTACCGACCAATAGTAGCACGCCACGTTGGAATTCTGGAACGTTCCATCATGCTCTGATTGGCTAGGAGCCTTTGGCTCCTTTTGGACCTCTGGAGGCTCCGTTGAAGTTCTCCGGAAGCCGACTCAACAGTTTCATAGCAGAGCACCGACCCAACGCAGACTGGAAGATGATTGAAGACTGTGCCATACTTCAGGGGCTTGTCTTATCGGATGTGTTACGGTACTTAACGGGACATCAGCTAGCTGCAGCTTGTCGAACCAACCTAAAACAGATAAATGTAGATCAGCTGGCGCTACGTAACATACCCCAGTGAACGGCGATTCTGACGTTGTATCTATTTGCAACCTAAATGAATGCCTATTAAGATTAAGGGTAATGAATTTCTTCTCATCTAATGTTGTACTCTGATAGGATTGTAATAGGTTCAACGAATTTGTGCAGGGTTTGGAAACAGGCTGTTTAATACTTTTGGACTGATTTGGTATCCTCGTTTACCAGGGTCGATCTCTGTAACCAATGGATTTACATCTCTTGCAACGATGATGTTTAAATGGACAGGTTCTTACGAAATGCCATATACCTCAGTGCCAGTACGGAGCTGGAGTATTGTTCATAGATTGGACTGAGCTCGAGTGAGATGAACTAGTGATATTAGGTGTGAATTTAGCTGTTATAGATATCAAACATCTTTCGGACTACAGCAGCACAGTTTTTTTATTCTTAGCATAAACAATTATTTGTTTATTATCTTTGCTTACTTATATTTTATTACTGTTACATTATACTGTTTTTTTTTCTGTATTATTTAGACTAGTTGGATTACTCCAATGTTAGATTTCATATCGGAACACTACCCTGATAAAAAGTTAACGTTTTATAACAACCTATTAACTGTGTTGAGTAAGTTTACTCTTTTCCAATGTTTTATTCGATGTTTTCCGTAATGATTCGAAAGTAGCTTACTATTTTTTACTTTTATTCAAATCTTATCTGGTTTATATAATGTTCTTGGAATTCTATCATAATGTATTTCGCAATTATGATTGGTATTGATTATTGATACACAGGATATAAGATATTTTTGCCAATCAGTAATCACAATAACTGTATATTGTATAAAGTTGACAGTATTAGTTTGTTTAATAAAATCTAGTAGTTGGGTAGTACACTTTGTTCTTTACTACTTTAGACTTTCGAATGTAATTGCATGACTTTATTTGATTCACACTACTTATTATGACAAAAACAAGCATGTTATAATTGTCTATTTTTTTTTCTTCTTAATGCTAGGAACAAGATCAGATTCTCGAGATACCTTGATTTTGGTTTCCAAACTTCCTCATGATTCAATATCACAGATAGATCCTATTAATAGATGGTTCTTGAATACAATTTCAAAATTGATTAACTTTTCTAAAGTGGTAGGTTTTTGTTTATCGAAAAAATACATAACAACTGTTCATCTCTCTTTTTAAAATTTTGTTCTTAGTTGTTGAGTCTATTCAGTGTAACGGTTTAAAATAATATGGTCAACTGAGTCCTTTCTTTAGATAGTAACTCTTCGTTACTCGTTAGCAGTTGATGGTTGCTTTTTCTTTAATGATGCGCCTTTAGAAATATTAAAAAAAGTTTGTGTGTAAGTAACTTTGTGAGAGCCAGATACAGTGTTGCGGATCAATTCAAGTGTAGAATAAGTCACCTTTGAAGCTTTCTTGGCTTTCACTTTGCAACATAGAGTTGTAAAATAAAATAGTTCTATATTTTCCTAACATCTGTCAGTCCACCATGACTTCTTGTTTGGGATCATAGAGGTTGTCCAACAGCAAAGGCTTGAGATGTCTTCAGAGACAACTTAGTGATTTTACAGCTGTTTTTTCAGCTCGATTCCTTGTCACTAGTTAGTTATACTTCTAAACTGAACGAAATCGACCAACACTGTTTTTAACCTGAATTTTATCTTTTAATTTATAATTTTCCTATTTATTTATCCATTGATTGTATGATCTTCCCACTTCTTTATTCATAATATTATCATCTCTTTTTGTATAGCACAATTGTACTGCCCTATTGTACCGAGTTTTTGGTGTTGTAGTTGAATGAATTTCGAGTAATTTGGTAGCTTACATTGTGCCTAAATGAATAAGACAAGCAGATTATCTGATTTCGGTCCATGTGATTATTATAACTGATGATCGGAAACGATAGATAACATGGTTCAAAATCTTTTACAAATGGCACACGTACATTCACTCTTTTCTCAGAACCTGAGTCGTGAATTGTCCTTATACATATTTTAGTCATATACAACTTCCGATTGTGTTACTGCTTCTACTATTCTGGGATTTGCTTTGATAATTTTATTTTGGTGTGTTAACATGATGCGGCAACCTGAACCAATATACATATCAGTCAGGTTCTATATTGCACGTGATAGAGACTAAATGGATTGTGAATACATAGCTTTCGAGGAATATATTCTGAAAATCTTGTCAATCTCCTTCCAGACCATTCTGTTTACTTTCTGTCTCAGGTAATATATGAATTCACAAATTCATTTATTCGAAAATGACCAATATTAATGTAATCGAGTTTACATTTATTTTCTTTGAATTATATTAAATTAACGTTTCCATGGATTTTGTCTCTATTCTTCTTTTATCTCATTATTTTTTTCTACATTTCTTTATATAGTTATCTAATTTTGATTATATCAAGTACACCAACTAGACACTATTACATTATTTTACATTCTAATTTAATAAATGAATATCATATCATTTTTTTTTTAAATTTTTGCTTTCAGCCTCAGAAACTATTGTTCAGTGATTTAAACTCTATTTTATCAAATACTGGGTTATCATCAAATTTAGTTTTCTATGATCTTTGTGCAGCGATCAATAGTTCGAAATATCAAACCCTTATTGAATCATTGAAAAGGTTGGTAACTGGCATATTTTCCAGTCTATATTCCGTTTTCATTTAGCAGTATCATCAGAATTGTAAAAATTTGATTAGTGCTAAAACACTATTCAAATTTTGTTTAAATATATCTTTATTACATGAATTCTCAGATTAATTTATCTTACGTTAGTTCTAGACCCTTAATTTAACAGGTTGTTGGGTGAACTGTTTTTAAAATAAACCAGTTTAGCTTGTTAAGGTTAGTCGAAAGAGAATTATTAAGTTAGGTTTTGACTTAGTTGTCACTCTTCTGCAAGACGCACCTGTTATCTTGAAGTTATTAATGCTTCCTGTTAGATTGGAAACCGTGTCAACCAGTTTGATAGCCTGAGATGTTGCAAATGAGCTATTCGAACCGCGACTGGTAAGTATCAACTAACACGAAACATAGGCTGAGTTTCTTGCTGAGTACCTCCGATCACGTAACATCGAAAAATAGTGGATGAAATGTCGAGTCACTCGGGCTGGCATTGAAGTTACAACTTGATTGATAGAATTCAATAAAACATCGGGAAAGAGTAAACCTACTCAACAAAGTTAATAGATAGTTATAAAATGTTAGCTTCTTATCAAGATAGTGTTCTGATATAAAACCAAATATTGGAATAAACTATCTATTTAGTTCAATTGTTTATGACTTCAAAAGTTAATCCAACGAATGAATTACTTTACTCTATTTTCCAAAGTCTATTTTAGTAAGTTTTTGTATTGAATTTAAAACGACCGATTGTGCAATAACTTTTTTGTCTGTAAATTTAATCGATATTTTCCTTTTTTGTATCTATATTTCACAGTATTATGGATGAAAAGACATTGGATATTGTCGTATCGTTTGTAATATACTTTATACTGATCAATAAGGGCGTTACTGGTAGGGAGCTATATAAAATAAACACTTTTTTATGTTTTCGATATATTTATTTACTGAAACCTGTTGCCCTTCGTAGATCATAGGTCGCCAACCAGGATTGATCAATCACCTCTGCTTTGGGCTCTCATTCCCAGCTATAAGAATGGTTCTTTGGTCTTCTGTTTTTCTCCTGTAATCCTCTTTTTCACTTGTCTGTTTGCTTCTGTGTATTTCGACCTTAACCCTGACGTTGTCTGCTATTGCTTAATACACAGACGAAAGAACTTATAGCCGATTCAATATAAAACGTGTTCATAGAAGATGAGTGACACATATATTTCGGTATTTATTTCTGTCTCAGTTATTAGATTTTCACTCTCTGTTCCTTCACTTGCCTGTCATTGCAATTGATGTGGTGCTTTTCTTTGTGTAATAATTTTGTTTGCATTACAGACAAAAATATCAAAGAATGGTACAGTCTCATCCAAAAAAAACTATTCCAACCACATCAAACCGTCATATATCTTTGGCATTGGTATAGAGCTCTTCCAGGGTTACTGTCAGTCATAAGCCCGCCTAAAGGAAGTGGGTTAAAAGCTCCATCCCTTAGAAAAAACCTGCTAAAAAATCACTAACCATAAAAAATTATTAAAACTATTTAAACTCTATCGTAAGAGTTGAAGGGTCTTCATGCTGAAATGAATAGATACAACTTAGAGGTGCTCTGAATCACTATGACCCATTGTTGTATTCAAGTTGGACAGAAAAGATTGGCTTCAGGAGAAGTACCGTTCTATACTGTTCATAGAATAATTGTCTTACACACAAGGAGTTGCATATTTTACTTGGAAGCTAAAATGTAAATGAATGCTTCAGAAAGATACACTGCTTTGTATGGATTGATGTAAATTTATAAACCGTGATATAGCCAACTAAGTTTAATGTAATAATGATGATGAGGGACTTCTGTTACGAATTTCAGTAATTCTACAATTCATTATGGATAAAATTATACTTTGCAATTAAATCGCTTTACAAATAAATAAATATACTACTGATCATTATTATAGCCTTTTAACTATTTCCTTCTTGTTGTTCCTTTTTTTTTAAAGAGTTATATCAACTACTTCATTTTACATCTCATACTCACGAAAAGAAGATATTATTTCTGTTTTGTAAATATTCTCAACCATTCATAAAATATAATCTAAAGTATTGCATCCTTTCACAAGGACAACACTATAAGTAAGAAAATCAATTCATTGTCTTAATATTCTTTTCTCAATTGAATTTGTAAGATTATACTTATAACAATTCGAAATTTATCATTTATTAATAGAATATTATTCAGTTGCCTGTGTTATTAATGGTTGTCAACAGGTTAGAAATCATTAATCAGCTTCTTTTGATTTTAGCAGTTAATTCTGTCACTAAAAGATGTACCAAAGAAGTACATTTACCTTAAACAGACTCTTCATGAACGCTACTGGTCAAGTCAGAGGTTTTGATGAACTTTTATCAGAATTGTCAACTTTTAGTGGTGTTTACCAAAGTTATAAAACTTCCCCGGTTTTTATTTACTTTTTTCGTAGATGTCATTTTAGAGACTATACTTTCATATTATGAAGCTTCATGGGTTAATCTTCTAGCACGAGATTCAGTTGTTGACTTAAAATATAGTTCTGTTTCGTGAAGACACCGACAATATCAAGAACGCAGAACCTGCCGGTCTACTGAGTCAAATGCTGCTTTTAAGTCAAGAAAGACCACCATTATCGGACGTCGATAAGCATGCCTGTGTTCTAGAACCTGACAAATGGTCACTATATATGGTCGATGCAGCGACGACCAGGTCTGAAGCCAGCCTGATTTTCTCGTGTTTGCAGTTCACGAGTCTTAGTTAGGCGTCCGATAATTATTGAGGCTGATATTTCAGATGCTATATTGGTGAAACTAATCCCTCTCTCGTTGTGACAGTATGATTTTTACCCTTTCTTATATATTGGGACGATAAGTGATTGCGACCAATCAGATGGGATTACGTCCAGTTCCCAGATTTTAGCTAAAATATTAGTCAACCTAATCGCTAAAATTGGGCCACCATCCTTAAAGACCTCTGAAGCCAGTCCATCTGGACCAGCTGCCCTTCCTCGTTTCAGATTAACTATAGCCTTTTGAACTTCAGCTAGAGTTGGGCACCTACTTCAATGTTCCATTCACACTGTCTGAGAATGGAGGTTAGTTTTAGAGTAGCTGAAAACCAGTTGAACTGTTCCTTAAAGTTTTCCTCTCATCGTTCTGAACAGATAAGAGTGTGGTCTTTTTCCCATATCGTCTCACTTGCACTTGACTTCTTAATTTCAGTTTCTTTTATTAATCTGAAATGCTGTCTGGTGTTAACTACAGCCACTGCCTTTTCCATCTCCTTTGCTTTCGATGCCCGCCACTGGTCACAGTCGTTCCTTAGACTTTTGGTTAACATATATCTGATTTCCTCTTTATCATGTTCAGAGGCTGGTGGTATGCGTTTACGAGAATCTATTATTGCAAGAGACTTAGTAGGAATCTATTTGTTGTTTTGTAACTGTTTGGTTTAAATCACTAATAGATGTCACTGTTGTTTCCACAACTGTTCGTATATCTTTCCAAGCATCAACTGAGTCAGCTTCGTTTTCAGAAGTACCTAAGTGTGACTTTGGTTGTTCCTGTAATCTGATTTTGGCTACCTTGTCACTCAATTCAATCATAATGGATCTTCTTAATATGTTTTTTGGTGTCCTACGAGGCACAAGCAGATGCGTGCCCGTATTAGAGCATGATCGGAGTCCAAAGAGGTATTCCAGAACGAGCGACATTCTTCTATCGAGCCTCTCTAACGATGACTGATGGCAATATGGCCTATTTGAGTCCACCGTTGGTTTGGCGCAGGGGGTCGCCATGTTAGACGATGTCTCTCCTTATGCTTAAAATTAGTTTTTGCTAAGAATAAGCGATTGTCTGTGCACAGCTGCAGAAGACGATCACCATTATCTGTTCGTTGTGCCGGAATACCAAAATATCCACCTAAATTTCTTTCTGTTTGGTTGAAACTACCTATCTCGGGATTGAATTCACCTGCTACGAGTACTGTGTCTGAACGTTTGGCTTTCTGAAGAAGCTGAGAAAGCTCTGTAAAATTCATCTTTCGTTCCATCCAGGCTTCAGTCATTGATAGCGTAGGCAGAAATGACGAAAAGTCGACGACATGTGTGCCTATCTTCCCGAGTTCTTACTGAGCCGTTTAGCCTAACAACACATAGACGACTGTTGGTGGAGATACACTCTAATGGTGCTTGTTCTTCCCTCGTACTTAGTGTTATCCATCAATACTCTTGAAAACACCCTACTGGTGTCACAGCTCTCTACAGTCAGCAGTACAATTTTGCCTTTGGACCTTTTTTTTATTGCTTTTAGTCTTACCGTTCTTTAACCGACCTTTCTGGCGTGGTCGGACCTTGAGGAACAGTTGTTCCAGCCAGTATAGCTCGGTTGCTTCATCACGATAGGCTAGCCCGACTAATACATCAAGTAGCAGCAACTATCGGGCAAACTAACCTTAGAGTAAAACTTCTACTCGCGATTCTCATCCTCTAGTGTGCCAAATGACGCAAAAGTAGTTGGGGTCATCAGAACTGGTGAAGAATGCTGTTTACGTGTGTCACTAGCAAGACTTTGTACTTATCATGATAGAAAATGTTTACAGAGTTAGTTATATTATTTTCTTTTATATTTAATTGAAATAGTATTTTTGTTTATTTTGTTGTAATATAATATCTGTTCTGTATAACATTTGTATTTTCTAGCCAATATCTATATTAAAGTATTTTACTTTATATTTTGCTCTTTCTTCCACAGTGGTGATTCATTAGATTGGTTATCAATGTCTGGTATGCAATTTTTGGAAACCAAACCACTACCGATTAAACAAAGTGAGTATAGTAATAATCACTACTTATAGTTAAGTTGTCTGTTTCTTATTATTACCGTACATGTCCTATTTAATTAATCTGTAACTGAGCTCTTCAATCGTTATCCTTTGTGGTTCATAAATATTTATGGGCTTGGATACTGAATTGTGTACACAAAAATCAGTATTCATCAAGATGTATGTACGTACTCTTGCTGAAAAAAGGTAAACGACCTATTATCTGAATTATTTTGTCTAATTGTAAGCTAATGTTGTCTAAAGTTTGCAGTAGTCATTCTAATAAAAACCTGATATTATTCACCTTCTTTATATGATACAAATCAATAATCAGTAATTTATATCGTCTGATTAAAGCAATTTCTTTTTTCCACAAAGAAACCTGAAATTGGCAATTCTACATTATGAAACCATAATTTACATCTAAAAACTTTTCACTTCTTAGATTTATATTTTACAGAAACAGTTTCAACTAAATCGAATTGATTTTGTTAATTTTATTTTCTGTTTTAAAAATGTTTGTATAGAGGATAATGTACCAGTGAAAACAAATGAGGATTGTATGGTATGTTATATTGATAACTGTAATATCAAATTCATTTTTTTTTCCTTTTCAAATTTTTGAGTGTTGAGTAGTTGCTTACCATTCGAAATAAGGCAGCACTAGATAGTTGTTTTGATTGTTATCAGACTTTAGCAAGGAGGAAGCTGGAAAAGAAAACATATGCATATCGATTGAAGCTATTGTATTAGATCAACACAAAGATATAAACGTCTTTAAAGTGTTAATGTATCTGCTTTTTTTTAAATCTATTCCTAGCTACGTTTCGATTTTAGTCTAGGATTCTAGGTGATGAAACAATTCTCGTAATGGAAATTTTCTATACAATCATCTTTTAATCAGTGATTTAGCGCCGCTCCTGTGTAACGTGAAATTATTGAGGAATGAACAGTTAAGCATACATTTTCTTTGAAAAGGTTAGAGGTTTTGAGATCATTCGAGCCTGTGCTACAAATATAGAATCAATAATTGACCTAACTTGAAATGCCAGCTTAAGTCATAGCAACTACTTACTCGTGAAAGGACATAGGCCATCCACTAGTATTCTCCATCGAACTCCGTCCTGAGCAATCCTTTACAGTTATTTCCACTTGTTATTCATTCTTTTCATGTTTGCAAATCCGTCACCATTCTCGTTCGTTTCTCCCAGTCAGTTCTTGTCGTCCCATGACATCTTGATACCCGGTGTTGTTCATTCGGAGTTTGGCGTTTACTTCTCCCATCAGGTTGGTCAGGTCCTTTCCTGGGCACCTATCTAAAATCCACTGAGGCCTCATTAAGTTGGTCGTTATGATCTTCATTGCTGTATGGGTGGGTGCATTACACTGGATGATAATAATCTTTGTTCGCTCCCTTCTTTGTTTTGAAGGATGCTTCGATGATCGTGGATGAATAAGATTTCGTGCTTCTTTAAATAGAATAGTTACAACTCTGTGTGTGTGAAGCGTTTTCTTCTTCATGACCAGAAAAAAACAGCGTCTCTACCAAAACTAATCTTTTCTGTCTAATTTGGGTCCAATAGGTTTTACTAGTTCCGGTCACTGACAAGATTTCTCTCCTCATTTCCGCAGCCATTTGACTGATTCTCTAGGTCTCCTATATTGTCCGGACATCCCATGTATCTATATTGATTGTTGCTCTGGTTGTTAGGAGGAACATCGGCCTTGTGACTCCCGAGGAATCTTGACTATCACCATGAGGCATCATAATTCTTTTATGTGAATATCTTTCAAGTTGGAGGACAGAGTTTAAGTGGTTTAAATTCTTTTCTTAACTGGCATTTTTTCAGGAATGTTGTTATCTAGGTTATGGACTCGGTGACTCTATTTTCAATCCTCCTTCTTTACTCGGGCCTGGTATCAGAATTAACTCTTGAAGTGCTACAGTCAGAGTTAACTTTTTAAATAGCTGACTTTAACCAAATTATGATATAGTAGTTATCCATAAAACTGCTAATCGATTGTTTGAATCATGTTTGTAAATAAATTCACGCTAATTGGAGTCCTTAAAATTATATAACTCAGTAAACCATTAATTATCCTGTGTGAAATTCCTCAGAATGTTTCATATCGACATAGATTTATTACATTTTCTTTTACATTGTAAGCATAGATTTCTCTGATTTTTTTCCATAATGGATTTTCATTATACCCTAATGCTAAAATTAATGCTTAACAAAATCGTCAAATCGTGAATAACAATGGCGTGGTACTTGTGAAATCACAGTTCAATAAAGCGGAGATATCCCATTCATTGATTTGTTCAAAATAACATTTGTTATAGAGTCAAATTGAAACGCTAGTTTCTTTTATTAATATCTAAATCAGATTAACTGATTCACCATTTACTTTGTTATAAGCCACACTCTAAGCATAAGAGTTAATGATACGTGGTAACTCAAATCCAAGTATATCAACAGGTCTCGAACCTGGAATATTGTGTCTGAATGTCTAATGACTTAACCGTTAAGATACCGCTATTTTGGATTATAAAGTTGCTTAATCCTAATTCTGTTACATAGTGTATTTTCATATATTAAAAAGTACTTGAATTAGTCTACCCTTATTGTAACTTGTCATATTTATCTTTTATTCCAGGAACTGTCACCCGAAAAATCTATAGCTGATATCGCTCAATTTCTTGTTAAGTAAGCATATATTTTTTCTCGTTCCATCACAGTTTCGTTTCAAAAAAACTTCAGTAACATTTTTCTTTATGTCAACATAACATATACATTTGATGGACGCTTCTCCATTACTCTTATTTCCTTACCACAAACCTTGTGTGTCGATCATATTCAGCTTATTACCAGTTATGGCATAAACGATATAGCTTCACCTAGGATTATGATATTGAAGAAAGCATCCACCCAAACTCCCATGTATAGTTTCCGTTAGTAAAATCATTGTTTTAATCATCAAAAATTACAAGTTCACATATTTGATTTCTCATTCATCATAATATCTTTGGAATTTATTTTTATTAAATCAAATCACTTATATGTCACATATCACAAAATGTGAGCCTAACTCGGAGTTTCTTCTAAAAATTTGGTTATTACAATACATTATAAACATGGATCATTCATTTATAAGTAATTTATAAGTTGTCTCATGGTTTCTGTTGTCTGTGTATTGAGGTAGTTGTGTGAGTGCTAGTGGTGGGGTGACTAATGAGATCAATTTACTTGCTATCTTTGCTATAATCATGATGTCAGTCTGAATGTCATAAGTCAAGCTTTTAACGCATCAGTGACGGTAGTTCTGCTTTGTGTCTGAGAGTCAGTCAGTAAGCTACAACGTAGAACCAGGCACATATATGCATCGGTCCAAGGTGCCATACCTCATTAACACAACAAGATGGACACCGGATTCATAAAAGTAGTTAATTCAGAGGTGGTAATATATAAAAGAAAGATTGCAATAAGGATATGGTACACGAAGAAAGAATTAGTTCGTAGAAAGAAAGATATGAAGCAATTTTAATCTCTTAGTTTAAGGGGAGATAGAGAGTATATACACCGACGCCATTGTGATCGATTCTGAGCCATGTCACCAAGAGTCTCCAACCATTGGTTACGATAGTCACGCGGACCCGACCGTTGTTGCTACCTTGACGTAGTGGTCGGGCTTGCCTATCGTGATGAAGCAACCGAGCTATACTGGCTGGAACAACTGTTCCTCAAGGTCCTACCATGTCAGACAGGTCGGTTGAAGAGCGGTAAGACTAAAAGCAACAAACCCAAGGTCCGAAGGCGAAGTCGTACTGCTGACTGTACAGAGGTGTGACACCAGTAAGGTGTTTCCTTCAGACAACCAGCATGACAGCGATGCTGCCTTCCCAGAAGGAGGGGTGGGGTTAGAAAAGGTCGACCCTGAAAATGCACACCTCGCCTTATCCCACGGATATCCGTCTTCGGCGGTAAGGTCCGAACAAGTACGGAGCTAACACAGAAATTACTCATGAAAAGGTCGTGTGTGACCGACCTCAAACAGTTGTCCCTTGGGCATTGCGGTCACGCTCTCAGGTCACTAAGACCACTTCCAATCCGATTTCCTTTTCAGGTACTGTTATATCCGAGTGGAGATTAAATTACAGGTAACTTCCGAGGACTATTCATGGACTAATATTCTTATTGTATAACTACTCAACAATTACACTATGTATATTTATATCCCTCTTATGACAAGCTTTATTTTGGCCTATAATTTACGGTTCTTAAGTTATGTTCAGTTTATTAACTACTGCCTCCCACATTCACAGCCACTTTTTGGGCTTATTTGTGTACAAATATTATTTCCTATTTTATGGTACGTTGCGGTCTGTGTGATTGATATATAAACCAAGTATGCCTGAAATAAACGATCTGCTCTGATTCGGAAGCTGGTATCTTGTTCTGGACTCAAGTGGGAGGGCTCGTAGGACATAGGACCAATAAGGACACTAAACTGCCCACACCGGTTAAACGTCATTGGTTGGCCTAGTGTGAAGATTCGTATAAGTCGTGTGATAGAAAAACCAGACACTCAAGGTCATAACAATTGGCGACGGGGATTTTGGCAAAAACAAAATAATTGGGAGACGCAAGGCCATAACAGGTACCTCCAGAAGAACCCTTCCACGGTGTGAGCAACCGGGAAGTGATAACCGCCCTCATACCTCTAACAGCACTCAAGACCACTGTATTCATAATCAACCTCCGTCTTCACACTTTGTGCCTGAGAAGCCTCACCTCTCCAAGTTGGGGATGTTAAGAAACTCTTTGTGTTTGATCATTGTTGTTTCCAAACGATTGCTTACATTCATCAACATTTAGTGTTCGTTATAAAGAGGTTTGATGGTTTGTGCTCGAGTGGAGTAACGATTTTTGCGTTGGTGTCACCACTTTAAATGACCGGTTTCGGTTGCTTGTACATGTGCAAAGTTACCATTACTGCTGCTGCTGCTATCACTGTCAGTAATAACAAAGATTAATTTTTTTTCTAATCAATCTTTGTGGGATACAATCGTTATCACCTTTTTTTCTGTATTTTATTTTCTGTTAGTCAACATAAAAGTAATGGACGTGTGGGATATACCGTACAATCAATAGGACAATTGTGGGATTTGCCAAGTAAGGGATTTTCGATACTCTACTACAATATTTGCACTCCAAATATTTATCTTTAATATATTGGCCAGTAAATGAAAATTGAGAGTTTTATGTGTTGATCTCATAGGGTGGCTGACTGATTGACTCTCATAGGTTGGTAATTAACCTAGCAAACTCTTAGCTTATAGTCATTCATATTTGAAGTGATTTTCAATCTTATTCACTACTTATACGTCACATAATATGTAATTAAATGTATTATTTTGCTGCATAAAAATGATGCAATTTATTGACTAGTTAATTTTTGTTTTAATTACCACTGGTTTGGGGAGCTTCAACAAAAATGAATCTTCTGTATTTCATAGTTTTTTTTTCTTATTATATCTATTATAATAGCGAATCTCTCATTCGTACACCATTTACTGCTTCATGGCAGTTAACAACAGAGTTAGAATATAAACCCACGTAGAGAAACCTTAATAAATGAAAGGAGAGGCTATGGTTAATAAAAAAGTCACAATATCTTGACATTCGTTACGACAATGGTCAATCACTCTATTCAACCAAATTAAAAACTAACTTGTTCCTCAAACATTGTGTAACTCTACTACTTGGGACTATGTTTATTAGGTTCTGATCATAATGTTCACATCAGTACTGGGATGGTTGTACATCTCAACAATTAGTCTCTAATAGAACAAAATAATTATGCCAACCTCCACTTATAGCTCCTATTCAATATAAACGTAGCTTACAAGCGCAAGTAATATAAAAAATATTTCTTCAATAAGTTCATATTTTAAAAGAAACTGAATAATCTAATTCTGAATAATCAAAACTAAACTTATAAAACCCTGTAACTGTTAGTCCGATGTCAATTAATTTTCTATCCTTTTATCAACATCAGTTTCTTATTGTTGATCCTCTCTTTCTGTGTTGTTGCAACGTGAAATAAATTAGATTGATACTCCATTATGCCAAATCGCTCCTTGTTGTATATTTCGCAAATTGTGTTCATCGTTTTATACCTAACTAAATAGAGTCGAAATCATTAAAAAAAATTCTTCGCGCATTTATTTCAGGTAGATTGATTTTATTGCATCACTTTGTGAATCTTGGAGCTGTATCTTTATTCAAACGTATTTTGTGGTCTTTGCCTAAACAAGATCGGGAAATGTTATACCCATTAAAATTTGTTGCTTATATAATACAGTAAGTCTGATAATTTACATGTCTTATTTACATGGTTTGTAATCATATGTTAGGTGTTAGTTTTTCTCGTTCTATTTATGATCCCTTCTGAAAAATGGTATTTTGCGTCCGGATTACGTATGGTATCATAAGTATAAAGTAACAGGTTTATCTCTGTTCCTGATGAAAATTGTCTTTAAACTTATTCCTCTTTCCTAACAAGTGTTTGATCAAACGTGTCTTCGAAGAATTGGTCACACATATGTTGAGACTAATAAGTGATCAATCCTGAGTTTAGGAATATGGTACGAGGGAAAGTTGTCAAAATGGTTGATAATGTTGTGATTGTTTATTGACTAAGGTGGTTGCAGCATGTATCACACATATATCAAACCACCGGCTACCTCAACGAGCGATGTCCGATGGTATAGGGATATGTTAGAACAAAGAGGTGGTCAAACATGAACTTATCCATAAATTCACTAACTAATTATTCCTTACATATTGACTGGTACGGACTATCTCTTTGGAAACCGAGAGTTTACCGTTATCAATGGTTTGAAATGTTAGTTGAAAGAATCGTTTGTAGTTATTCAAATGCATTCACTATACTGCAGTATTTCAATTTTTCTCTTCATCATATTATTTTCTCATGTTAATGCAGTATGGAAACTTATGCCAACGCGCATTTATGTACCGTTCTACGTTGATAATAACAGATTGACTGACTGTTTTTATTTTCTCTTATATCTTGAGTTTTAAAATTAACTTATTCCATTTTTCCCAAGTTCATCCTCTCTTTTCGAACTATATTCTGTATGCATAATTTTTCAACTTAATAACTTCTTCTCGTTATATTGATTTGGTTTAA
Organism: Schistosoma mattheei; assembly: GCA_944470405.2. Lineage (NCBI taxonomy): Eukaryota > Metazoa > Platyhelminthes > Trematoda > Strigeidida > Schistosomatidae > Schistosoma > Schistosoma mattheei. The sequence continues at coordinate 91,486,609 of OX103947.1, read as the reverse complement.
CAACCTGCTCTGATTGAAATATGTACGAGGAACTATTTTGCTTCTGAACTATCTTTAAGTTACTTACGTTTTCATGCCATAAGTTTACTTTATCGATTTACTTAATTATTTCATACCACATTTTGATTTCTTATTTTACAAATGTACGTTTGTGAAAATATTTTATCACATTTATCATAATAAACAATCTATATACCTTTAATTTTCTTAGGGCTTTTTCGAGTTCTACCCTTACTGGTGGTATGCAAAGTGCGGAAAATGCAAATTTTGCTATTGAAAGACTAACAGATTTACCATCTAATCAATTAGCTACTATTATTTGCAGTCCACACATGGATACTTTGTTTCAGTGTTGGCCTACTAAACATATAAAAAACTGTAAGCAGCATTTTTCTGAATGTCTTTTATGAGTTTTTCAGAAGTATGTCGTGTAATGCTTGTGTAGTGGAATTTATTTTGTTATTCTCGAGAAATTTGTTTTTGAGGGACAGTGGCATGTTGGTTAGGACTCTTAGTTCTCAATCGATAGGTTGCAGGTTTAAAAAGCGCTCTGACTAGTTTTTATAGTCTCACTAATCCTAACATAAACAATGTGACTAAAATCGAAATACATAAACTTGTAATTAAAAAAAAAATAGAGGATATACTAATTATTTTCTTGGAAAGATTAGTGAAAATTTATCCAATTTTTGAAGTTCTGGTTTAAGAAATATCTGAAAAATATTCAATTTGGATTTTTTTTCTTTAGATTCACAGTTCCTTGTTAATCTCAACTCCTTGGAATGTAACGATGATAATTATTCAACTATTCAATGTTTAATTATGAACTTTTATATTCCAAGATTTTTATCAAAGAAGGCATATCATATTCATTCATTCTTTGTTTACTTTCTTATTAGTGATTACAATTGTAAATAAAATATCCGAAAATGGTAATAGTTCAATTAGTTCACAGTTAGCTGGAGTTTTAGTCAATCGTGGATTATATAGCCAGATTGATCATTTGATCAAGGTAAGTAATATTGCTGTCGCTTTTCTTTATTGATGCTTCAACAGCCGATCTTCACGTTAGACAGTATATTATCTGACACTTCTTAAAAGCTCTTCTCTCCCTCACACACAAACATACCAACAAATATAGATGAAGACAGCCAGTGAAGCAGTAGTAGGCCCCAACATACAAATGGGAAAACCAAGATTCTGGAACATGGCACACTGAGCACCAACCCAATGACACTTGATGGAGAAGCACTGATAGAGGTGGAATGTTCCACATACATAACATGATCAGCATCACCGATATACAAGGAGGATCTGATGCAAATGCAAAGGCAAGGGTAGTCAAAGCAATGACAGAACTTCTACAACTGAACAGCATATGGCGCTCAAAACAACTGTCCGTTAGCCAACATCAATGTCATAATTTCCAATACAAATGTCAAAACAGTTTGATTGTACGGAGCTGAAACTTGGAGAACTACTACAACCATCGTCAAACACGTACAATTATTTACAAACGGTTGTCTATGCAAGATACTCAATGTCCGTTGACTGGATACCATCAGCAACAACCTATTATGATAGAAAATAAGTCAGCTTGCACTTGAATATGAAATTAGGAAAAGACTATGGAGGTGGATAGGATATTTATTAGGGAAATCCTAAAACTGCATCACGAAGTAGGTGCTAACTTGGAGACCTGAAGGCGAAAGAAGAGGAAGAGTAAGGAGCGTATTTCGTCTCGAATCAGAAGTAGACATGAAAAGAATGAATAACAAGTTGAAACAACTGGAAAGGATTTCTCAGGACAGAGTTTGCTAGAGAATGCTGGTTGGTAGCGTGTGTTGTTCTATGAGGAGTAACAGGCGTGAGTAATTAAACGAAGACACTCCTCAACAATGCTCATCGATGACCCCACCAATGTTTGAATTTATATCACACATTTCAGACCACCAGATTCGCTTATCGTGTAAACCGTAAACTAATGGCCTACACCTACTCATTTGACCTGTTATGGACTAATATTAACTCTTGGTTCTTGCTTTTACTGGTTATTTTACACGTAACATTGCACTTCGAATCTAAAGAAGGTGTAGATATATGCTTAGTCCTTTTTTAGGAACAAATATATTTTTTTGTTTTATCTCAATGAGTAGGAAAATTGTATTTTTGATGATTTTGACCTAATGTAAGCCACTTCTTTGGAGTAAATAAATAATCATATGGTTTATTTAATCTGAAGAATCGGCTTACATCATGTCAAGAAACGTTAGAATTACAATTTTTCAACGCAATGGGATATAACAAAAATTGTTTACTATTACCTTTCTACTCAACGCTCAATTTATTTGAAACTATCACGTCCAACCTTGGCATTGGTATCTTAGTTTTATTTGTATATTTCTAGTCAGTAATATATAAACTATTGATTTTCCTGCTTTTAAATCTTTAGATCAATAAGCCTATACCGCCCATATTTTTAGCTGGTAGTACTCGATTTCCGCTAACGGAATCATCTTTCCTATCAACATTGGAATTTGTGAATACTCATAATCCTGAACATATTTCCGAATTTTTGGATCATTGTAAACGTAACACAGGTATGAAATAATGATGGTATTAATGATTAAACAAGTGCACATAATTATAGTATGCTTCAGATGATTCACAAATATTTTTCACTTTAATAATTCTCATTTAACTGAATGTTTACTGCTTGAAGATGTCCGCTTCTGGGTATGTTGTAGGTTATTTGATCATTGAATTAGTTGATAAAACACTAGATTCTATATCAGTAGCATTCAGGTTTGGACCTCTCTTCCCCTTGCTTATATGGGACGAATTGTATGCATTTAGGGTTTTGGGGATTTTATGCTATTTCATTGATACTTTTTTGAAGAAATGCTCACAGTTTAATGATAACCTTTTTCATGAAAAAATGAATTATTAAAAATCAGGGAGCACTGAATAGATATTTTTCTCCAGTTTGAGAATCCTTAAAAGTACTGATTCACAATTACAAATATCATTACGCTCAAGAGAAATCCTATCAGAGGTATCTGGTGTGTCGTATGTTGTAATGGTGATCTCATGACTTTTGGTTTTCTTGATCTACCATGGGCTATGGGACAGTTCACGACGCTCTTGTTGTGTGCTTCTTTGTCGGTCCATGAACCTTATGTATTATATTGATATCCTGGTCGGGTTTGGATATCGTGGTGACGTTGTCGAGCTATTGGTTCGAACACTAGGTCCTACCCATTGCAGGTAGGTTGAAGAAAAGTAGGAATAAAAGAAGAAAACTCATCGTCCTAAAATCAAGTCATACTGCTGACTGTACAGGACTGTGACGACAGTAAGGTATTTCCCTCAGAAAACCGGCATCTGCAGAGACTCCGCCTTTCCACAATAAAAGAAGTAGGTTAGAAAAGAGAAACCCTAAAAATGCCACACCCCATCTTACCCTACAGATTTCTGTCGCCTGAAAAGTACAAAACTAACATCTTAAACTACTCGAGAAAAGGGCGTACGTGATCAACCTTGAGATTTGAAGTCACGCCTAAGTCGTCAAGACCATTTGTAATTAAGTTTCTTTTTCAAATTCTTTATGAAACAGTGCTTCTTTATTATATGGGCCACGGAGGAGTGGAAACTGTCCCCATTCTTCTAGAGAAAAAAAAACTATAGATTACCGAATTAAATTAACACCTGCGTCAATTTGTGCTACCATTTTTAACGCTTGGATGTAAACTACACATTTTCATTGGTACCATCTGATTTTCCGTACATAGATGATTCGAACTTGTGATCTATTGGATTGATTATTCTAAATCATTAATCCCCGATTGCCCATCAACTTTAATTGTTATTAATATATTAACTTTGAAAGAGTCTAATTTTCAAAATATAAAAAACGAACATATATTCTTTCTTAAATGACTATTTACTAAGTTTTATATTTTGTTTACAATGTTTATCAACTAAAACTATTTTCATGGTACTTTTGTTTGTTTCTTTCGATCTTCTCTTCTAGAAAGATATTCTTCAGAGAAACGAAGCAATACTTGATTAGAGAATAATTGTAAATAGAAAATTGTTAATGATCCCAACCAAGTTATTCGTCATACTGTCTCTCTCTCTCTCTCTCTCTTTTGATTAGTCTCTAGTTTGTTATTATCAAGTAATGAAGAGAGAAAGACTGTTGTACAAAATAAAGAAATTTTTTTTTCATATTTGGATATATAGTTGTGTTTTTCTTGTTGTTGTTGAACATATTTTACACTGGTACTTGCTTTCAGTTATGTCTTGTCTAATTATAGAACAGTTATGTAATTTTACTACGATTTTCCTCCAATAGACTATAGTAATGTCAATTAATATCTTTATACAAATTGTGTAGCAAATAATGCTTTCAATTTGTATACACAAAAGGGAACTCATATGACGAAGCAGAATACAATATCTTTGAATAAATTTTATTATTCGATAGTTATATAAGTGGATTTGTGGTTATTTCTCTGCAGTTTGTGATCTTATCAGTTATATATGACTAAAGGCTATCTTTGTGTTTGATGAAGGAACCATTTCATTTAATATTAGTGTTACTCTAATTCTTCCACAGCGTCTAAGCACTCAGGAACAGAATTTGATCACTTCATATCTTTCTTTCTACGAACTAATTCTTTCTTCCTATACTATATCCTTATTGCAATCCTCCTATATATTACCACCTCTGAATTAACTACTTTTATGAATCCGGTGTTCATCTTGCTGTGCTAATGAGGTATGGCAACCTGGACCGATGCACATATGTGCCTGGTCCTACGTTGTAGCTGACTGACTGACTAAGCACTCAGGTAGTGAATTCACCCTCATACCTCTAACAGTACCCAAGATCATCTTGTTTACGATCGAATCTATTCCCGCAACTAACCGTTCTTGAATATCTTTATCACTCTGTGGCACCAATACTAATGATTTGGGTTCAAAGAAATGTTATTTCTGGTTTCCTGAAACCACGCTCTAAACTACATGTTGAAGCTTTTATTGTTCGAACCTTGTGTCAGATAGGAAAATAGGCTTCTTTAGATAAGACTCTAGAGTCTCGCATTATTGATTTATGTTGTCTCCGAAACGCGCATAAGGGATCCACGTGCAGTTATCCACTTGACTTCATCTTGTCAATATAAAGAACCAGCATGATTTACCCTTCGTTAGTCTGAAGATCTCACTGCTATCTTCCGAGTTCTGAAGCAGAACAGGCTTTGTCAGACTTGGTTTCAATAGGCAGTCACTTGTGTGGTGTCCGACCAAACGGGCCTGTAAAAACGTGAAAAGATAGGGACACGCCGTTATCTCTTCTTTGTCTCTCCCAAAGATTGCAGCTCGGATGAAGATAAAGATGAATTTTATGGGAAGCTATCACACCTCTTTCAAAATTCTCAGCGCTCGGATGCAGTAATAATCTCAGGTGATTTCAATGCTCAAGTAGGTAGACTAATCCAAATCAAAAGGTATTTTGGTGGATAATGGCGATCGACTATTTCTAGCAAACACTAACTTCAAGCATGAGAGGAAACACCGATTGACGTAGTGACCCCCATAATCAACTCAAATAGACCACATCGCCATCATCCATAGTCGTAGGTGGTTGGTAGAAAACTGTCACTCATCCTAGAACACATGTTCAGACTCAGATCATGCTCTAGTTCGAGCACATATTTTTCTGCATTTTACTGGACATAGAAAAGCCACAATAAGAAAACCCTTAGGGTTTAAGTTAATGATAAAAAGGTTAAGAATGTATTTTAGGAACAACTAGAGAAATATCTAGTCAATCATGAAAGTGATATCCGCCCCGAGAGAGCTTGACATGGAATCGGAAATGCTGTGAAAAAAGCAATGATTTCGACTAGTAACTTGAATCAAAACGTCAGGAAAAATCAGCAAATTTCATCGGTGTCTATTGTATTGACAGATGCTCGGAAACATCCTGCCGAACACGATGAAAAGTGGAAGCAGTTTAAACGTTAGCTGATAAAAAGCCTATGGAATGATCGTGGGCAGTGGTGGGAAGCGAAAGCAGAAGTGATGGAAAAGGTGGTGGCGATGAGTAACAGTAGATAACTGCTAAGAATTACCAAAAAAATATGGCTGTTAGTTAGAATATCTCGGAAAACGACTGAACTATTATTCACTCTCAATCAATGGACAAAGCACTTTAGTTACCCTCTATCTGCGAGTAACCTTAAAGGCAAACTGATGTAAATTTTCCATATCTTAGTGAGACTATTAGCAATCTAAAGTGAGGGAAAGCAGGAGGGCTTGATGGACCAACCGTTGAGAATCTTAAGGATAGTAGTCCAGTTTTTGGCAATTAGATTAACAGATCCTAGCTGAAATCTGGAAATGGGACGTTATCTCATCTGGCTAGTCTCGATCGCCGATCATCCTGGTCTATAAGAGGATAAAATTCCTCATGTAACAATCGCAGAGGAATCAGTTTAACTATTATAGTGTCCAAAATATTAGCCCTAATAATGCTTCGTCGTCTAACTATGGCTAGTGAAAAGCAAACCCGAAAACCTGGACGTGCATATATAGATTAAATACTTACCTTTCGGCAACTTCTGGAACACAGACGTCCGACTATTCTTGTATACGTTGACATGAAAGTGTCGTCCGACTCTACTGATCGTTATGTTTTGTTGGTGTCTTTCGTTGGAAGGCGTATCAACATAGATTGACTAGTAAGCTTCATCATCCTTGCGATTAGTGGAATTTCTGTACGTATGTTGTAAGCTCATTAGGCATTACCCGTACATGTTGGAACTACGATTTAGGCAGAGAGCAGTGGATAGAGATGGCAAGTCGGTTGATATAGTGAATCTTGGAAAATACTCAACAGAATCGGTTACTATGAGCGTCATCCACTTTCCCTGTTTTATTTGACCTTGTTATAGGCATGCTTTTAAAGATATTATTTTTGTCGTCTGAATTACAAGAAGTTGATTTACCAGAAAATTCTCTTGTTGATTTTAGATACATAACTGACATAGGTCTGTTGGATTAAGATACTGACAAAATTCAGAGTTTACTAGCCACCTTTCGAAATGATGCAAACGTATTTGGAATGCGGTTCTCTCCCTCCAAATACAATCTATCAGCTTACATCACAGCCTGATTATTGATGGAGAATGATGCAACTGTACACATCAATCGACTCACTTATCTTGGGAGTCTTATTATTTCTGATGTCTGACAAACTTTCTGCGTAGGAGAAATATCCGTCTTCCAACCAAAGGAAGTGTATACTGTTCATCAGTTCTTTGTATTTTAGTTTATGAATGTGAATCATGACCACTAGCATTAGAGAATATTGGTGGTTCACTGGTATATGTTCGTATTTAGTCATTACGCTCATTTCATAAAATAACCGAATGAGCAATATTGAAGCTCCGTATCAGTCAGCTACAACGTGAGATCAGGCACACATGCAACGGTCCAAGTTGCCACACCTCACTGGCATAACAAGATGAACACCGAATTCATTGAAGTGGTCACTTCATTGGTAGAAATATATGAAATAAAGATTGTGTACAAGGATATGATACATGGAGAAAGAATTAGTTGGTAGAAATAAAGACATAAAGCGATTTTAATCTCATGTTTTATGGGAACACAAAGAGTGTATACACCGACGCCGTTGTAATCGATTCTGAACCCTGTCACCAAGAATACTCGTCCCTTAATTAATAGACGGATATCTCACCTTCGCCATAGGTGACGCAAGTTGACAAAAGTCAGACGAGTTATTTGATTCCATGCTGAGATTTCGTTAGACACCAACCTATTAGGGTTGATCGAACTTTCAAGATAAGTGAAGTTGTCAACGCGTTCGACTACTTCACTCCCTATCCTTAGTTCAGGTGTAGACGCAGGCCAGTCCTGAAGCAACAACTTGAATTTAGATGGAGAGAAGCGCATTCCAAACATTCTGGCATTGTTGCTTAGTGCTATTAAAAGTGTTGGGGTGATCCAGAAAATTGCTTACAAAAGACAAGCAAGCATCAGGAAACACTAAGAGGCGTTTCGTCCAATCAGCGTTCACTTGGAGTCTTGGCCAGAAATATCAAGGGAGCGAAACGTCACATGCAGAGGCTCTGATTGGTTGGCTGCTACTATGTTTGGTAGCATTCCCAAACATTCCAGCGACCCAAGGACATTTAAAATAATATAAAAGCCCTATATTTCTTGTATTAAAATGAACCTTGGAGTAAACTACTTCTCGCATACTTTGAGTCTTCTCTCTCGTGTTCAGGTCGCTGTATAGTTCTAGCTTGGGGGTTACAGAATAGCTTAGGAGACGAATATAGCGTTCAATCTGCAAGACTTATCAAAAAGATTCTGCATTTTATCAGCGTCCCCACCACCACAGGACTGTGTCATCTGCGTATTCTAAGTCTATAAGTGGACCTCCTGGAAGGAGATCAATACCCAGAAATTCATTCGACGAGAACTTTACTTCCAGCAGTAGGTTTACAATGTAATTGAACAAAGATGGAGAAAGTCGACAGTTTTGACGGACATCACTTGAGGTTGCAAAATCAAACGCTAGGTAAGGATGGTAAATCAATTGATGAAATAGTGAGTATTACTTAACTATGTTTAGGATGTGTCCATGTATGATTATTTGACAACTATCTCAACGTGCAAAGATGGTGGACGCATAATTTGAAAACATTTAGGCGCGTCATCAGTTGATCAAATTATTGAAGTTGGGTTGAGCCATTTTGTTACATATAGACTAACCAGATTGAATATATACGTTTATCGTAATCAACGATTGCAAAAATTATTTAACAGAGGTCGACATCATCCACAACCATAGATGCAGATATGGTCGATCTGGTTCTGCATAGTGTGATGTGATGAGACCCTTGTAGCTTTGTGTATGCATTTGTAGCGGAATATAGTGCCACCTATAATCATTTCAATTGGAATCATGAGCCCATCGGTGGTAGAGCTCTATTAAAGTCTGAAAGCACTGGACGGCTGTTTTGTTATAGAATGGGATTACCTTGCACTGAGTATCCACGATCCCATACATGGAAGTCGAACCCAGGACCTTCTATATCTCACGTAAACTCTTAACCTCTAGATCACTGAACCGAGATTTATCTATGTTGATATCTAACTCCAACCAATGCACGATATTTCACGACCATGTTTGTTAGGTTCGTTAGGCTTGAATGCTACTACTGATTCGGCTTATTCAGAACGGAACGAAGGATCAAGGATTCAGAGACTCGATAGGCTATTCTGGTCCGTTGTCTCCGACTCAGCTAACTCGATCAAGAAGTCTTGGTAAGGCGTAGAAAGTGTCTTCTACAGGCAAACAGCAGATAACAAGTCAAGTCAAGCACACAAATCAAGCGTATTCATGCAAATATTTATAATCGATATTGTCATGGAAAATTTGTAAACATTAATCAATAATTTCATCAATTGGTTGCTATTTAAACATTTAATCGATAAGTTCATCAATTGACTGCCATTCAAATATTTAAACATTTAATCGATAAGATGAAATTACAAAATATGAGTTTTGGGGGTCTATCGTCCCCAACAATGTTACATTGTCTTTGTTGGGTAGCGGCCTCACCCAGGACCGTTGAATTCCTTTGGTCACAGCTTGTCAGTAGAACTCCAAGAATTACATATAAAAGCTAGTCAGTAGTGAGCATACGAGAATTATCAGTATAGGGTTGTGGAGATTGTTGAGCTATGATTGAGATCACGAACCGATCAACGTTCGTTTGATGAATACGCATAAATTTGCAAATCCGTCACCGTTCTTGTTGGGATATTCAGAAAAATATCCCAATAATTATCCTGTTAAGTCTAATGGTGTCCTAGGACTTTAAATGAACATTTCCTATTGGTCAATATTTATTTCACTTGTCAAATATTGTGCAAATGTTATTTTCTATTTTATGGCACGATGTGGTCTGCTTGATTGGTATATAAACAGAGTATGTCCGAAATATGACGATTCATATCTCAGAGACTGAGGCTTGCATTGTGGACTCAACTGGCTGGGCTAGACAGGGAAGCGGGACCAATCAGAACTCTAGGCCGTTCTTACGTATCTTACGCGTCTTTGAATCGATCGATAATTCGCTAACTTCCAATCCGCAGCATCTCACGTTACAACAGTTCTTATTCGTTTCGTCCAGTCAGTCCATGTCGTCTCATGACATGTTGATACCTGGTGTTGTTCATTCCGACTTTGGCGTTTAGGTCTCCTATCAGGATGATCATGTCCTTTCCTGGACACTTATCTAGAATTCACTGAGGCCTCTTATTGACTTGGTCATTATGATCCTCATTGCTGTGTAAGTGGGTGCTCCACTGACGATATCCTTAAGCTTACTTATCTTTGTCTTTGAATAGTAATTACTAAGTACACCTTTTAACAGATCAATAATACATAACAATCAATTATTTACATTCACTTTACTGTAAACATTTTATGACAACTTGTATTTTATTAATCATTAAATACAGACATTAACAGTCCTGATATTGATGTCAGTTAGTTGTCTATTAATTTCTGATTGGCTTATTGTTTTACTTTACATATTTAACGATCGGTTCATAATATTTAGACTGACCTGTCTGCTATAACCAGTATAACAATAGTTTATAACAACATTAGAGATAAAAAGTCATTTTCAAAACTATGATGTTTCATACGTGTTTAAAGTCTATCATCTTCTTCAGTATATTATTATTTGCTTCATTATTATCATTATGTATATTATATCCTATTCTTTGGCTATTAATCACTAGAGAAACACGTTTAAATCCAGGATCAACTATATACACTGAATGGTTAGAACCTTCAATACCTATTTATATACAATTTTATTTTTTTAATTTAACAAATCCAATTGAATTTCAATCTGGTCATAAACCTCATCTTAAACAATTAGGACCATATACATATCTTGAAAAACGTATGAAATTCAATATTACACAAATAAATGAAACAATTACTTATCAAGAAATAAAATGGTATTATTTTGTTCCAAATTTATCAAATGGTACAGAAAATGATATGATTACAACTATAAATCTTGCTTATATAACCATAGCAACTAAATTCAATGAGTTGCCATGGTTACTAAGTAGAATTATTGAACAAATTGAAAAACATTTTCATGAATATTTATTCATTAAAAAACCTATTAAACAATTATTATGGGGTTATAATGATGAATTATTAACATTTATATCAAATTATTTTATGAATATCACAACAACTATTGGTTTATTCATTAATAAGAATAATACATTCAGTGATTTTATCACAATTAATAATGGTTTATATAATCATAAACAGATTGGTGAAATTATCAAATATAATGGAAAGGATAAATTATCTTATTGGAAAACATCTACAGCGAATATGATTAATGGTAGTGATGGTTCATTATTTCATACCTTTTTAACTATAAATGATAATCCTTATATATTTGCATCAGATATATGTCGTTCTATACAATTTACTATAGATTCTATAGTGAAATTCAATCATCTACCAGTTTTCAAATTTATTCCCATGTTAGATACATTTAAATCACCGAAATATTATGAAAAAAATAAAGGATTTTGTTTAGATTGGCCTAATTGTTATGATGATGGTGTATTAGATATGTCATCATGTCAACCTGGTATACCAATTGCTGTATCACAACCACATTTTCTTAATGTAAGTTGAAATTTATTGTATTGTTTGAATGAATTTTAAATATTTATATAAACTGAATTTTCTGTCTTAAGAAAACACTATAATTCGAGTCTCGCGGGGGACTGGATCGTAGATTCGCACTGCTGAGGAGTCCCATACTAGGACGAAATGGCCGTCCAGTACTTCCAGGTTTTCCATGGTGGTTTAGCTTCAATTGACTTATGATTTCACTCAGTGAAATTTGTAAAATCTCCACAAAACCCATTCTGATAATAATTCATTTAGTTTTGGTCAACTATGGAACTAGGGTCACAGGAAACTTGTACTAGAGTTCAAGTTGTACTTTGTTTGATAAGGTAACTGTAGGTTATATAAATATATATGTATATGTCGGTCATAGATAGATTAAATGAAAGATTGTAAATTGTTATATGATAGAAGGGGTTTTTGTGGATATTATATCAATTTCATTAGTTGAGATTATGAGTCAATTGAAGCTAGACCATCATGGAAAATCTGGAAGCACTGGAATGCCGTTTCGTCTTATTGTGGGACTCTTCAACAGTGCGTATCTACGACCTCAAATCGTGAGGTTCGAACCCAGGACCTATCAGTCTTGCACGTAAGAGCTTCATCATAATAGGATGAAACGGTCATTCAATGCTCCTAGGTTTTCTATGGTGATCTAGCTTCCATTAACTCATCATCTCAACTATTGAAATTAAAAATATTCATCAAGTTTTCTTGAAAATTATTTAAACATTAGTTATATGATCAACTTATTTTCTGTGTTTATTGTTAAAGCACTTTGATATGGATTTCTATACTGAATGAAGTTCAGACACAAGATTGTTTTGTCGTATTTATTCATTATTAGTTGTATACAATTTCTATCCATGACACAAAATTGAATATTTTGTATTAATTTCTATGTTAATTTTTATTACAAACTAATATCAACTAGTGAATTATTAAAAGATAGTTACTAATAGATCAACTTAAAAGAATCTATAGGATTGTGGAGATGATTAAGTTTTTGATTGAGATGATGAACTAATTGATGCTAGATCACCTATTGTACTACTCCTTATCAGTGAGCATCTACAATCCCGCTTCGCGAGATTCGAACCCAGGACTTATAAGTCTCGTGAGCGAATGCTTAACCTCTAGACTTCTGAGTCAAAATCCAACACTGTTAATGTCTAATCTCAATCAATCCGCGAAATTATTCGACCATCTTTCATTCTACTGAGGTAAATACCTGTCACTTTATTTGTTATATTTATTTACTTAAATATTTCCAATTATCTTTGTTTCATAAATAGGCTAATCAATCCTATCAGAATGCTATTGATGGATTATATCCAACAGATGAGCTCAATACAATGATTTATATAGAACCAAATACTGGTTATGTCATTAAAGCGGAAAAAAAGCTTCAAATGAATATCTTTATTAAAAATAATCAAAATTTTCAACAACTTGAAAATATTTCCAACATTTTATTACCAATTATGTTTATTAATGAATCGATTGAATTAAATCATACAGTAATCAATCAATTACATAATATATTAATACAAAACCCATACATAGCAACAATTATATTATTGATTATGATTACATCATTTATATTGATTATAGGTTTTATTATTTCATTATATTTTTATCAAACTAATAGAAATCCCCCTATGTATACACGATATATTAATGATGAAGATAATAATAATAATAATCAGGAATATGTACAAACGAATAGTACTTCTATAGAGAATATACAAAATAAACAAGAAGAAGAAGAAGAAGGGGGAGGAGGAGAAGAAGAAGAAGAAGGAGAACAACAACGACAACGAGAAGAGGAACGAATAACAATGGCGAATAATCAACAAAATCTTGTAGTTTAATTCATTTATTTTAATGATATTCTAAATATAATTGAATGAAGCACAGGATAGATTTGATCTGATTTGATTGTTTAAATGTTATATATATATATGTATACATAGATATATATTTGCTTGATGATTTTAATTAGTCTATCTTGAAGAAGTTGGAACCAGTTCTGACGGATAGAATGAACAAAATCCTGTAACTTGATTGATCCTTCTAATGATTTCAAATAATAAAGAGATTCTAAATATAATTGAATGAAGCACAGGATAGATTTGATCTAATTTGATTATGAAAATGTTATATATATATATATATATATATATATATATATATATATATATATATATATATATAATGATTTGGACTGTTCTATCCTGAAGAAGTTCAGACTAGTTCTAATGGACGAAATCAACAAAATTCTATAGCTTGATTAATCCATTTAATGATATCAAAATAATAAACATCGTCAATGTCATTGATATGTTATCATATTTTTCTTTCATTTAACTTTGATTATTCCATATTGTTTTTACAATATGGATTTAAATAAATAAATAGTCAATGGATATAAACAGTTATTTATACAATTGCCCATTTATATTTCATATTCTTGTTTTTGTTTGTTTTTCTACTTTACTTTTAAATTTATTGATATTGTGGACCGCGGCGTGGCTACTCTAATTTCTAACGACTGACCAGCTTCAAATATCCCAGTACGACCTCAAAACTGTTCCCCTATCTCCAATATATCAGAACATGAACCGCAGATGAAAATTGTTTATGAGGTCAGGAGAAGAATAAAAATAGAAATGATACTTTACAGACAAATGGATATTTATACAGTTAGGACTACTGCGAGTATTGACCGACAGGAAAATGACACGTGAAATAAATATTCACCAGTAGGAAAATGACACCATTTCACGTTCAAGAATAGCATTAGACTTAACAGGATAATTTTTGGGATATTTTTCTGAATATCTCAACAATTGGGTACATTCAAATCAATCATTTTATTAATATCAGAAGAGGTTTTTGTGGATATTATGGTAATTTCAATAGTTAAGATGATGATAGTTTGGTAGGTTCTGGGTTCGAATCTCGAGAGGCTTAGATCATGGATGCGAACTGCTGAGGAGTCTCACAACAGGACGAAACGACCATCCACTACTTCTAGGTTTTTCATGATGCTCTAACTTCAATGGATTCGTGATGTTAATTATTGAAATTCATTTTATTAATGTCAAACAGAATTTGTTTCATTATTCTTATTGGTGAAATTTATAAAACAAACAATAGTTAGACAAGAAGTGAATATTTAACATGATAAATGGGAAATTAGCATAAAACATAGTGTTTTAAAACAAAGTTAAGTGTCATCGTCTATGTAAGATTTAACTGGTTAACGTTTCATAACCAGGTCGCGAACCCCATGCCCAACCCTCCTCCTTTATCAGGCTTGGTGCCGGCAGTGGCCCCAGAGGGGCTTCAGGCGGAGGTTTAAGATTTAATTATTTAAAATTTTTCCTCGGGCTGGATAGATTTTTACACTTTTTATTAGAGAACTCAAAGTTAAGATCAGAAAGGTTTTTCGTGAATATTATAGTAATTTTAATAGGTGAGATTATGATTCAATTGAAACTAGACCATCATGAAAAACCTGAAAGCACTGGATGGCCGTCTCGTCCTATTGTTGAACTCCTCAGTAGTGCGAATCCAAGATCTCGCCTCCCGGGATTCGAATCTAGGACCTATTGGCCTTATGCGAGATCGCTTAACCTCTAGACCATTGAACTGGAACCCATACTACGACGAAAAAGTCGTCCAATGCTTTCAGGTTTTCCATGATGATCTAACTAAAATTGACTCATGAATTCAACTAAATAAATAAAAGTTAACTATCAAATAAATCTTAGTAATATGAGTCTGTAATTGTACAATCACACAATCATAATACATTTTTTGATCAAAGTTCAACAAATTAAGCTTGTTATGTAATATGACAGGTGATCTAACTACGTATTATTAATAATAATTATAATAAGTCGACATAATTCAACCAATATGTTATACAAATAATGTATCGAATGGTATAAAAAAAAAGGATTAATAATTTAATGAAATATGGTACGAAAAAAGGAGAAGAACAAGTGAATTAAATCAGTAATTGAAATTTTAAAGTTCATCTTCAATTTTGTTTTGTTGTTTTTCTGGATGATTTACGTTGACTCTTTAAATGGATATACATAATTGATGATGATAGTACAATGAGAATGTGCACATATCATCTAACTATCTGAACAAGAGATTTGTTTGGTTTATGCAGATCAGTTAAGGGTTTGAATATATCCTTTAAAGTTATGTTCTCCGCCTGAAGTTCCTCTAAGGCTACTGCTGGTCCTGAGCCTGGATAAACGAGAAAGGTTGGGTACGGGGTTAGAGATCCCATCTCATTGAAAACTAACTCGCTAAAAAAACATTGGCCACAAGCATGTAACATGATTGAACAGCTCACTGACTAAATCTCTTTTTTAGGATTAGATAGTGGTTGGAGGTAGTCAACAGGAAACCTTGGACCTGGGTTTCGTGCTACTTGACACTCATCAGCAAGGTGTACCTGTAATCTTGAGGGAGCTGGTGCTCCCTGGCGGATTCGATCACATATCACCCAGCTTCACAGTCATTGACGTTACTATTGAGCTATCCAGGCAGCGACCAACCTCCTATAGGACTGACACGTAATCACAATTGATTGATCACTGGATAGTGACCAATGTCATGTGTGTCAAGTCTTTATTAGTGCAGATCGAATGCTATCTTTTGTAGCTAATTGAACGGAAACTATTACGATTAAAGGTTTCAAACGTAGAGATATGAACAACTATCCGGGAAATTTTTTAATTCGTTAAAAATTGTTGTCTTCTATTAATCCATAACTTTGAACTAAACCTAGCATTAGTTAAAATTTCTCTAATATAAAGAATATATGCTAGTCTTTTATTTAATGATTGAAACGTTGAAATCATTTAGATTTCAATCGTTTAAATGATTCAAATATATTTTGTTCACATCTGATAACTTCTATGTACTCAGGCACTCAATTTCTATAAAATTAAACTAATCGTTAAAATTTCAAAAAGTGACCATAGAGATTAATACTATCGTGACTTGTTTAAATATCTAGGCTACCTGCTCGTGCTATCTGAATATTTCAATAAGTTATCTTTTGATTGTTTGCTTTAACACATCATTATGTCTATTAGTCTCATAAGCTATTCAGGTGTGTATGTAAAAAAATTTACTACATTTCGCTGTACAAATTCCAAAAGAGCCCAATCAGAGATATAATTATTCAAATGTCAAGTCTTGAACTGCTAACATGTAACTGGCAACCACTCAATATTGATCGCAAGGATCGAGCAAGAAATAGGGAGAAGAAACCTGTTGATATTATTTGTACTGAGAATTCCATATTTTACCAAAAATATAACAATGAATAAAGTCAATAATAATAATAATAATAGATTATGAGTTTCTAAAAAGAATCTACCAAATAATCTAATTCATAATAATGCGGTGGAATTGTGACTCTTAAATACTAACTTTGGCAAATCTGTTATCTTTTTAGAAGTTTCAGGCAATTAGTTTATTTTACATATTTCGATAGAACAATGAAAAGATGGAGTTGATCTTAAAATTGTGATTTATTCGCACTATACATTTCTTACAATCTGCTCACACATATATCTGTCAAAGTATTTTATATGAAAACTAACAAAGGTCAATGAAATGAAGGTTCAAGTAAACAAAGTAGAAAGTGTAAATTATAGAGAGAAAAATCTAACATCGTTTAGAAAGAACAGGATATTGTTTCATTATCCTAGGCCATAAGGTGATATGCGGATTATCAGGGGGGTTTTAATTTATGAATGGACTGGGATTCAATAAACCTGAGAATTAGTCCTTGACAATTTCTATACCAAGTTTTAAAAGCTCTACTGATGTCAATTCTGTGACCCATTTCAGTTATGTACTTTGCTATCGATGAACATGGTTTTCTACTTTCAACGTTTATCGGAACATTTGACATTCGCCGATTCCGAACCCATCTACGCACATGTTTCATAACCCTTAATTAGATTGGTTGACTAATCCTTTCTATGTATGTGTGTTCACACAAACATGTGAATTGATAAATGTAATGAGATGTGACGTCATCCTTCATACATTGTGTAGGTCTATTTGAAATGGTAGGCTTAGTCTCTCAACTCACAAGTAGTTTGACAACATAATACATCTAATCAATGACTGCTTTTGCTTTCCATATTGGAACAATACTGTTGAATTCACATCTAATTGTTACGTACTTACTTACGTCAGTTACTCCTCGTAAAGCAGTATAGGCCGCAGATAAGGATCCCCAGTCGAACGCTGATCTGTGCAATACTTTCAAGTTATTTCCGCTTGCTATTTATCCGTTTCCTGTCTGCTTCAAATTCTTGACGCATTGTGTTCTTCTGTCTTCCTCTTTTCCATTTCTTTTTACGATCCCAAAATATGATTACAGGTGTCACCGAACGTCAACTATCTATGGCGTCCTTTACTTCACATCATTTTGTTACCAGATAGTCTGATACAAACCACTTGTAAAATACAATCTTAGCCTTGCCTTCATCGGCTCAATATATTTTGCTGCCTGAATAAAATACCACTGACTGTCAAGGTGAAGAGACTTCTGTTGTTACCTAGTTGAAGAGTTGGTGAAAGCTATACCAGGAATTTTAGTACTTACAATGAGGAAAGTGAGAGTGATGCAAGTTCTGTTTCAGAGGCTACCAAACACTCGACTGCAAAACATGAAAAAGGAGAATCTATTCTAAAACGAATAAAGATGGTTATATCACTAGACGTCACTGATTTCGACTCGTATTTCGCATCTGAAGGCCTATATGAAACAATCAGCTTTCCAAATAGGCCTGATGTGGCTGGTTCGAGTGAAGAGAAGAGAAGAGAGGTGCAGAAACTAGGAAGAAAAAGGTCTTGTCGAGAACGCATGGTTGGCTAAACCAGTCTTTTCTAGGGTCAGTTTTTCAATCACAGTTTACTCCTCTATAATTCCAAAGACCGGATAGATTTAACCGCAGAGTAAACAAAGAAAGCTTTACGTTTCCAAACCTTTTGAGTAATATGACAAAATCTAAGAACACTGAGTAGAAAATTAGATGCACACATGATTTGGAAAGGGTCTGGATGCCTGTTTAAGCGTTTTACTAAACAATTGTACAGGTGTTCACATAGAAAATTTGATAAGAATAGACAAAGTTACTGATGAAAATGTTAAGCCGAACCGTGTGAACTTCTTGGGGCGGTCCTAGTGTGGAAGGCATAAGGAACCTTTCGTTAGCTAGTAGTCGAAGTCGAGATAACATTAACATTCAAGTGAGGCTTTATATTCCTCTAGTGTTATGAGCGAAATTAGATGCGATTCTAGCTGGACTAGGAACTTGTCAACAAAACAGTGGAAAAGACTCTCGTTTCATGGATTTTCAGGCGGTCAGATCTTGCAAGCAAATGCCGATTGATGAATTTAATTCATATATCAGATATGTGACTGAAATTTGTTTAATTTTTGACTCTGATGTCACTCCAGAAATATTGTAGTACAAGTATGAGAGATGCTGCTTTGTGGCTCACGTTAGGGACTTGATCAGTATCGACTTCACCGAAATGTGTTGAGAGCAAATGTAACAGCCATAAATGAGTGAACCGCTGCAAGGGACTAGCCAAATGAAGAAGTATGGCCTGTATTTACAGGATCTCATTTACATCCGAATCTATACCACGCATGATGTCACTGCTAATTATGGAATGTTTTGATACTGACTTACTGTAAAGATGACGTTGGTATTAATATTTCTTAACTTCTCCCTCTATCTTGAACTGATCATCTGAGAGGACATTCTAAGAAAGTTCAGAAGCTGGGATTAAATTGCTTATAACTGCAAATAAGTTTTTTCTCATCGAGTAGTTATTTGTCTAAATTCTCTATCGAAACATCAGCATCGCCTTCTGATTTATTCAAAGGAAGATTGAGTATTCACATTACTAGAAACTGTGAAGATTAGTACAAATCAACTGACTACCTATAATCATTACAGAATACTGAGGTAGCTAATCCATCGATGTCCTTGATGATGTCACAGGTATTCAGTGTTTGACAACGCTTCTACCAGTAACACCTTCTAATGTATTTCGTTCCCACCAAGAGAAATCAAAAGACAGAGTCGAGGAGATCGGAAGAGTATATTTGGCGATGACCAATATACCGGGATTCTCTGATCTAATCTGGCTAGCGATTGTGGTTGATGTTGAGCACGGCGTTACTACACGTGATCTGGTGCGGATGCCTGACCGAGCGCCTTCAGCTAGATGAGTCCACTAAAACATATGGTCAGCATCCAATGTCGAAAACTTACAGAGCTATTTATTTTAGGGATTTATTTACCGCTACAGATCACTCCCCCCCTAGTGGGGCAGTGACGACCCTAAGACGTGGCCAGCCAGAAGTTTAAACCCAACGAGTTTGTCGTTGGTAAACACTCTTCTGATAGCTTACTAAATTTAGCAGCGTCTGGTCGTCTTTCCTTACTATATGGGACGGAGGTACAACATAGTAAAAAAAGAAAATGTACAATGAAAATTTCGGATCCTCATAAACGTCATCGTTCTTTTCCAGCCGTCCTGGAAAAGAAAAAAGAAAATGTAAGTGCATGTCGAAATACACTCGTATATGCGTAAAAACACAAGGTCGGCGGAAAAAAAATGGAAAATAAACTCATGAGCACGTAATAGCGTTAAAAAATTGTTTTTTTGTTTTGTTTTTTTTAATAGAAATAAAAATATATAAGCATATTAAAATTGTTTTTTTTTTCAAAAAAAATAATATAAAATGTCGAGAAGTGCCTTACGTGCAATAGTCGTTTAAATGTTCTGGAAATCTCACCCTTCTTCCAGAACGCGTCGTTTTAAGTTTATTTTCGGATACTGTCGAAGTATCTTCGTGTGTGTTGGTTGTCGGATGAGGTATTATTAGTGTCTGAGTCGTGTCGTTCGATTGTACCGAAGGAAAATCGACGTGGATAGGATTTCCTTCTAAATACGCTGCTTTTAAGCGATCGATGCTGATGCTATCGTTGGTTCCGTTCTTATCGACTATATAGTACTTAGATTCACGTTGAAGAACTTTGAAGGGTCCTTCGTATGCTGATTCGAATGGTCGTCGATGCGAGTCTCGACGAATGAAAACGTGTGTACTATATCGTAAGTCAGGTTGAACGAAAACATCAGTTGATTGAGGTCGAGTGGAAGCAGGTTTAACTGAACGCATTGCGTTTGTAAGCCTGTTCGTGTAGGAGGTTAGATCCATGTTCATCGAAGAGCACGAAGGATCCACGAATTCTCCTGGAAGTCGAAGTGTCGTTCCATAAACGAGTTGAGCCGCAGTGTATCCAATGTCAGCTTTCACTGCATTGCGGATACCTAGTAAGACGAGTGGAAGAGCGTCGGTCCATTGTGAAACGTTTGCAGCTGATAGCGAAGCTTTCAGTTGTCGGTGAAAACGTTCTACCAACCCGTTTGCTTGGGGATGGTAGGCGGTCGTTCGGAAGCGAGTGATTCCTAAAAGTGTGGTCAGACGACGGAAAAGATCAGATTCAAACTGACGTCCGCGGTCTGTAGTGATGGTTGAAGGGCAACCGAAGTTTGCTACCCATCGTTCGACGAATGTGCGGGCCACTGTTTCAGCAGTGCTGTCCTTGATAGGTACTGCTTCTGGCCATCGAGTGAAACGGTCTACGCAGGTTAAGAGATAAGAGTATCCATTTGAATCTGGTAAAGGTCCTACCAAATCCAGATGAACATGGTCGAAACGAGCATCGGGAGTTTTAAACGAGCCTAAGGGACATTTATTGTGTCTGATAACCTTAGATTTTTGGCAGCTTACACAGGAGCGTGCCCACTCCCTCACGTCTTTATTCATGCCAGGCCAGCAAAATCGTTCTGCTATAAGCTTGATGGTTGCACGAACACCTGGATGAGAAAGTTTGTGCAATGTGTTGAAGACATTGCGTCGATAATGTTTCGGCACGATTGGGCGATCCCTACCTGTAGATGTGTCACAAAGTAAGGTTTCCTTACCTGTTCCCATCTGTTTGATGCGTAGTTTAAGTGTTGTGGACGATAACTCGTGCTGAAGATCACTGTCTTCTTTTTGAAGCTCGGCGAGTTTAAGAAGGTCGATTCCTTGGAAACTGTTCAAGGAAGTTATACGAGATAAAGCGTCTGCAACTACATTGTTTGCTCCAGAGATGTGTTGAATATCTGAAGTAAACTGCGAAATGTAGTCCAGTTGTCGAGACTCACGGGGAGAGTACTTGTCAGAAGGAGAGCTTAACGAGAAAGTGAGCGGTTTATGGTCCGTGAAAAGAGTGAATTCACGGCCTTCGATATAGTGTTGGAAATGCCGTACAGCACAATACATAGCTAGGAGTTCCCTACCGAATGTGCTGTACCTCGATTCGGTGTCTAGCAACCTTCTAGAGAAAAATGCCAAGGGTTGCCAGGAGTTGTTAACCCATTGTTGTAAGACTCCTCCGATTGCTGAGTCGGATGCGTCTACTGCGATGCTAATGGGTGCTCGGGTGTCCTGATGTGCGAGCATTGTTGCTTTAGCAATCAGTTCCTTGACTGTGGAGAATGCTTTTCGTGCGGTGTCGTCCAAATTAATGGATTTCGCATTTCCACGAAGTTGGTCGGTCAGAGGTTTCATAAGTGATGCGCATTTGGGTATGAAACGTCTATAGAAACTTACCAGGCCGTTGAACGTGCGTAATTGCTTGACGGTGGTCGGTTCTGGGTAATCCAGAATGGCCGCCACTTTGGTTCTAAGGGGTCGGATACCTTGAGCATCGATAGTGTGTCCCAGAAAGTCTAACGAGTCGGTTCCAAATTGGCATTTCTGAACGTTTACAGTTATGCCATGTTTTTGTAATCGTTCGAAAACAAGGTCCAGATGCTTGAGATGTGTTTCTCTGTCCGGACTTGCGATTAGACAGTCGTCAACATACGCGTGTACGAAGTTGAGACCTCGAAAAACGTCGTCTATGAATCTTTGGAATGTTTGAGCAGCATTCCTTAGACCGAAAGGCATTCGCAAAAATTCATAGAGTCCGAAGGGAGTTATGATAGCCGTTTTCGGTATGTCGTCAGTAGCCATAGGGATTTGGTTATACGCTTTAACCAAGTCGATTTTCGAAAAGACAGTTGTACCTTTCAAGGTAGCTGTCAAATCGTGAATGTGAGGCAACGGGTAACGATCGGGAATGGTTTTCGCGTTCAATCGCCGATAGTCACCAGTTGGACGCCAATCGTTGCTGTCCTTTTTAGGGACCATGTGCAACGGAGATGCATATGGGCTACTTGACGGTCGTATGATTCCTAAGTCCATCATGTGATCGAATTCGTTTTTCGCTAACCTTAGCTTTTCAGGAGCTAGTCGTCGTGCTTTAGAAAATACAGGTGGTCCTGTAGTCGTGATGTGATGTGTAACATTGCTGGTTACACACGGTAGTTTCGGTTGAGTTTGTTGTATCCCAGGGTACTTATCGAGTAGTGGTTGATAGAGTGGGTCTATCATATGTTTAACTGTGACTGGGGATACTCTACAACCAGTAAAAGAAGTTACGCAAACGGACAAATTAGTGTTTCCGTCTACTAGCCTCCGTTTGCGAGTGTCGATGATCAGATTGTGGTGTTGTAGAAGGTCCATACCAATGATTGGCATAGAAACATCTGCAACGACGAAAATCCAGTGGATGGGTTTGCGTAAACCCACGTTAAGGTAAACGTACCTTTTGCCATACGTAGCGATCGGTTTTCCGTTTGCCGCCTGTAAGTTTAGGGTCGATTCGTGAAGTCGGTCGTTAGGATTTGCTGGGAGAACGCTAACTTCTGCGCCAGTGTCGACGAGGTAGCGAACTCTCGTTGTCACATCTGTGACGAATAACAGACGGCTTTGTTCGCCGGCTACGGTTGCCGTTAACGCGTGCCGGCTTGGAAGTTTCCCGAATCAGTCGGTTTCGTGTTGGGAAAATTGCAGGGTTTTCTGCAATTTCTGGAAAACTTTCCATACTGGTTATGATACCAGCACCAGTCGGGGTTATCTGTCTCTCGTGGTCTAGAGACAGATCGCTTACGAGAAATGCTTCTACGTGGTGTGCGCGATCTCTTACGGTCGGTACGAAGACTAAGATAACGCGTGAGTGTGTGACATAAGTCGGTTATGTCATTCTGAGTCGTGTGAGGCTTTTCTTTGACTGAAAATACCTCGGTAGTAGAAGGTTTCGTAATTTCTAGAATGCGGTCGGCAGATACAGCTAGTTCGTCTAAGGCGTTGTTCTGGAACGAGACCAGAACTGCTTGCACCTGTTGGGGAAGTTTTGACAAGAAGAGTTGTTTGAATAGACCTTCGTCGAAAGTTCTTGGGCCTATAACCTCTCTCATCCGTTGCAACATGTCCGTCGCAGAACCGTGTTGCAGGTCGATATTGTTGAAGAGTTGATCTAACCTTTGTCGATCGGTTAGGTCTCCTCGTTTAAGAATCGAGCGTTTTAAGATTTCGTAAGGATCGGAAACATCACTAGTAAACATACTAGGTGTTACGTACCTGTTGAATTCGCGCGGTAGTGCCTTGACTACTGCGAGGAATTGTGCACGTGTGTCGATCACGCCGTGCTCGGAAAGTCGGCTTCTGCGTAGCAAAACCAGGCTTCGATGTTGTCGGGCCAGAAAGGCATCAGTTGAAACGAAGGTGGGGACAAGGTCTTAAGCTTGAGTACTTTAGGTGTCTGTTCAGTCATGATGAAATATGAAGTACGATAATGAACGAGGGGAAAATATATATATATCCAAGAAAAAAACGAAAAAAAATCACAATGTTTAAAAAAAATAAAAAATAAGGCAATGATATATAAAAATCCCAAAAAGGAACAGACTCACAGTTGCAATAAGGTGTACCAGATCACGACGGTCTCACCAATGATGATGTCACAGGTATTCAGTGTTTGACAACGCTTCTACCAGTAACACCTTCTAATATATTTCGTTCCCACCAAGAGAAATCAAAAGACAGAGTCGAGGAGATCGGAAGAGTATATTTGGCGATGACCAATATATCGGGATTCTCTGATCTAATCTGGCTAGCGATTGTGGTTGATGTTGAGCACGGCGTTACTACACGTGATCTGGTGCGGATGCCTGACCGAGCGCCTTCAGCTAGATGAGTCCACTAAAACATATGGTCAGCATCCAATGTCGAAAACTTAGTGCTATTTATTTTGGGGATTTATTTACCGCTACATCCTTATGTAGCCTCGATCACACGTAAAACTCACATCTGAGTCTTTTTCAAAGTACTTTCAACTTGTGAAGGATGTCTAACTACCCTGAAATATCGGCCTTGAAAGACTAAAATGTTTCCCCATAAACTGTGCGCATTCCGTTTAATAATGTCACTAATACTTTGGGAAGCGCTTCCACTGAGTAAAATACGATAATTGATCAAATGCTGAATATTTGGTGGGCTTTTACATTGAGTAAAGTTATTATTATTATTATTATCAGCTCTATTCAATATTATATTTTTGGTACAATATAAAATTCTCAGCGTAAAGTATTTCAACAAGTTTCCGTTTCTTTCTTCTTGGTCGGTCCTGGCGATATATATTGAGTGATCGCCAGTAAGATGTTAGCTGTTCAGTAAATGAACATCTGAATAATGCGCATTCTTTCCGTTGTATATTGCCAGCAACCACATTGTCTCTTATTGAGTTTTTTGTAACTTTGACAACAAAAGGTTGTACACTTTTCAGAAACGCAGCAGAATAGGTCATGCGATTAATAAACATAATGATATATTAAAACAAACAAAAATAGACAACTTGTTGAAATATCTAGATGGCAGGAACAGGTAGCCCAGATGATCAAGCCACATCTGTTTAATAGAATTAGGGGTAATTTTAAGTCATGACTAAAAAACAGCTGCGTGCTGCAACGCAGCAGCTGCCAAATGTTCGCATGTGTTATGGTTTGACGTGGACACGTTTCGATATTTATATGCCACCTATGTACTGCATCCCAGCAGCTGATCTATCTCTTATTAAGGATACTAACGCACTTCTGCGTGTTCATCTTCTGGGAACAAAGTTACTGAAGGGTCATTCCAAACTTCCTCACGATTAGCACTTAAATCTTCTCAACCTCTTCCTCTCATCGTATCGTATAATGCGGGGTGACATTATTTTAGCGCTCCGTATCATTATTTACGATTTACTTGGTAATACGTCTTATTCCTTCGCTACCTCCAGCATTATAAATCCTCGAGGATACGGCAAGAAGGGGTGAGATTATAATTTATGGACAACCTTTGAGCGACGCTAGACTGACATTGAGGATGTCCACTTAATAACAAGGGTCAAATGAGGGTTATAAATATGTGTAAGGAATTGGAATTACAATTTACAGTTGATGATTAAGGTCAGGAACTAGATTTCTGGTTTTCATCACCAACTGACATCAGCTATAACATCAAAACTATGTTTACCGAAATGGATGAATGAATTTCGCGCCAATATTCAAGACCTGCTATCTTATACGTGAATGGTTCGTCTATAAATTTTAGTCTCGCCCAAGAAGGTTCATAAACATCAATCCATCAAACTTACAGTTGGGTTAATAACTAGAACGCCCTACTCACATAAAGTAGCGTTCTTCCCATCAGTGAACGTCTTAAAGGAGAGGCTGAACCTTTGATGAAAAAGAAACAGTGAGGATTGAACTTGTACCATCTATCTACTATCCTTATTATTGAAGGCTGAAAGCTGAATCGGCTTTCAAGGTCATCGTTGACGGATTGGTCTACGTAATGCCATGACGATTTGTAGCACTATTTTGAATAGACGAACCCAATGTTTCTAAGCGATTACAAGTAACTGAAAAAAGAAATCGTAGTTGAATTTTTTCAATGATGCGAAATGGCGTCTCAAGTTCTATTCGAACGCCTATGCGTTCGAAAAGCTTTTCTCCCTATCGATCGCGTGAGTGGCGATAAATTTTAATTGGTTTTGATTATAGTAAGAAAACATGCAACCGAAAAATATGGAAAAGCGGTAACAGGGTTTTCACTTGACACCTCAGCGTAAGTAGTTACGCCTTCTTGTCGCAGCTTCATAGAGATCTAGAAACAAATTACCGAACTATGAGGAACTTGGAAAATGAATATATTAAAAGTCTGCAACAACAGATTTATCTTTTGGAGCTAGAGAACAACTATATTCGACATCAAGCCGCCGAAGTGATGGATAAACAACCTTTGATGGTTTGTGAGGCATCTAATTCCTTGAAAAAGCTCAAAGTGCGTATGTGGATTATTGGGTGTTATATGCTTTGTTTGAATAACTCACTTTTAATCACTATGATTGCTCAACCTTTTGTTTCTCATTAATGACAACAGATCGTGCACTTATTATAAGTTTTGAATTGAATATAGTAGTGATTAGGTTATCCTAATGTATCTCCCAGTGATTTCAGATTTCAGATTCAGATCTGAAATCTGAATCTGTGACCAACAAGACTGGCTAATCTAGAGCAATTACAGATTTTTAGATTGTGGTTAATGTGTGCCACGATTTCACAATATGCAAACAATTTCGAACGTTATTTTCGTTTATTGTCAAACAACAAAGTAATCGGAACTTACATTTTATTTTAAATAATGTTTTAGATTTAAGAATAGTTCCTGTATGGTAATATCTATAAGATGATGGAGAAAACTTCACTATAATTTAATGTTTAAGTGAAATGAGTGATTATGTTTGATAATCATTTCAGAAACTGGAGTATAATTCTGCTAAGGTAATAAAGTACTACTTAAAAGAAAAACTTTCAAGTTTTAGTTTTGGGAGGATAGGACGGTGATTGGCCTCTGTCAGCCCTGGTGATGGCTGTCCCTCGGATGATCCAACGTACTTTTAAATGAGTCCCCGAATGTAGGTTTAACCACGTGTTGCAATGAGGAGCCATACGCATTAGAGATCAGGTGGAAAAGTCAGTAGTCAGTTGAAAACCAAATGGTCTTGGAATTGCAAAATGTTTCAGAGTGTCCTCATAAGTTCTCTGGTTTGAAAGACCACACAAGTAAGGGCACGCCAGATATAAAATTAATACTAAATAATTTGAAAACCTTCATCAAGTCAGATCTATTTCTTCTATATAACGAGAGAAGTAATTTTAGTTTAGCCAATATTTCGTCATAAAGTAGGTTTGCAGCTCCCGTGATCAACTCAGTTACCATTCTTTGGTTCGCTTTAACAGCTCACTGACCTTTTCTGGTCAGGAGCTGACTGTTTCTGTATAATACTCGTGTTAAGGATGAATTAACACCATATACAAAGTTTAAAACATCTTAGCATCTTCACGACTAAAGGCTCTTCTTATTGATTAGAGGTTTCTAAAACGTGAACACTTATTGTATCGCAGTGTGAAGTGGGTTTCAAGTCTTGGCTAACAGTGACTTCAGGATCTGAACAACGAGCAGTTCAACACTACTTGGCGTACAAACATCTTTATAAAGGTGATCATTATGCATCACTATGCCTTTGAGAGCGTTAATTAGCAGCTGATAACTTCTGGGAAATTTAGATAATTTATGTAGGTCATTTTTAAGAGATAAACAATCGAATTTTTCATCGCTATTTTTATTTTGATATCGTAGACATATAGAAAAACTTTTGACGACGAGATAGTAGGAAAGTAATTTGCAAACAAGACAACTATCAGTATCACAGTATTTTGTGAACTAGCTAATTTATCGGACATTAAAACAATGCGATCTAAATTTTGGTTTCTGGATGTTTTGATGTAATTTAATTTAATTGTAACTTAGGAAATGCAAGAAAGAACTGACGGTTTGAAACTTGAAATTCATCGTAAAGAAGCTCACATAAGCATATTACAACAGAAATTAAATCGTTGTGAAGGGAGTTTACGGGAAACCTTATGTGAGTTGCCAAGGTATTCTGTTTCATTTCCTACAACTGATAAGTGCTGACGTTTTATCATATAATTTCAATATATCATTGACTAGCAAATATCAAGTTTGTATTATAAGCATTTTATCTCCTATCACTTCATAGTTTCAGTTTTTTCATACCAATGACCTAGAACTAATCATTGATTAACAATCCGACCCACGTTGTATTTGTAATACTACCATGATAAAACGTTTACAGATTCCTTTAATTCTGTGAACAAAACGTTTATCTTAAATACTTTGGCGTCATATATAAAGAGATATCACTTTTTTAAACCGCGTTATTATATATATCGGTACGGTATTAAAGAGGGTCTCTTTACAAACGGATGTAAGCTGTAAACACATTGAAAGGCGAGAACTTTTATCTATTGTTGCGTTAAGAAAACAGGTATCGTACTCATTAATTGTTTGTATCCCCTTAATCTCCAACATGGCTGAACTCCACAAATCATCGCTTCTTAATACGAATTCGGAAATGAATGTCGAAGTTAGTTTCCACTGTTCATATCGCTACTAAGTGAAAAGTTGTTTTTTGTTGGAACTGTGAAGTATGAAATTCGTTTGCATTAGGAATTATCCAGTCATGGAAATATAGATTTTGTCCTAATAATCTAGAGATGTCATGCTGGTTAGGATAGTCTTGCCTTCTGAACTCTATACTGAGTGCAATATTGAGTGCACAATGCCAAAGTATCTCAGACCAGAACGAAACAGCTCATACTGTCTGGTACCATACCAAGCCCTCATGGGTTGTTCTAGCTTCCATTCAAGTGACATTTTGACTTTGATTATTATTCGCTTTACAACTGTTTTTAGATGAGCACGTATGTGCTCATCGCGTATTCCACCCACCACATGTCTGTAACTTATTTTTATCTGACTATAAATATCGAATCACACTTTATCAAAACGAGTTGGTTCACTTACCTTGTTTGCTTTGATTAGTTTTTCTCAGTTCATTTATGGAGTTAAATGGAAAATTCATGCACATAGCATATTTGTACGGTCAAACTGAAGTCATATACTTGGCTACAAAAAGCTGTAAGATCATTATACGAGATTAAAGCTGCGATAACCCACTCCTTAGTAAGACGTCTTACTTTAAGCTGACGCCGCAGGTGAAATCAATTAAAATGATATGACATACTCCAACAACTTATATTCCACTTTTATAGAAATAAAAGGATATTTAATCGTATTTGAATACTCAGCAGTATGTTAATGTAAACGTTAACTGACTTTATACAACCGTAATATGTATTGTACAGAATAAGGAAATGAGCACATATTCACAGTTTCCTACCACTTTCTTAAAAAATTTTGAAATACGAATGTTTCTGCTTCTTCATTAGTTTGAAACAGAAACTATAAAAACCAAATAGGTACTATCTTGATAGGATAACCTTGGGTATTCATAATGTGGTAAACATTGAGGAGGTTATCTTTTGTTCGTTTGTTTCACTGACAAAAACACTCTCAGCCAAGAATGTGAATATGTTAAAATAAGTGGGGAAACATACAATAGAGATGTTTTTCGTATTGAATAACAAAGACATGTGATCATATTGCATATTGAGAAATGAAGGCAAGTTCATAGCTTAAAATAACATAAGTGTAAATTAAGCATTAGGTTACCTTAATGTTATACAGCATTGAGAATTAGTACTATAATTGTTTTTGTTTTGTTTTTTCGAAAAATGTATTATAATATGAATATGATAATGAATCTTATTTTAATGACAAATGTAACTATAGTAATATCCTACTTGAATGAACAAATTATTATCAACACCGTACATTTTGGTAACTACAGCAACATGATAAAAGTGTTTAATCATGTGCTTATAGTTTAGGTTGAACTTTAAAGATTTTACATGTTTATTATAAGATGGACTAATTTCATTGATTGATTTATTTGTATAAAGTAATATAAATTGTATTTTTGAATTCATGAGTCAATTGAAACTAGACCACCATCGAAAATTTGGAAGCAGTGGATGACTATTTCATCCTATTGTGGGACTCATGAAGCAATGCGCATACAAGATTCCGCCTCTTCAGATTTGAACCTAAGACCTATGGGTCTCGTGCGAAAACACTTAACCTCTAGACCATTGAGCCGGCCGGTATCCAACGCGGTTATTGTCTAACTTCAACTAATCCACAAAATCGAGCGATACATACACCACTGTATTCAGTGAGTTACTATATCACAACAGATCCGGCTGAAATTCACTGGTCACTGCTTCTCACTAGAACTCCAGGAAATACCTCTTGAAGCCAGTCACTAGTGAGCATTAGCTGACTGATATCAGAAGGGGTTTTGCAGATATTATTGTGATTTTAATAGTTGAATTCGTGAGTCGACTGAAGCTAGACCACCATGGAAAACCTGAAAGCACTAGACGGCTGTTTCATGGTTATATGGAACTCCTCAGTTATTTCGAGAATTAGCAATCCATACCTTCAAACCTGCAAGAAACAAACCTAATATACTGAGGGCTCTCGGAAAGAGCCAGAAACTCTTAGGCCACGCAGTTTAAACTCACTGATTATACATTTCTAACAATATTTCAACAGGTAACAAAACCTAACTTCAGAAAATACAGATAAGTTAGCATGAAAATAATTATATAAACGTGTGGCACAAATTTATGGATTGGTTGAAGTTAGAGATTAATATCATTAGATACTAACTGACTCAGTGATCTAGAGGTTGAGCATTCGCGCGCGAGACATGGATTCGAATCTCACGGTAGAGGGCCGTGGATGCAAACTGCTGAGGAGTCCTACTGTAGGATGAAACAGTTGTCTAGTACTTCCAGGCTCTCCATGTTGATCTAACTTCAATTAACTCATCATCTAAACTATCGAAATTACTATTCATTTGAAATATACACTATTTTATTGGTCTATATTACAAAAAATAGAATAAGAGAAGAACAAAACTCAAGGTCAAAATAAAGTTACAATAGTGGGTAGTTAACGTGTCATTCAACTGAATATAGTGTATAATTATTAGTTAATCAATGTTGTGTGTTCTTCTTTTCATTTGACTTGAATTACTAAACTTCTTGAATTAGTATATCGTGATAAAGAAAAAGATGAATTAACACGTCAATGTATGACACTTCGAGGTGAACGTGAATTAGCATTACGTGAAGTTTATCAAAAAGATGAACAAATAAAAGAATTACAATATCAATTATGTAATCAAAAATCAAATATAACTGCTATGGAAATACAATTAGATATTCTTACAGCTAAAGTAAGTTGAAAGTTCTGACTATACTAGAGAATAAGTTGATGTTTTTGATGGAATTTTTGTTCTCCGAGCTGGATAGTCTGATTGTGGAGCTTTCATTGTTCTTTTGAACGACAATATCAGCAGCATAAAATTCAGGTAGAAGTGATATATTCGAATTTCGACACATATGGTTCACAGCTTGTCATGTACACTTCGGTGTTGATTGATTCTTGTTGAGCTTGAACTTGCTATTGTTTAATTCTTTGTTTTGGTTGTATCTCCCATTAACTTGATTTTTGTTTCTATGTTTTTGTGCATAATTTTTCTCATTGGTCGATAAATTGGGTCAATTCAATGTGCTTGTTGATTGCTGATTGACCTAAGTGCCAAGCTTGTAAAACTTCCCTAGCGTTTTTAGAATTGCCTCTATCTAAGATTTCCACATATTTCTAGTCGTATGTGTGTCCGCAGATGTCCACATAAATTGATATAAGTGGAGATGTGGCATGGTGTTTGACTGCTTATTGATGTTCATGCAGGCAAAGATGAACAGGGAGTCCGCTTTGTCCGACGTAGTGTTTTTATTCGCAGTTGGCACAATTTATTTTGTAGATGATATTTAGTTTGTCTTCTTTTGCCATTGCATCATTTGGTTTAGTTTAATGTTTTTTTCCCTGAATATTACTGTAATTAGTAGCATTCAGATAGTCAACAGATAAAACAGTACAGCTTCAGCTGGAATCAGATAGTTAAAAAAATGTACTGTTCTCGATTTATTTATTTGAAATTATCAAGTTAAATCTTGGTAATGACACTTATAAAGTCTCTTGTGAAAGATTGCAATTAGTGTAATTTTAATGTTACTTACGCCTGTTACTCCTGGTGAAGGAGCATAGGCCGCTCACCAGCATTCTCCATCCAACCCTGTCCTGGGTAATGTTGGCTGTTTAGAGGAAATTTACAAGAAGCCGTTGCTCAAACTTTCAATTGCTAGAAAAGCAAATCTTCAATTAAATGATGTTCATTGAAGAAGTTATGCAGGTTCTCTAGTCAAAGAATATACTAAAAATTTTGTTTTGCTTTTGAATAACTTATTGTATGAGTGAGATATCTAGATTAATAACCACTAAAGACCTGATAGTAAGCCCCTAATGTTAGATAGCCCATGATATAACAATAATTACGAATTACTACCAAGTGATCTTATAACTAATAAACCAGAATAAGCCTTTGAAACGATTCAATTTGTTCATCCTCATGATTTTTTTAGAAATTCGAGCCTAATTCTTTCATCTGAAAACTAAAATCTATCCCAAGCACAGATATCATTCAAGACCAACCATGAAAAACGCCTGGATGTTGTGTGACACAAGGTATCGCACTGATTATTCAAAATGATATCCGAAAATAATCTCATAGATACTCTATAGCTTCCTAATGTACTATTCATTGGGTTGGATGATTTAGTTGTGATGCATTAAATTATTAATGTTCAGAGGAATAACATTAGTTTTTCAATCAAACTATTTAGTTCAAAGAAAACAACACAACCGAAATTATCAGTATAGGGTTGTGGAGATTATTAAATTATTGATTGAAATCTTGAAAAGACTGATGTTAGACCACCTGCAAGCACTAGAAGGCCGGTTCGTCCCATTGTGGGACTGCTTAGCATTGCGCATCCACTATCCCGCTCGCGAGATTCGAACCCAGGGCCTTCAGTCTCGTGCACGAACGTTTACTACAATTGAAATGATCTGGCTTTCTATCGTTTTATAATCTTTCAGAACATAATTTATTCTTTTCAGATTCAACTCAATTACTTACTTCTTATAGCTTAATATCTGTAGTAATTTACATTTACCGTCTTTCGTTAAAAAAGTTACGTAATCACTTTCTTTCGATCATGTAAAAAGTTGTTTAAATCAAAGTTTGAGCAATTTTTCCGGTTTGTCAACTCAATGATATCTCGTACTCAATGTATTGTACACTTTTAACGATCCCATAAACCCCTATTTTGGTGTGTGTTACTTATACGGTCAGATATAAATAGTATATATTAAAGATTGGAAGTAAGATTTTCACTGATAGAAGAGGAACATGAGAAGAGAAAAAAAAGCAACAATTCGTTGATGATTTTACTTACTTACGTCTGTTACTCTCGATGGAGTAAAAGCTGCCAAACAGCATTCTTCAACCAACTCTATCCTGAACCTTCCTTTCTAGTTCTATCCAATTGTTGTTCATTCTTTTCACGTCTGTCTCCATTTCTCGACAGCATGTGTTCTTTGGTCTTCCTCTTTTCCTTTGACCTTCAGGATTCCAAGTGATGGCTTGCCCTGTGACACAATTGGATGCTTTCTTCAATGTGTGTCAATGGTGGTTTTACAACATGTAAAGATTATCATTAACCCATAGATAAAATAATGTTTAAACATAAATTATCATGATCATGAGTTAGATTGGAAGTAATGATTAAAATATCGTTGAAAACTTGGGAGATTCTCTGATTAAAGGAATCCATTTCGGGAACCGAAAAGCTTTCCTCATACTCATATACTTGAAGATGTTTTGCTTACATTGCAGCTACTGTTTGTTCTTCTAGAGGCTTTAAACTATTTTCTCTTTATAAATATAACAATTGCTTCATGATTTTTACTCTTATCATTATTAGCTTGATGATGAAACAAAACGAGCAAATGATCTAGAAAGATCTTTAATTGAAAGTCGTTCACAACTAGTTGAATTCAATACAATATTAAAACAATTAGAAGTTCATTATCAACAAGAATTAAATCGTGTACAATCAACACCACAGAATGATTTTAAGGTAGGTAATATTTATTATAGAGGTTAAGCGTTTGTACGTGAGACCGTTAGGTTCTGAGTTTGAATCCTTTGAGCAAGATCGTGGATGCATACTTCTTAGGAGTCCCATACTAGGACGAAATGACCGTCCAGTGCTTCCAAGTTTTTCATGGTAATCTAACTTCAACTGACTTATGGATTCAACAATTAAATTCTCTATAAATACTACGTTTGTTTTCCAGATAATCACAAGCTTCATTGCTTATAATTATATTTCAAAAATTAAAGAGAAGAGATATAACTTCAAGTGTACTGAATACAAAAGTCAAATATAGTTACCATAACTCATTAGCAACATCATTTACTGAAGAAGGATCAACCATCCCATTGTGGTGTTACTTGGAATTGTTGTCAGCTAATTTTAATCTGGATGGAATTAAAAAGATCGGTGAATCAATACAAAACAATTCCATCATTTAATAGACATGGTCAGTCAGTGTCAACATGGAACTTTGTACGTACGTAGATCAGTTCAAGTTGCCGTATTACATTAGCACAGATATACAATTGTCGATTCGAATCTCATAATGGTAGAGATGTTATTCAAAGAGTATAATACATTGAAATAAATTTGTAAAGAGAAAAAAGAAAGGGACATGAAGAATTCAGAAGATTAAATTTTGGGAGAACACAAATCGTGGTTGCACCTGTGTTATTATAAACGATTTTGAGCCATGTCATTCAAGTCTCTAACTATCGGTTGCTATCGTCTCATGGATCCCAACCAGGCAGTCTACACCTACCAATATGGCTCACTCAATCCACTTGTCAGTGACTTCATGGATTTGTACCATGTTATGGTCTGACCACCCCTAGCTTTCTCCCAACCTACATCTTCACCATAAAACATCGCTCATTGGGGCCATCAGTGGTTGAGCATACGTAACCCATGTATCAGCCATCTCAACTGAAGACGTTTCATTAGTTCACTAATTGATTTGCCATCCTTACCTAGTACCCGTTTCATAACAACTGCATTACTTACTCGGTGGTCCCTAGATATACATTTAATAGACATAGAATAACATTATTTGTGTGCTACTTAAATACTGACTAAGTAGTAAAATTTATTTGTATTGCTTTTCCTTTCTGATTTTCTATGTAGGATAAAATACGTCATCTTGAACAAAAATTAAGTGATGCCTTCCTGAGATCAGAAAATGATCGGTATATAAAGGACAAACAAACTGATAAAAATGATGTACTTTTAAAAGAAAATCTACATTTAAGTAATGAATTGGAAAAGTTAAGAAAATTAGCCGAAGAAGTATGTTATATTCATTTATAAATGATAATTTAATTGATAATCACTAAATAGTACTCCATCAATTTAGTAGGTAATAGAGTCTTACTAGAACCTTTGAAAGATTACATAAAAAATTTGATTGAACTCAGTGAAATCGCAGTGAAATCCAGGACGCACATTTCTTCTTCTTTGGGACTCATCAGCTGGATGCACATGGATCTCAGAGTTGATATTCACTCTTGGTCTCGAACCCATTTCCGTTCACTTCAAACATAATCTTTGCTTTGAATGCTTGTGAATTAAGGCATTACACACAGTATGCATATATGCTAATAAGAGACTGATCACTTGAAGTCCTACACATTAATGGGAAGATTCAAGTAAACAGATTAAATTCATTACTTATTTTTGATGGCTTCACATTAAAGCTATAATTGGTTAGAAATTAAGCGAAACACTAAACGAAGTGACAAACTTTAACTTATAAACTTGTGGATCATAATAAACAAGTTAGTATTAATAGGGAGAAATCAGTGTTCACCTAAGACCCATATGAAATACAGTGGAGGTGAATAAGTGATTAAAACACTTAACTTCCAACTGGTATGCTACAGGTTCGAATCAAGCTCTTAATACTCTGATTTAGGCAGCCGGGTAGTGCTGCAAGCCATTACACACAATATGTACCTCAAAGTTCAGCATATAAATTTGTACTTGGTACATGTGTTAACCAATCATATCATGCGATCGAAAGTCCTTGAAGGGAAAGAAGAGGAATGTAAAACTTTACCAATACTTACTAATGGACCACCTTACTCACTTGATGTCTTTTGTATATTTTTTCCTACAGCGTTTTTGATTGATAACTTTACCTACAAACACTAGCTTGTTGAGTTTTGAACTTCGATTTCGGCTGAAGTTTCTCGTTTATATACTAAGTATCTTCAGTATTATTATTACTATTTAGACACATAACATTGGCACAAATACATATGCGCCACATAAATCATTCTATTTGTGTGAGGGCTGGAATATTGAGATGGTGGAGAAGATTTGTAGCTCAGGTGGATGATTTTGATAGAGTTTTGTTCTCTGAGCTGGATGGTTTGGTCGTGGAGCTTTCATCGTTCTTCTGAACGACATCATCAGCACAAACTTCAGATAGAAGTGAAGTGTTCGAATTTCTCCATATGTGTTTCACAGCTTGTTCTGTGCACCTCGATGTTGATTGGTTCTTGTTGACCAAACCATCCAGCTCAGAGGGCTGGAATATTGCCTGAGCGCCCAAACCGAAACAGGTGGTTTTCTTAAAGTATAGATTTTCCGAATCACCTTCAAACCACACTATCAGTGTTAATCAGTGATAACTGTTATTGTTTAAATCAAGGCATATACACTTATGTGGGAGAATGAAGTTGAAAACTGGGACCTAGTGTTTGAAGTTCAAATGCTTTAATCATTTTCTATGCTGATGTTAACATTTTATCTAAAAAGCTTATTATATATCAAAAGTATAGGCTTCATTAAATCTGATAGACTGATGGTCAGTTAGTTAGTTGATCATGGGCAAGGGCGGCCTGCTTGATCATCTGGGCTACCTGTTCCTGCCATCTAGATATTTCAACAATTTATCTATTTTTGTTTGTTTTAATATATCACTATGTTTATTAATCACATAACCTATTCTGCTGCGTTTCTGAAAATTGTACAACCTTTCGTTGTCAATAAGAGACAATGTGGTTGCTGGCAATATACAACGGAAAGAATGCGCATTATTCAGATGTTCATTTACTGAACTGCTAACATCTAACTGGCGATCACTCAATATTTATCGCCAGGACCGACCAAGAAGAAAGAAACGGAAACTTGATGAAATACTTTGTGCTGAGAATTCTATATTGTACCAAAAATATAATATTGAATAAAGCTGATAATAATAATAATAATAGTCAGTTAGTAATAATGTAGAACTTTGTATGTACGTATATCAGTTCGAGTTGCCATACCACATTAGCGCACAGATACAATTGTCGTTTCAAATCCCGTAGTGGTAGAGGTGATGGTTGGACTATGTAACACCTTTATGATAAAAAAATAATACAAAGAGCTATTGACATAGCATTTAATGAAAATTTAAAAATGATTAGACGGTAAAAATCCAAGGTAGTTGGATGATAACTAAAGTCCATGACTAAGGAACAGACGACACGGTTTGAGACTGGTTACAATGGCTGAAATGTATTTATTCCTTAACTTCCTTTAGATTCGACATCTTCCATTTATTCTATTTAAACTACTAACCTTATTTTTTAGATTTTTTTTGTGATTGGTACTTTTATTGTGGAAAATATTTTACTCTTTGTCTTGTCAATTACTTGTCGCTATACTAATCTGGCGAGTTGAGACTTGAACAGATGTACATTTATGCCAAGTTTTATTTTGTTCATGACTAAATGACTGATCAGTTCGAGTTCCGTGAAAGCAAAAAAAAAAAGGGAATTAACAAAATAACAAATTTAATTAGGAAGATAGTTCAGTTCACTCAGACAAATGAAGAGCGGCAAAGCAGCAGGACCAGACATTTCAGCAGAGGTACTGAAAGCAGATGTAATAGTAACTGCAAAAATACTCCACATTCTCTTCAGCAAAACTTAGGATGAAAAACAAGTATCAACAGATTGGAAAGAAGAACACATGATAAAAACACCATACAGGCGATCTCAGCAAGTTTGAGAACTACAGAGGCATCATTCTTCTCACAATGCCAGGAGACATATTCAACAGGGTGTTGTTGAACAGATTGAAGGACTCCGTAGACGCCCAACTTCGAGACCGACAGGTTGGATTCCGTAAGGATAGGATCATGTACAGATCAAATCGCAACTCTACGGATCATTCTTGAACAATCAATTGAACGGGATTCATCACTTTACATAAACTTTATTTACTATAAGAGGGAATTTGATAGCGTGGACGAAACAACACTATGAAAGTTTCTTCGACACTTTGGCGTGCCGTAGAGGATAGTCAATATCATGCGGAATTCCTATGACGGAGTAAACTGCAAATTTGTGCATAGAGAACAGCTCACAGACTCATTAGAAGTAAAGACAGGTGTCAGGTAAGATTGCTTACTCTCACTCTTTCTCTTTTTCCTGATGATCGACCGTATCATGAAGACGTCAACATCTGAGATGAAGCACGGAATACAGTGGACATCTAGGATACAGTTGGACGATCTAGACTTCGCAGATGATCTGGCTCTTCTATCGCACACACAACAACAAATGCAGGAGAAGACGACCAGTTTAGCAGCAGTAGGTCTCATTATACACAAAGGGAAAAGCAAGATTCTCCAACACAGCACAGCATGCACCAGTCAAATCACAATTTACGGAGAAGCTTTGAAGGATGTCAAAACCTTTACATATCTGGACAGCATCACTGATGTACACGGTGGATCTGATGCATATGTGAAGGCGCGAATCGGCAAAGGAAGATCAGCATATCTACAATTGAAGAATATCTTTGAATCGAAACAACTATCAACCAACACGAACGTCAGAATTTTCAATAAAAATGTCAAGACAGTTCTACTGTATGGGGTGGAAACTTGGAGAACTACCACAACCATCATCCAGAAGATGCAGGCGTTTATTAACAGTTGTCTACACATAATACTTCGAGTCCGTTGGCCAGACACCGTCAGCAACAACCTACTGTGGGAAAGAACAAATCAGATCATAGCGGAGGAAGAAACTCTGGAAGTGAATAGGACACACATTGAAGAATGCACCCAACTGCGTCACAAGACAAGCCCTCATCTGCAATCCTAAGGGCCAAAAGAGGGGAGGAAAACGAAAGAACCTGTTTCGTCGAGAAATGGACACAGACATGATAAGAATGAACAACAATTGGATAGAACCAGAAAGGAAGGCTCAGGACAGAATGGTTTGGAGAATGCTGTTCGGCGGCTAATGCTCCATTAGGAGTAACAGACGTAAGTAAGTAAGTTCAGCTCACAAATACGTGTACCTAAATACCACTATAATAATGTTAATTCACTCAATATTTTTATCTTCCGCTCAGTCTCAGTCTTTATTTGAACGAAGTCAATTTAAACAAACAGAAGATATCGCCGAATTGAACCGATTAAAACAACGAGAAAATGAATTATTGCATATGAATGCAATGCTTCGTCAAGATGTATTGCTGAAATCTAGAGAGAACGAAAGGCTTCAACAAGAGGTATGTAAAAAGGAGGTTATGTTTCATTGATACAGTAACTATTACAAATCATCAGTTATCACGCGTAATTCCACCAAGAAATAAACCCAAAATCTTCAGATCATGCGGCGAGCATATAACTGTCAAATTACTGAGTCGGGATACTAAGGTTTACATTTCTAACTTTAATCAATTTGCGACAGAGTACGACGATCACTTAATGTCATTTGGGATGACTGTTTTGAGTTTGACACTACTGGGATTCACCGTGACCCATCTACAAACAGGCCACTAGCAAGCAC
Source organism: Schistosoma mattheei (assembly GCA_944470405.2). Taxonomy (NCBI): domain Eukaryota; kingdom Metazoa; phylum Platyhelminthes; class Trematoda; order Strigeidida; family Schistosomatidae; genus Schistosoma; species Schistosoma mattheei. The sequence continues at coordinate 91,445,923 of OX103947.1, read as the reverse complement.
AAACACTTTTTTACGGTTTAGTGGAGAAAATTCTCTTTTGTATTTGATTTTTGCCACCGACTGACTTGAACATCTTGTCTTTGATTTTTAGAAATGGTTGTAGGTGCCCACTATGAAAGCACTTTACTCTGAAACATAACAGGTCTCTGATAATTTTATATGCTCCGAAGATCATCATTGTATAAGCTGTTTGACTTCGTATGAGCATAGAAAAGCTTTTCTTATCAAGTAACACCCTTTTTTTATCGTATAATAATGTTGGAAGGGTTATCACGGTTGAAGTGCTGTCTTCATATGCAGAAGCAACTAGAATAGGCAAGAATAATAAAAAGAGAACATTAGCCAGGTTTAATTGGCTAAGAGGAAGATACTTCAAAACTTCAAACTCATTAGTCGGTCTAACATCCATATCTTTTGTTTGAGAACTAGTTTAATTATTCATCTACCAACAACTTTGACGTAGCTTGTTGCATTAAACCCCACCGTTGGACGATCTTAGCCTATATTCATACTAAGGACGCAACAAATTCCTTTAATAATTAGTAATACTAATAAGCCAATTTTATGCTGTATTAAATTATTCTAAAATGTGTATAATAAAATCCTTTCTGATGCGTAAAATTGTCGGATGATGAATAATAGGAAGTAGTTTACCGTAAATGTATCCCCATGGTCTTTAGAGAGTTTACGTCTTTAGGCCTCGCGCTATAAATGAAGGTGACTGAGGTTTGAGGAGAACTTTGTAACTCATTTAAAGTCATGAATTATAGACACCTTTTAATCACAATTAGTGTGGAATCACCCAGACCAGATAACACATTGTCACACATTTGTGGAGTCTCAAGATTTTAAGCATGAGTGTCTAAAAGTTGATAAAAATGAATATTGCCTCATCAGTATGAATGATTAAGGTACGACTCATCTTACAGACCAATAATAAGACACATTTCTTCAAAATGTAATAATGTTCCACCAACATCATGGTAAAAGTTAATGTTGTTTATTAGTTCATTTCCTTAAATACGTCGTGGAAAATGTGATTCATAATTTCCTAAACAAAACTAATACAACACAAAATGTTGGATTTCTAAAGTTTATCCCATACAGCATACAGTATTTTTAAAAGCACATAACTATGTATAATAGTTAGCGCCGAATTCAGGCAACTCCTAGATTATTAAAAGATTCACAAAAATTTAATAAATTAACATCTTCATCTTAATTATTGATTTTGTTGAAATAATAAAATAACATTTTCTATAATCTGTTGATAAAATTCAATAAGTCATTCGAAAATGTCTACAAATCAAATGTACAATTGGAAATCTTATCTCATAGAAGTTCCAACCGTAGAATACGTTTTATGTCAATCAAATGTCATGTTCTCATACTGATGGTTTAAAATCCTCATTGAAATTTGAATTTCCTAGAAAGTATACAAATATTGACAATTAAGTATAAACAGAATATTAGAAAGGGTATTGTGGAGATTTTAGAAATTTCACTGATTGAAATCATGAGTCAATTGAAGCTAGAACATCATGGAAAACCTGGAAGCAATGGACGGCCGTCTCATCCTAGTATAGGAATCCTCAACAGTGAGCATCCACGATCACGTGCCCCGCGAGATTCGAACACAGGACCTATCAATCTCGCGCCAGGCTCTTAACGAACTATACCACTGAGATGGCATCCAACGGTGTTAATGTTAATAAACAGAATAATAATAAAAAGAATCACATTAATGAACATATTTGAACTTTTTAGTTTTAGGCGAAAAAGACTTTAATTTACATTAGTATTTCTTGCTAGTTTTTATACGTGATCATTTACTAAGTACCTTTTATGCTAATTGAATCAGCTTGCTCATCAAGAAAAAATGTCTGATAGCTTGTTATCAGGAAAACAAATCCAACCAGATTTAACTCAACAGTTTGAAGCTTTGAAGAAGGAACGTCAACTATTTATTGAAAATGTAAAGAAGATTAATGAAGAGGTATGTCTCATATATGTAAAATAAATACATTCCTAGAAATCAAAAAGATGACTTAGAATATATCAGATAGTTTATACCTCATCCTTTATTTATTTGACATAAAGTATTTGTGATATTTTAGCAAGCCATTTACAGCTATGAACTTATGTACTTGCACCTGATACCCTTCGTGAAGGAGCACAGGCCGCTCACCGGCATTCCCCATCAAAAACTGTCCTGCAAAATCCTTTCCAGTTGCTAGTCATCCTTTTAATGTCTACTTCCGATTCTCGATGCAGTGTGTTCATTGGTCTTCCTCTTTTCCTTTTCCCTTCAGGACTGCAACTTAGCGATTGCCTCGTGATTCAGTTTCGTGATTTCCTCAATGTGTGTCTTATCCACTTTGAACTTCTTTTCTTAGTCTTCTCTTCAGATAGAAGCTGGTTTATTCTCTCCTACAGTACACTGTTGCTGATGGTGTACGGTCAAAAGACAGTGCGTATCTTACGTAGACGATTGTTTATAAATACTTGTACATGTTTGATGATTACTGTAGTGGTTCTCCATGTTTCAGCTCCATACAGTAGAACTGTCTTGATGTTCATATTGAAGATTCTAGCTTTATATTGGTTGACAGTTGTTTTGAGTTCCATATGTTCTTAAACTGTGGAAATGCCACCTTAACATTACCAATCCTTGCCTTTATATCTGCATCGAATTCTCAAAAGTAAGATCGAAAGTGAATAGGTAGGGTTAGTACTAACCAGTACATATCAAGTCGACTATCATATGGGCTAAATAGGCACAAAAATCACAAGACAATATCGTGATAACGATTATCTTTATCTAGTATATGTTATATTAACTAGAAATACAGGAAACTGTAGTATTTAGAATTCAAATAAGGTCATGACATGTTACCTCATAGTGTTGTACATTTCTTTCGATTCTATTTAACAGCAATTAGTATGTGTAATAAATTTCATCATATAGACATTGAGCCCCACACACACAGTTTAAACAACAACCATTTTAACATATAATAAGCAGATTAAACGGTGTTAAAACTGAATTCAATTATTTCTTTATACAAATACTCGATTTCAGATTGCTGAACAAAAAATAAAAATTGATCGATTACAGCAAGAGAAAACCAAACCTTTAAATAATGATAGTTGGAAAAACAAACACACTAATGGCAATGATGATATTCAGTTATTATTGAATGAAGAAAGTCTATCCCCTGTAAACATCAATAAGGCTAATATACCGCCAACAAGTCGAAAACCAGTGGATGAAGCAATTATTAAAGCAATTCAAAGACCTAGAAAGTGAAATTCTATGGTCTCTTCAAAAATACCTGACGTAAACAGATCAATGGAACACAAAATAGAGAGATGAAAGCGATTACAACTGGGTTTTCTCTTTAAATTTCTTCAATTTAACCCACCTATCTACCTAGATTATGATCAATCGAAAAACGACAGTATTAATCATGAGAAATGAATTATTTTTAACTTTGTCTCAAAGAGTTCTGATTTTATGACGTGTTGGAAACGCTGGATATTTGTAACTATATGTACGTATTAGCAAATATCTAGTGATATCACTGAATATCTTGCCCAAAACCACAGGAGATGATATTGAGGCCAACTGGAATAAATCCGTATGCGGAGCAAAATGCACGAAATACGAGTATAACCTAAGTTTAAGGTGACTGGAAATTTTATTATTTAGATGTTCTTATCTGTAGTAGCTGGAGAATCATAACACGTAAAATCGACCTGCATCGGAGAGCAGAGATCGGACAACAGATGTCAGTTCTGTACCGTTATATTCTGTAACTCTCGACCTCCGAATTATAAGTACCCTAACCTCTGTCAGGGAAGTTGTACTCACTGCTCCCTCTTGGCGGTGGTGTTGTTTACGAAAATGAGAGGACGTGAAGCGAATGTCCGGCGCTTTAGCCGGATCCCAAACCAATGTTGCACATGGGTTCCCGTATGCTGCGGGAACAAATGGCGTATGAACCAATCGTCGGTCACCGGCTTCCATGGGACTGCATCTCCTGACGATGCTCCACTGCCTTGTGGATCAGACCTTCGGGTCGAAGGCTCTTGGAGTGGCCCCCAAGGAAACCACCTGCCTTGGTTTGGGCACCCGGGAAGTATCATAGTCCTCACACATATCGAATGGGACTTGTGTTGAGCATATCTATTTGGCGCCTCGTTGTACCAATATTTATATGTTAAAATAATAAACAGTATTCTTTAACACGGTGTCCTATCATAAGTCGACCACTTATCTTTTTCCACCCAGCCACACGATGCTACTAATTTTACAAGACATTTCACGAGACTGCAATCGACTTCATTTGTCATTTTAATGTTGTCAGCCAAGCGCATCTGCTGCTTATCTACACTTTTCTATGGACTAGTAGCTAGTATAAAACCTATCCCCCCACGCCACTTCTTTGCTACGAAATATTATTAGCATAGTCACAATTCAACTAAGTTCTTCAAAAGAAAAGCGTCTTTTACGAAACCAAACCATCGATAGTTGGGTGACAGAGAATAACTTTGCTTACAATGTTTATGGCTTAAGAACGTTAGCGTGTAAGTGAACCATGTCCTTCATGCTCTTGATTAGTATTGAGTTACGCATGTGGTCCGGTTTACTGCTCCAACACAAAAATGGAGCAGACGGCGTTTTGGCGCTCCAATCTTAAATTCACGTGATTAATCGAACCGCACACAATCAGTGTGATTCAAGGCTACATAAATAAACCTGTAACATTCAAGCAAATTGCACGTACCTCGGTCTGAATGCGCATAAGAAACTATTTCGTTTTGAGTCGACATTGGAAATCAATCATAAACAATATCCTCAAATGCTCCCATACATGCTGAGTTCACTCTCCCTCTGAAAATCCCCTCACATGTTCACTCATTTACAAACACAGTCTGAGAAGTTCTACTCACTGTCTTCCAGAAGTGTATTGTTTAGAAAAATTGGAGAATGGAGTGTGGATATCCAGCGCTTATACAAAATTTGTAGAAAACGACTGGTTACCTTGAGGAGCAAGAGAACCCTGATTCCAATTCAATGGTGCGAATAGGGGCCAGAATCTAGGGGAGGTATATGGAGTGCGAGCCTGTATTTAGTCACCGGGGACGACTGGACTGGATTACCTGAAGAAACCCTATTGGCTCACGGATAAGACCTTTGGATCAAAGGGTCCTTAAGGTAACCACGTGCTTCATTCTGCGCACTCAGAATGTATCTCAGTCTTCTGACAAACATGATAGTGTATAACTATGAAGAAAATGCTATTTTCGCCTCGCTAAACTTCTCACGCAACTGATACAATGATTCTGATAAAAATGTGTCAATTTTGTTAAACATCAAACTCTCATTCCATTCTGTATTTATCTCCATCTTCCAACGTCCTCACTAGCTCATCTACGTCGAAAGCTTTGTCCTGTCTAAGCGACATCAAGTCCTTAAGTGGTCGAAACCCTGAGTGCTACCACCGAGTTCGAAACCCAGATCAGTTTTTTCCGAAAATTCATGTGCTGACCTTCTCCAACGTTCGTATGTTGAAGCAGGTTGGACAACAGATACGTCTGGCCATGCACCTTGAAACTGCTAACGTTGGTGTTTGCAGTAGATCAGAGATCTGTACACAATATTCTAGTGAATTACTACAAATTAGTTATCCACCTGCCGATCTGAACAGTTCGCTTCACATTGCTTATACGGGGTCTCTGTGGTATCATTATCTGATTTGGCCGGCAGTGATGTCACACTAAGTACTGGAGCAAAGATGGCAATAATCAAACAAATCCCCACTAGTGGCCGTTTGTGCTTTCAGACTAGAAAGCATACAATGAGTAAAAGTCGGTGCTGGAAACGATGTCTTTTCGTTATTGTCTACACCTTGACATATTATAGTTCGAAAGGAATCATAGGTGGATTCCATCACTAGTTGAATGATCTTCCTGTGAAAGCGCATGCCACAGATAATGTATTGCTAGCCGGACATCTGGATGTGAAAGTCGAAAATCTATGCACAGAGGAAAGTCGCTTGGCAGTCGAATGAGCACTCAACAGTCACATGTCAGATAATGATGAATGTCGCCTGCAGCTTCTGACATGCACAAACTTTTGGCACAGTCATTGCAGATTTTCTGGCAAATCGCCTCTTCAAACTAGGCATCCACTCAAACTGATCATTTGGCAATTACCTACTGTTAGCGTGGCTGAGCACAATAATTCCGCACTTGTTGAAGTACTTATCTGGACTCTGATCACACCCTGCTTTGAATCAGTCTCATCTTACCTTTCAGTGACCAATAAATTTGTCGTTCTGAGAGGATTAACGAAAGTAAATTGGCTGTGGCTATCGTTGCAACCAAGTATCAAACCGAGATATGTAAAACAGTAGCGGTTAACCTGCCGAAATGCATAGATGAGCACTGGCAGCATTAGCATAAATCGACGGAAATGACGAGTAAACTCGCTTGCTATTTGGTGAGATCTTTGGTTTATAAATACTAGGTTTCTACAGGTACCTCGCAAATCGTTGAGACACGTCGGCCTTATAAAGCTTACTGGGAATTCGACATTAAATTATCGTCACACCCTTATCGCATCCAAACAGCCGTGCTTCCTCATATCATGATCACCTTCGTCTCATTGAGGACTATCACCTGGGATTATCTGCTCAAGCAGGATGTGTCTGAGAAATTTATTAACATCTTGAAGGTTCACTACACAAGCATCTCAGAAAGTAAGTGCACAAAACCCCATTTTTACATTGTTCCATTCCAGAAGCGACTTAGGTAGGTTCGGTTAATCTCATTATTCCCATTTAGGTTTGTCATTGAATAAAGCTCTGATGGGAATAGATAGGGGTAGTGGTTCGCTAGAAGGACGCATAATTCGCGCTCTCATCACCTAATTTAATGAAGACTCACCAATTTACATATTGACTTGTCATCATTATCCAATATCTTGAGTCTATCCTTTGCATTGCTCATTCGGTAGTCCCAACATACGTGAGCAATATTTTGAAGATACTTGTGATTAGATGTCAGTAATCCACAAATACCTAACCTTAAAAATCACTTCACAATCATAAAATGGGACAGGTCAAACTAATGTGAAGTTGGAAGATCGAAAATTTCACTTATGACATAGGTACCACAAGTTGGAAGAGTCAAGGGGACTTTCTGAAAAGCTAAAAGTGGAGAATTTGAGAAGCCAACATCTCACAACTGGAATAACCATTTATAGGCGCGAGCTTTTTGACAGGTTAGTAATCTAATGTATCTATCCAAATATTAGATGAGTATTTCACGACTTGATATTCCACAAAAACAGTCAAGTAAACAACATGAACAAAAGTGTGCTCTCACAAAAGTTTTTCATAAAAACTATTTATTAAGCCAATCTGCCAATGATATTAGACAGAGTAACAGCTAAAGCTATTACGCAAATATGTACATATGTACATAACTATTTACAAACTGGTCTCAAGCTTGGTTGAGTCAATAAAAAGGAACTAAACACCAGTACAATACTTTTTCACTCAACATCATGTTAGTAATGCAGAGATTCGGCACCGTGTGTTCGGAGCAGAGACGATAATCCAATTGGTGTCAACATCTTGAAACACCGACTTCGGTGGCTCGAACATTTTCTTTGAATGTCGTCCCAGAGAACTCCATGTCGTGCATTATTTACCATACACAAATCTGTGATCGCTATTGTTTTTTTCTTATGCGCACCTAACATTCTTTTTCACTTCGAAGTCTCATTGTTCTGTGTGGCGCATATATATCTGGTGCCCCCTTGTACCAATATTTATATGTTCAAATAAATGAATAAGTAATAAATTATGAGAAATAAAGATAATCATTTACGGTTGATGGTTAGAATTAGGAGTTAGACTACGGGTTTTCATCACGAACTTGCGTCATCCAAACTGCTAAAGCTCTATTTAGCCAAATGGATGAGTGTATTTCGCGCCAAAATCCAAAACCCATCACCCTAAATCCGACTGGCTTGTCTAAAAGTTACAGTGTCACCGAAAAATTCTTACTCTTTTCCTGACAAAACTCACCACCTTGAAGTGTCTTAATTTGCCCATTTTCCTTACCTGACAAATATGATGAACGTGTAGTCCGGCGCGAAAATTCCAATCCACTTTAGAATAATTAACAATCAACTGAAATGAAAAAAAAACAGACAACAAACAGTGATTCCAATTCCGGATCACGAGGTAAAAGACCAGTTGAAATGCTCTCCGACTGAATGCTACCTGTGGAGAAGATTTGTAGCTCAGGTGGATGATTTTGGTGGTGTTTTGTTCTCGACCAAACCATCCAGCTCAGAGAACAAAACACCATCAAAAAGAATGCTACCTGTACACAAAAATCAGTGACGAAACTGGAAGCATGAGAGCACTAACAAATTTACTATGTATAACATTCAGATAATAACCTACGATAATCTTCCGATATCGGAGGAAATTCCATTAGTGTCAAGGTCATAACGATTGGCGACGGGTTTTCGGCAAGAAAAAAAATAATACAACAAGTGGTGGCTCAGATTTTGGAAATAAATTAGTTGTTATAATTGCCGGTGATTTTTGAAACTAATATTATTATTGGCAGTAAAAAAATGTCGATTTCTTTTGAACAGTTGCAGTTAATATTACAGCAGCAACAACAACAATATCAGCAACAGCAGCAGCACATGTTAGCTTCTCAACAGAAACTCTTGGAAACACTTTTGGGGAAACTATTTATCCAACAAGAGATTCCAGAACATAAATGTATCGAGTCATACTTTAATCCAGTTTAAGAATTTATATTTGATGCAGACAATTGTCACACTTTTGAAGCATGGTTTGGCAGAATTGAAGATATTTTCCTGGTTGAATTCGCTGCTATAGATGATGCAAAGAAAGCCCCCCTGAATGCCCTGGTACGGCCGAGAGTGGGGAGAGTCCGCTCTCCCTCTCGAAATACTCTCACACGGCCACGCGTATACAGCCTCTGCCAGGGAAGTCCTACTCATTGCCTTCTCGTGGCGGGGGTGTTGTCTACGAAAATGAGAGGACGAAAAGCGAATGTCCGGCGCTTTAACCGGATTCCAAATCAATGGTGCACATGGGCTCCAGTATCCTGCGGGAACGAATGGCGTATGAACCAATCGTTGGTCACCGGCTACCATGGGACTGCATCTCCTTACGATGCTCCACTGCCTTGTGGGTTAGACCTTTAGGTCAAAGGCTCGGGGAGTGGCCCCCTAAGAAAACCACCTGCTTCGGTTTGGGCACCCGGGCAGTATCACAGCCCACACACAAATTGATGAACTCTTTATGCCTATGGAAATTACCTTTCTCGCTTTGAAAAACAAACAATTGATTCAGATTATTATCACTACAATTATTGTCATTATTAATACTATTATTATTATTATTATTACTAATATTGTCATTATTATTATTATTATTATTATTATTATTATTTTCCACATTATTCACCCTCTTCTATACTTATACAGTGGCTCGTCTTTGGCGGAAATCCGACTGTATCTATACGTTCTCGTGTCACTGTCCAGTTGAAAATTGTATGTTACCACCGAATACGAGGACTGAAGCAGATTTTCTGAAACCACGTGCACCATTCAAACTGGCTGCCTTCAACGTTCGCACATTTATGCAGGTCGGACAACAGATAGGGCTGGCTATGTCTTTGGAATGTCTTAATATTGATGTTTGTTGTCTATCCGAGACCCGTATTCAAGACTCTGGCGAAGTACTACAAATTCGATCTCCATCTGTCGCTTCGAAAAGCTTGTTTTACGTGCGTTTATCCGGGGACCCTGTGGCATCTTCGTCTGGTCTTGCTGGCGTTGGTGTCGCACTAAGCGCTAGAGCTGAGGCAGCCTATGCCCCGACAGATTGCAGCCCGGATGCAATCAAGGATGAGTTTTACCACCAGTTATCAGTTCTTCTCCAGAAAGTGCGTTCGACAGATATTGTAGTACTAGCCGGAGACTTGAATGCTCAGGTCGGGCGTCTAGGCACAGAAGAGAGTCGTTTAGGTGGCCGATGGGGACTCGTTGGTCGCAGGTCAGATAACGGGGACCGTCTACTGCAACTTTGCACAGACCACAACCTGTTTCTGGCTAGCACTAACTTTCGGCACAGTCATCGCCGATGTGCCACCTGGCGTCCTCCCTCTGCATCTCAAGCCTGGACTCAGATTGATCACATCGCGATCAGCTACCGCTGGCGTGGTTGTGTAAAAGACTGCCGCTCCTTTTGGAGTACCTATCTGGACTCTGACCATGCCTTGGTCTGCGCCAATCTTGCCTTACTTTTCAGTGGACAACGAAGTGAACGCCATCAACGGATTGATGTTAGCAAGCTGGTTGCAACTTCTGTTGCAAGTAAGTATCGAACCGAGCTAGCCTCTAGGCTAGCTACCACTCCACCGAAAAGTATAGATGAGCATTGGTTGCAATTGCATGACGCCATGAAAATGGCGGGAACAGTCAGTTGTGGGTTTGCGAAACGTCCCGCTTTTAAGCACTGGGTTTCTTCTGGTTCCTTACAACTCATTGAAGCCCGTCGGTCTACTCCGGGTGACCGTGAGTTTGACCATAAACGAAGGATGTTACGTAAGGAAATTGGGCAAAGCTTGCGTAAGGACCGAGAAGCCTGGTGGTCGATGCGTGCTAATGAGCTGGAAGCAGCAGCTGCATCTGGTAACTACCGGAAGCTCTTCCAGCTCATCCGAGCCACTGGCAGCAAGAAGTCTGGTGTGAGTGAAACAATCTGCGAGGATGATGGGATGCCAATCACTAACATCCATCGACGTCTTGGACGATGGGCAGAATTTTTCGAAGGGCAGTTCAACTGGCCTGCTGCTCCGGCAACATCGGTCAGACTGTCCTGCCCTCCATGGCCGGTGACGACTGATCCACCAAATGAGGAGGAAGTCCGCAAGGAACTCCAACTCTTGAAGCGTTACAAATCACCTGGCCCAGATGACTTACCTCCGGCTCTTTTTAAAGATGGTGGTGACTTTTTGACTAAGGAATTGACGACGTTGTTTACAAAGGTTTGGGAACTAGAGTGTGTACCAACGTCATGGAATGAGTCGATAGTTGTCCCTATCTTTAAAAAGGGTTCACGTCGTTCTTGTAACAACTATCGGGGGATAAGTTTACTTCCGATTGCGTCCAAGCTATTGGCTTCCGTCATTCTTCGTAGGTTGTTCAAAACCCGAGAAAGATTGACTCGCGAGGAGCAGGCTGGGTTTCGTTCTGGTCGAGGATGTATTGATCATATCTTCACCCTCCGCCAAATGTTAGAACACCGCCATACTTTTCAAAGGCCAACAATCGTAGTGTTTCTTGACATCAGGGCTGCCTTCGATTCGTTGGACAGGACTGTTCTCTGGGATTGTCTATTGAAGAAGGGTGTGCCTGAGAAGTTTATTAACATCCTGAAAGCCCTATATAAAAACACCTCAGGCAGAGTGAGGGCATACAACCACCTCTCTCCATTGTTCCATTCGAGCAGTGGGGTTAGGCAGGGTTGCCCAATCTCACCATTCCTCTTCAACTTTGCCATCGATGACATTCTGGAAACAGCTCTGATGAATGTAAGTAATGGTGGTGTGGATCTGTTGCCTGGAGAAAGACTTCTCGACCTTGAGTATGCGGACGATATTGTCTTACTGTGCGATAATGCCCAAGGCATGCAATCCGCACTTAATCAGTTGGCAATCAGTGTCCGTAGGTATGGTATGTGCTTTGCACCTTCGAAGTGCAAAGTACTTCTACAAGACTGGCAGGATTCTAATCCTGTACTCACCCTGGACGGTGAGCAGATAGACGTAGTTGAGAAGTTCGTGTATCTGGGTAGCTGCATAAGTGCTGGTGGGGGTGTGAGTGATGAGATCAATGCACGAATAGTGAAAGCCAGAGCGGCTTATGCCAATCTGGGCCACCTTTGGCGCCTTCGTGATGTTAGTCTGGCTGTAAAAGGTCGGATCTACAACGCGTCGGTGAGAGCAGTTTTGCTCTATGCTTGTGAAACCTGGCCTCTCCGAGTTGAGGACGTTAGACGACTCTCTGTGTTCGATCATCGCTGTCTCCGAAGGATTGCTGACATTCAGTGGCAACACCATGTCAGTAATGCAGAGGTTCGGCATCGTGTGTTCGGGCACAGAGATGATAACTCAATTGGTGTCACCATCTTGAAACACCGACTTCGGTGGCTTGGACATGTTCTCCGAATGTCGTCCCAGAGAATTCCACGTCGTGCATTATTTGCCGACTCTGGGACTGGTTGGAAGAGGCGGAGAGGTGGTCAGTGCATGACATGGTGTCGTGGCATGAAAGAAAGCTGCAAAGGACTGGCTTGTGTTGGTCCTTCACGACTCCCTGGTTGGGGTCCGAGAGATGGTGCTACACAGTGGCTAGAGACGTTATCAGATATGGCTCAGAATAGAAGCCAGTGGCGATCCTGCTGTAACCTTCTTTTACTTTCTTTCTAAAAAGTGGTTGTGTCTCCTTTACCTGAAAGATTTCTTCTGATTGTACCTTTTCGTTCCGTCGTTACTACCACACTACCTTACTCCAATCTCTTCGTCATTGTTCTCTTTTTCTTTTGCGTTCCTTAGTTTTTTTTTTCTCTTTCTATTTCTCTTCGAATTTTCATTGTTTTGTGTGGCGCATATATATTGGCGCTCTCTTGTACCAATATTTATGTGTTCAAATAAATAAAGAAAGAAAGAAAGAAAGAAAGTCCGGTTGCTATTACAGAAACCTGGTCCTAATGAGCATCAGAAGTATAAAAACCATATTCAACCTAAACATCCGCGAGAAGTTAATTTCGATGAAACTGTTAGTGTCCTAAATAAAATGTTTTGTGAACAGTCGTCTTTGTTCCGTATCCGGTATAACTGCCTACAGCTGACTAAAGAGGCTGATGAAGATTATACCACGTACGCCGGAAGAGTAAATTTGCAAGCAGAACGATTTAAATTAACTTTATTAACCAGTGGTCAACTTAAATGTTTATTATTCATTTCTGGTCTGAACTCTTCTGTTGATGCTGACTTTCGCATGAAGTTGTTATCCCGTATGGAACATGATGATGAAATGACGCTACAAACTATAACTACTGAGTGCTGACGAATAATAAATTTAAAACAAGATGCAGCTATGCTGGAAACCAAAAGTGCTGCGCCACGTGATTCTGTTCATGCTGTTAAGACACGTCAAAGAAAAAGTAGTACCAAAAGTCAGAAATATCACTCGAAAACTAAACCTGCAACTAAATGTCGGTATCGTGGTGCGTGGCATTTCTCAAGATTTTGCCTGTTTTGAAATCATAGATGCGCTATATGCAATAAAGAAATGGCCTGCCGAACTAGAGAAGGTGTGAGATCGTAACAAACCAGACGTCCTCACCAGTACAAAAACAAGTATATAAACAGTATATATTCTACACTAGCTCTAAGCCTAGCGGATAAAAGAAGATATGTGGAATTAATTGTTAACGGTGTTCATGTTCGATTGCAATTGGACACAGAGTCAGATATCACACTAATCTCGAGACGAACGTAGTATTTAATTGGTTGTCCGAAAGTATTACCAACAGAGCACACTGCACGGAATTCGTCGGGAGATATATTGAAACTTGTGGGAATGATAAAATGCCCCGTTAAATTTTGAGGTAATTACTTTACAGGAAATTGTTACTTAACGAACAGACATGAGTTAGACCCCATTGGTATAGACTGGATAGGTAAACTCAATTTATGAGATGCACCATTAAGTGAAATATGCACGATGGAAAGCGCAAATAGTCCCAGAGTTCCACCCGCAGTTCATGTAACTAAGAAGGTCGTAACGGCAGAAGATCTTTTGCAGAAACATAAAAACTTGTTCCAGAATAAATTGGGATGCTGCACAATTGAGAAGGCAAAATTATACTTACGACAGGATGTAAAACCTGTTTTTCGTCCAAAGCGTCAAGTTCCGTATGCGGCTATTGACAAAGTTGTCAAAGAATTAGACCTACTAGAAGAGCTCAGTGTTATACAACCTGTTAATTATTGGGCATGGGCAGCACCAATTTTAGTAGTTCAGAAAGCAAACGGAGCTATTCGCCTTTGTGCAGATTTTTCAACAGGATTAAATGACGCTTTAGAAAATCATTCATACCCATTACCTTTGCCAGGGGATTTATTTATTAAACTGAACGGTGGACGTTATTTTTGTAAGCTTCATTTATCTGAAGCATATTTACAAGTGGAAGTTGACGAAGATTCAAAGGAGTTAATAACCATTAATACCCAGCGTGGACTCTATCGACTTAACCGATTACCGTTTGATGTTAAGTCAGCTCCAGCGATTTTCCAGCAGATAATGGATACTTTGCCGTCTAACATCAAAAGTGTAGCAGTTTACCTGGATGATATCATAGTTGTTGGCTCTTCTGCGCAAAAATTAACGCGTCGGTTAGATGTGGTGCTCACTAAAATATCACATGCCGGTTTTTAGTTAAAAAAAGAAAAGTGTGAATTTCTGCTCGAGTCTGTTAAATACCTTGGATATATATTCGATAAAGATGGTTGTCCACCGGATCCAAACAATATAAATGCCCAGACCGACTGAGGTTACAACCCTTCGTTAATTCTTGGAGAATGGTATTCACCAGATACTACAAGTTGCCATAAAAGCAACACCGTTATCTTGTGAAGACATTAAACGTTATACTCAAAAAAACGATGAATTGAAGCAGATTATAAGATACCTCGAACATGGTTGGCCTACCCATATAGACAACAAAGATTGTGAACAGTATTCCCACCGTCGGAATTCTCTATCACTTGTCGATGGGTGCTTGATGTTTGGGAATCCAGTAATTGTAACCACAAACTTACTGTTACGTCCACGTTTTGCTCGTTCCAGTTATTGAAGTACGGAATATCGATCTACTTGCAAATTACGAACCCAAGTAGGCAAAAGAACCAAAACTCCAAATCAGGTACCAAGTTTATTCGTAATTCACAAATAATCGACCAAATGTCGTTCTAACAACAATAATTATAACAATCACAAAACAAACCTTCAATTTTGTAGGTTTCCGGAGGAAAACTCCCAAATACCAAACCAAAGACAAAGAGAGCACCAAAATACCAAACCGAAATGTCCGAAATAATGATATAAACAAAATGTCAAAAGTTAAGTAAAACAATTACATCCAAAAACACAGTAAATTATTAATGTACAATAAAAGGTTTTAATCCGCCAAATGTCTTCAGTACTCCCGTAACACTTACGCCGTAAGGTAATGTCAGAACTACATGCCCCACACCCAGGGGTATCAAGGATGAAGGCACTTGCACGTGGATATGTATATTGGCTGAATATTGACGCTCAGATCAAAGAATATGTTGAGAGATGTTCCGCGTGTTCAAAAGCTATCAAAGCTCCTCGCAAGACAGAAATGCAGAGTTGTGGGACACCAACAAATCCGTGGTCAAGAGTACATGTAGATTTCGCCGGTCCTATAAACGGACAACAGCACTTGACGATGGTTGATGCTTTCTCAAAATGGCCAGAGATCCACTACGTTAAATTTCTTTCGACGAAAGCTATTATCGAAAAACTGAGACAAGTGTTCGGCTGTTTTGGGTGTCCAGATGTATTGGTGTCTGATAATGGGCAACAGTTCACCTCCGCTGAATTCTCGAAGTTCTGCATCGCCAATGCCGTTAGGCATATAAAGACACCCCGTATCATCCGCAGTCCAACGGTCTAGTTGAGAGGTTCGTAGATACGTTTAAAAGGGCACTACATAAAGCTGAGGGAGGAAGGGAAATAGAAGAGATTATTCAAAGATTTCTACAAACCTACCAAGCAACAACAAACCCAGCAACAAATAATCGAAAAGGCCTAGCAGAAGCAATTTTTGCAAGAAGGATTAGAGTACCTATAGAACAAATGAAACTGAAACTTAGAGTCAACCTCTACAAGAACAAATGAATGGAACAGCAATTCAACAAGCGGCAGGGTGCATTGTTCAGAAGGTTTAAGGTGGGACAAGCGGTAATAACAAGAGATTTCACGGGAGTAAAGCCAACTTGGAAGTTTGGCATAATAATATGGAAAAAGGGGAAAGTTATCTACGAAATAAAAGTTGGACAAAAGATATGGGTGCGACATGCAAACCAGATACAGCCAACCAGACAAGAGCAGGAGACAGGAAATTCTATAAAGCCGAATATACCAATAAGTATATTAACTGAGTCGGATAATCAAATTAAAAATGACACGAAGAAAAACAAAACGTATACAATGCTTCAAAGGAGGTCGCAGCACATCAGGCGGAAACCTAATCGAATAAAAATAAATCCTTAAGATTACTATTATCTCTGACGCTTCAAACAATACGCGTGTACGAAGTTGAGGCCTCGTAAAACGTCGTCTATGAATCTTTGGAATGTTTGGGCGGCGTTTCTTAGACCGAAAGGCGTTCGCAAAAGTTCGTAGAGTCCGAAGGGAGTAATGATGGCGGTTTTCGGTATGTCGTCTGTGGCCATAGGGATTTGGTTATACGCTTTAACCAAGTCGATTTTCGAAAAGACAGTTGTGCCTTTCAAGGTAGCTGTCAAATCGTGAATGTGAGGCAACGGGTAACGATCGGGAATGGTTTTCTCATTCAATCGCCGATAGTCACCAGTTGGACGCCAATCGTTGCTGTCCTTTTTAGGGACCATGTGCGACGGAGATGCATATGGGCTATTTGACGATCATGTGATCGAACTCGTTTTTCACCAACCTTAGCTTTTCAGGAGCTAGTCGTCGTGCTTTAGAAAATACAGGTGGTCCTGTAGTCGTGATGTGACGTGTAACGTTGCCGGTTACACACGGTAGTTTCGGTTACGTTAGATGAATCTCAGGATACTTACCGACTAGTGGTTGATAACGTGGGTTTATCGTATGCTCAATTGTGACTGGGGACAATCTGCAACCAGAAAAAGAAGTTACGCAAACGAATAAATTAGTGTTTCCGTTTACTAGCCTCCGCTTGCGCGTATCGATGATTAGATTATGGTGTTGCAGAAGGGACATACCAATAATTGGCATAGAAACACCTGCAACAACGAAGATCCAGTGAATGTGTTTGCGTAAACCCATGTTAAGGTAAACGTACCTCTTGCCATACGTAGCGATAGGCTTTCTGTTTGCCGCCTGTAAGGTTAATACCGATTCGTGAAGTCGATCGTTGGGATTCGCTGGGAGAACGCTGACTTCTGCGCCAGTATCGACGAGGTAGAGAACTCTCGTTGTCACATCTGTGACGTGTAACAGACGGCTATGTTCGCCGGTTACGGTTGCCGTTAACGCGTGCCGGCTTGAAAGCTTCCCGAGTCAGTGGATTTTGAGTTGGGAGAATCGCAGGGTTTTCTGCAATTTCTGGAAGACTCTCCATACTGGTTATGATACAAGCACCAGTCGAGGTTATCCGTCTCTCGTGGTCTAGAGACAGATCGCTTACGTGAAGTGCTTCTACGTGGGGTGTGTGATCGCTTACGGTCGTTACAAAAATTAAGATAACGCGTTAGTATATGGCATAACTCGGTTTTCTTTGACTGAACAAACCTCGGCAGTAGAAGATTTCATAATTTCTAAGATAAGATCGGCAGATGCAGCCAGTTCGTCTGAGGCGTTGTTGTGGAACGAGACCAGAACCGCTCGCACCTGTTGAGGAAGTTTGAACAAAGAAAGTTGTTTCAATATTCCTTCGTCGAAAGTTATTTGGCCTTCAACCTCTCTCATTCGTTGCAACATGTCCGTCGCAGAACCGTGTTGCAGGTCCATGTTGATCTAACCTTTGTCGATCGGTTAGGTCTCCTCGTTTAAAGATAGAACGCCTTAAGGTTTCGTACGGTATGCATACTAGATGTAACGTACCCGTTGAATTCCCGTAGTAGTTCCTTGACTGCTGCGAGGAATTGTGCACGTGTGTCGTTCATGCCGTGCTCGTGGAAATCGGCTTCTGCGTAGCAAAACCAGGCTTCGATATTGTCGGGCCAAAAGGGCATGAGTTGGAACGAGAGTGGGGACATGGTCCTATTCTTAAATACTTTAGGTGTCTGTTCAGTCATGATGAAATGTGGAGTACGATGATGAACGAGAGAAATATATATATCCAAAAAGCACTAAAAATATCACAATGTATAAAAAATAAAGATAAAGCGATAATATATAGAATCCCAAAATGGAACAGACTCACAGTTTACGATTTAGTGTACCAGATCACGTTGGCTAACCAATGAAGATGCCACAGGTATTCAGTGTTTGAAAACGCTTTTACCAGTAACACTTTCTAATATAACTCGTACCCACCAACAGAAATCAAAAGACAGAATCGAGGAGACCAGAAGTTGCATTTACGATTGCCAATATATCGGAATTTATTTTGAGGATTATTTACCGCTACAAACTTTTTAAATAACTTACAGGTAACAGACAGTTTAGGAGCGATAACCAGCCGAATAGTTGTGACTTAAATAAGCCTTTTATACGTCAGTCATCCGGTGTGATGCTCCCTTTATCCACAGGTCTAAAGAATATCTGCGTTTCTAGTTTCACTGATACTGATGTACGAAGATATCTCCAGTCACTGAATTCATCCCAATGTTTAGGATCTGATGGTATCCCAAACATCCTTTTTAAAAGGTGTGCTGACGTCCTATGTTATCCGTTCACATATATCTTTAACAGATCTTTCTCATCTAATCTTATACCGAAAATGTAGAGAAAGATGATGATAATTCCTGCACCCAAGAAAGCATCTGGTGATAAGAATGTAAAATTGAGACCTATTGCAATAACTTCTCCCTTCCTCAAAATAATGGAAAAATTATTAATACTTCCACTTTAGCCTGCGATAAAAGAGCATATTGATCCATATCAGTTGGCTTACAGACTCAAAAGAAGCACCTTAGATGCTGTTGCTGTTCTGCATCACAACATAGTGTTCAACTTAGAAAAGGGTAAGAAGTATGTTCGATGTGCTTTTCTGAACTATACTTCAGCTTTTGATTCTATTCCAAGACAACGTTTACCTAACAAGTTAATCAGCGTCAACACTGACAGTTGGATAACCAACTGGCTATGTTCCTACCTCTCTGGAAGGGAACAGTACACTGTGTTTGTAGGAAAGTGTTCAGAGTCTATACTGTTTCATGAAGGTGTACCACAAGAAGCTGTTCTCTCACCTCTTCATTTCTCTTTTTTCTGCATGATCTGTCATCTTTGAAAGAAAACACTTTTGTGAAATATGCGGATGATCTCACTGTATGTATGCCTATCTCTTCCTCTTTACATCCCATAGACATGAATGAGTTTCGGTTTTGTATTGATTGTTGGTCTGTTGGTAATGGTCTCATACTTAATCCGTCTAAATGTCAAGCTGTTAACTTTAGCATAAGACATGAACGGCGTCTAAACACCATTTTGAGATCTTATAATGCTTGTACCATTGGAGATTCTGTGATAAACACAGTGTTGAAGGTCTATTATCTTGGTGTCACCTTTTCCTCTGATCTGTCTTGATCTTCTCATGTTTTATTGTTTTTGAAGAAGGCTTTCCGTCTGACTTACTACATAAAGAGATTGCATGCTCTTGGAATTACTCGTCATTTACTCTTACAGTTTTTCAATTCTTGCACGTTACCTATTAATCTTTACTGTTCTCCGTTATTCTTTTACCGGCTTTTGCGAAAAGACTTTGCTGTATTGTGGAGAGTGCCGAAGGCAGTCAGCAAGATGTGTGATGAATCCTTCGAAGTCATAATTAATATGGTTGTGGATAGACATTTAAAGTCATGCAAACTCCTGGCAGATGTTATTTCATCAGATACTAACCATCCTCTTCACTCTTATCTTTCTCCTTGTATGTCTTCTGGTATAACGAGACGTCAACACATTAAAATCCATGCACGCAAGCAAAGGTATAAAAGTTCTATAATACCTTACATAGCAAATATACTCTGTGACGAACAGGTTGTTAGAGTTAATCTAATCAAAATCCTGCATTCTTAACATGTTTCTAATTTGAAACGTTGTACAAATTTACAGGTTTTTTCTTTTAAACCTTTTTTTGTATTTGTCACTGTTTTTTGCGTAAGTAAATTGTTGAAATACCCTGTGCTGAGAATTCTATATTTTCCTAAAAATATAATATTGAATAAAACCATTAATAAGAATAGTATATTTATTGATAAAACCCCAAAATTGTACACAATTTTGTGGAAAATTTGCGTTTTTCCCAAAAATTTCCTCTGACATTGGGGTTTTTTCCCAACATGTACTCTGAATTTAGCGCTTCTCCCCAAAACCACCATAATCTTATAACAGTTTTCGAAAACTCGTTTTAACGTAATACTACTCCAAAAATTGCTAAGAAAATCACGGGAAAAGCAGGCGAGAATACATACGTATAGTTTTTACCGCGATGTTACATTATTTTTTTTTAATTATGCAGTGCCAAAGAAACTTAACTCAGATTCGTGACACATAGAAGTGTTTGTTACAGTAAATAAAATTACTAATTAACTAAATAATTAATTTATATTCTGAAAATAATAATTACAGAATTCACGCCAGTTTACAGGCATGATCAATTTGATATAAATAGTAACGTTAGACATGCAGAACAAACATGTGATAAAAGAAAGTTTTAAGTATACTAGTGCAGTAGTTGTTTAAGTAGTACAATGCATCAGCCGGGAATTTTTAATATTTATTAAATGGACAGCCTGTTGATTTATGAACAGTGTAATTAAGGTCAATTCGTATGCCAGATCGAATAATTGATAATTATCTACAACTAGAGAAATGAAAACGAAAACAGAGAGCACAGAACAACAAAGCAGTAATTACCAAAATAGATGAATCAGGTCTACCTAAATGCGTGTGTCATGTGACACAGTGATATACTGGTTATGTTATTCGAATTAGTTAAAATTGCTAGGGGCGGTGTTAACATATTGACAGCAAGTGGGTGGTTTTACTAAGGGAATCCACTAATAAAGATGGCTAAACATTTAAGGTTCTTAAAATATCACTTGTGGAATGAGATACACTAGATGTGCTAGATCATTCAATGCATTTTCAGGGGAGCAGTATGCATCGATGCAGCGAACAAATAATGGGAGTGATTTTATCGTGCGTATAGATTGTGGTGGGTTATTCCAGAGTCTAGAAAATTTACAGGTGAAGTAATTCATGTAAAGAGATGATTTCGAATGAGTTTATTTCACTAGTGCCAAGGAATTACGGATGTCATAATAAGAAGTTTCTGCATATTGAATCGTGTGATTGAATGTAAACGACAGTTTATGAAGTAGTTTGAGTAAAAAGATAAGAATCATTTTGAGTTTCCTCCTCCATAAAGGGTCTAGCCCAAGTTTATTACAAATCATTGATATAAAAAAAATGTTTTTTATTGCTTTGTAACATGAGTAGGTTACGTAGACGTTAAACTTTCATTCACAATGTTTTTAGTAGCCCGTTGATCTGGCTCTAATTACATCGTATAAATGTTTGCTATCGCCTATTCTCGTATATCATCGTCGACTTAAGTCGCGTTATCCAATAACGGAATTAAATAAGTCAAATAACGAGAATACATATATTTTGTATGTAAAGTGAATGCGATAGAACAAAGCGAAATGACGCGCAAGGAGGATGGCTTGGAAGCCAACTCCATTTTAATTAAGCGTTACTCAATATTTATAGGCAGACAAAATAAACTACAGACATGTGATGAATCATGGGACATGAAGTGTACTTACATATACGCTCATATAAAAAACAGTCTAGATTGATAAGCGAATAATTAACAAGGTCAAAGTATGGCTCGAGTAGAATGAATAGAATGGTATGTCCGAAAGCTAGAATAAGGTATATGGGCTTGACACAATTACTGACACTACATGTTCTACAAAAAATATTTTTTAGTTTGCATGCAAACCAAACATGTAAAGCGCTCATAGCTCACCCTTCCCTTGGATCGCTATCCACGCCTATTTACTTAATCGCTTTCTTCATGCAAGAAAGCCTGGCTTGTGACATCTATGGCGTGTATTACTTCCTTTTCTGGACAGGTCGCACTCCGCAGTCGGGAACACAAAACACTTTGAACCGTCCGATAAAATTTGTACTTATTAATACCAAATTCACTTTTCGTTCCGTGTAAAGTGTATGTGTTTGCTAGTTCCGGTGACAACGGGTAACTTAGGCTTTTGTTGATTTACAAGGGTTATCACATATGAGTGCGCACAATCTGGCCACCTAAAATTTGTTCAAACACATGTTACAACTTACGAACTGATCACGGAACTTTAGCTCATCTAAAGCAACTTCAAAAGAATCCAACTCTTCATGCGTTTTTAATGGGAAAGCAATAGTTGAATTATCTACTCGATCGGTACGCCCGTTCATTACACTCATGGATAAGCGTTCATTTAAAGCGATCAGTTTATACATCTTGCTCGACAGTTCAGTGACTG
Source organism: Schistosoma mattheei (assembly GCA_944470405.2). Classification (NCBI taxonomy): domain Eukaryota; kingdom Metazoa; phylum Platyhelminthes; class Trematoda; order Strigeidida; family Schistosomatidae; genus Schistosoma; species Schistosoma mattheei. Next base: position 91,423,324 of record OX103947.1, on the reverse strand, counting down.
CTTTCAGATTCAGATTCAGATTTGTGTAGTAAGAACAGAAGGCCTACGGCCTATGTTATTCCTTTTCTAGTATGCTTCTGTGAGTGTCCAGTCTCCTCTTGAAAGAGTCAACTGAAGGTGCGGACACCACTGCTTCGAGCAGCAGTATTCAAGTATTGATGACTCAGTGTGAAAACCTGTATCCCACGGGTATTTTGTTCGTTCTTGGCTTTTCTACTCGCCTCCTATGTCCTCCGAGGTGTCCCGATCTAGTGGGAAGAAAGAGAGAGAATAAGTTAGGTCCGAAATCATTTCTCAGTATTCTGTACTCCAAAATTAGATCTCCTCTTAGTCTGCGATAGGGCAGAGTGAAGAGGTCCAGCTTTTCAAGCCGCTCTTCGTATGATGAACCCCGGAGTTCTGGAAATGCGCGAGAAGCTGCTCTCTGTACTTCTTCTAGGATATCCGAGTCACCTTTTAAACAGAGGCTTGCAGCCTGAATGCAGTTCTCAAGCTTGGTCTTCACTAAGAATGTGTATACTGTGATGAACATGGTAGTATCTAAATAAGTGAATGTATTTTTTAAAGCCCAGAGGGTTCGAAACCCCTTATCCGCGACCTCCCGGCAATGGGCCGTCGTCTTAAGATCATGACTCACTATCACCCCTAGATCCTTATGAGACCGGACTACGGGTAATGGCACATCCCCTATGTTGTAACTATTAACCTTTGAGTCCCCATAGTGCACGTAGACACACTTCTGCGTTGATAGGCATCATCCGCTCTGACGACCAGTTTATCATGTTATTTAAGTCTACCTGAAGAGCACATGCGTCTTTGCCTTCAGTTATTACTAGCCAAATTTTTACATCGTCAGCGTATAATAACATTGGAGACTGTACTATACTTGGAAGATCATTAACATACATTATAAAAAGTACAGGACTTAGGACGGAACCTTGAGGTACCCCGCTAAGCACTGGTCTCCAGACGGAGCACTTGGAGTTTATTCCTTCTTTCCGTCTACGACCTACTAGGAAATCCTCAATCCATTTTAAAAGAGGTCCGGCAATACCAAGGTTTTCCAACTTCAATAACAGTCTATTAGTTGGCACCTTGTCAAAAGCCCTACTGAAATCTATGAAGACAACATCAACCGAGTTTCCGTTGTCTAGCGCGTTTATCCAGAACTCCCTTTCTATAAGGATGTTTGTTGTACAAGATAGACCCTTCCTAAAACCATGTTGTTCCATGTTTAACAAGTTATTGGTGTCCATAAATGCCATTATAGTTCGTTTGACTATTCTTTCCAATATTTTAACTACAACACTGGTGAGGCTTACAGTTCTGCATTTCGATGGAACTTGTCGTGGACCTGTTTTGTGTATGGGAGTGACGATCGCGTCCTTTCAGTCCATAGGTAGCACTCCTTGATCAAGTGACATGTTGAATATCACAGTTAGTGAGGCTGAGATATATTGTGCAATATGTCTCAAGATTTTGAGGTGTAGTTCATCTGATCCTCTGACTTTTCCATGTTTAAAGTGCTAGGAGCCTTAAGCACGTCGTCTTGATCGAAGTCCACGGTGAGCAGGTGGTTGGTTGACTGTTTATGTCGGTCTGGTTCTTTCTCTAGAAGAGGTTCCTGAGTGAAGACTGCCCCAAAATAGTCAGCCATAGCCTCTGCTTTTTCCTGATCTTCCTCTATCATTTCTGTTTCACTTCCTACTTTAATTAAGTTGGGGACCCAACAATGCATCCTTGTTCTGTAGTTTATGTACGAGAATATTGTCTTGGGCTGCTTGAGTGCAGATTGTGTCAACTGCATTTCATATTTTCTCTGAGCTTCTCGAATTTTTGCTATACATTTGTTTCTTACCGATCTGCAGCGTTTCATCGTACCTGCTGTGCCAAGGCGGTCAGCCACATCCCAACATTTCTTCTTTTGTCTTAGTAAACGTCGGATATCCCGGCCTATCCAGGGGTGGCTGTGCTTCTTCTTCTTTGGGACTTTTCAGGGTATGTATTGTTGAGTTGCCCGATTATATAACTGCCTGAAGTGTCCATGCTTCTTGCACTGATGCTCCAGAGCCAATTTCCCAGTTTTCAGTCGATGCTGCGGAGTTAATTGCCTGCATATCTGTCTTCCATATGTTAGGGCGGGCCGGCTCAACTGTTTTACAGGCAATCTCAGCCATAAATTTGAATAAGATGATTGCATGGTGGGAGGAAAGTCATATGACCAATGTCATCACTGTGTGTGAAGACTAAATCTAAAAGAGAAGAAGAGTTTCTTAAGTCGGATCGTGTAGGATTTCTAATGTGTTGGAATAAAGCTAATCCAATCGAGGTTTCTAACAGCTTGCAATCGAACGACGTTATCGATGACCCTACTTCTAAGTTAACCCAGTTTATATATGGTGCATTAAAGTCGCCTACCACAAGGCTTTTGCTCTTGTTACACAAGGACTTAAGTTAACTTAGAAGAAAATCATCTGCTACACACTCTGGACTGCGATATACTACAACTAATTTAATATCTTGCCGTCGACATTTCAGCTTATGTCTCACCAGTTCACATGTCCCTGAAACATGTGCTACTGTCTCAGCTAATCTTATGGTTAGGGTACTTTTCGTGTACACAATAACCACGCCTCCCCTTCGGTTTAATCTATCAGCCCTACTGGTTATAAAACCAGTCAACTGGATTTCACTATCCAATATTTCTGACGTTAACAAAGTTTTCGAGTTAGCAATAACGTCCGGTCTTTCTTTATCCACCACTGGCTTCGGCTCCGCCATTTTATTTAGTAGGCTGCAAGCGTTTGTATAGCATACCTTTAAGTCTGTGGAGAGCTTTCCATTACCACCCTGAGTGACTTGGGGATCGTTTTGCTCCGAAACTTTAACACTTTGAAAACCCTTAAGAATGAGGTTTCTTTCACCGTTTTGGCGATGCTCATTTATTTCCGCTTCTGCAGATCGTCTGTTAATACGATCAGCTAAGCTGAGATCCTCTTGTAAGTATATTTCGGATCCAATCAGTTTACGTGAATTAACTAGAATCATGTTCCTTTCTTCAACCGTGGAAGATGTAACCTTCAAGAGGTGGTTTTTCTGAGGACTTCCAGAATCCACCTTTTTTCCTATTCTATAAAGCTTACAAATACTAACTCCTGAAACTGTATCTGGGAGTAGTTTACCTATTAAGGACTTAATATGATTGGGATCGCGTTCAAATCCAGTCTTTCGTTCTTTATCATAAGATTCTCTCAACTTATGAAAAATGACTGATCTCTCAGAGAGATCTGTCTTGTCACGCTGTGTAGTTTTTGCCTGTGATAACTTCTCTTCCAATGACTTGCTAATCAGCTGTGTTTTGCCTACAGCTTTTTCTTCTCGTATCTTTTTCTTTTACTCCGTACTGAAGTCCATTTATCACCACTCAGAACAGCCGAACCGGGACTATTTGGAACGGTGACAGTCTTACCAAGGTCTTCAATTTTGACTAGAGGTGTATGATTTTAGATGTCAGTATCTTGCGGAACTTCACTCCTCGTTAACAGTAACGGGGATTTCATTTTCCCGTCAATCGCATCCGTGTGTTTAGCGGGTCCGTTAGTAGCACTTACTACATTGGCACATTCTTCACCGTCAGTGCTCGTGTTACTAGCGCTACCGCCATCGTTTTTCTTGCAGGCCAAAGCCAATAGGCTTATAGTCTCCTGATTTAGTAACTTTCTATTTTTACAGCAGAACATACAAAGCCAGTGTGAGTTGGGCTTCGAGCATCTTTTGTAAGCCATAGGACTTAGGCGTGCACACATCTTATGATGCCACTTTTTGCAATCATCGCACTGTATCCCTTCCTCAACGAGGAACAAGCAGTTTGGTTGTGCAGATTTATGATTCTTACCAACCATTTTGATCACAGTGAGAACATTTGTGTCAGTCAAGGAGTAAAACAATACCACAGGACAAAGTTGAGCAAAAAAATACAAACTCTAACCAAAGTACTTTTAATTAAAGTAGACCAAGAATGCTTTTCGGTGCAACAAGTAACCAAAGCAAGGATAATCACAAGTACAAAAATCACTGTCCTTTTGAAACATGATCACATCAAATCAAACCCGAGCTCCCATTTTTGTGGAAGTTTGGGGAAACTTTGGGGTTTTTGTGTCATTTCACCAAAATGTGCTAAATTTTCCCCGAAATTGGGAGCTCGAAAACTTACGGTTTATTAACCTCCGTAGATGCACATGAAAGCTGTAGTGAGGAAACCTCTGTTTTCGACGAACTATTTTATAAGCATTGATCAAATAGGTACATACTTCGCTAAAGGTGAGAATATGTTGTATGGTGTCGAGTCACGGTTGACCATGATCACAACTTCAGGAAGAGTACGTGTATATCAAAGTCTATTAAAATAATACTATTCTTATCGTTATCCGTCATCTCAAGTTGTTGCCAGAATATTATATATTGAAAAATATTAGTATGAAAATGTTCAACAGACGTGGATAGAAAAGTAATAGATTCACTGCAACTGGATTCTTTGGATGATTTGACCAGAGGTTGAGATGTGTTCCTAGATTTGGCTCACCAGTTGTTGTGTGGCGTCGAGTCGCGGTTGACCATGATCACCACTTCAGGAAGAGTACGTGCAGTGAATAGATAACATCTTCCTTAGGCCAAATATCAGGAGGCAAGTGATGGCTGTAGTCGAGATGTATTCGTTGGCGATCTCGTGTTATCGAAAGAACACTGAGATCGTGCCAGGTTACAAGTGGGGTTACTGAGCGTAACCGAATTCTTGCAGGTTCACAACCAACCGAAGAATGTACGTTCCTAGTACAGTTAAACAAACAAGTGAGGAAAAACAATCACCGGTACAACTGGTTATAATAATAATTGTTTTCATTACACCAATCGTGTTCTCTTGACAAAAGTGGGTCACTACAAATTTTCCTGTCAAAATGTTGGCAACTGGAAAGTCCACCGGGGCAAATCTCGCCTCAACTTCAGCAACCTGTATTTCCACGTCGTTGCATCGACGTAGAACACTTCGGACGGATGTTGGGAGTTCAGGAATGAGCGCACGATAAATGTCCAGAATACCATCCGCCTTATTTTCCATAGGAGATAGGATTTTCCTGGCTAGCTAGTTGGGAAAACCACCCCACTGCCTATCTAGTATTCCAATAAATTGGCTTAGTAATTTAAAGTAGTTAGTCTTTATAACTTTGTTGAAATACCACAATGTAAATGGCACTTTGTTTAATGGTTGTGGGGAGTGTGGATTCCAGTTTCGAGTAATCACTCTAATAATCCAATTCAACATTATGTCCAAAGTAAAGCGGGATTTAAACCACAGCCTTTCTTATTTTCCCAATACAATTTTCGAAGTTACTCTTCAGTCTTCAGTCTTCTGTAATAAGGATAGGAGGCTTATCGACCTATATTATTCCTTGCAGTTTGTAATACTGTGGAAGTCAAATCTCACTTTGAATATATCAACAGAAGGTGCTGGTATTACGTCTTCCGGTAGAAAATTTCAGTAATTCACTACTCCGTGCGAGAAACGAAACTCCAATTGTTAGCAACTTGATCTCAGTTTTTGAACTTTCTTCAAGTGTCCTCTCAAATTATCAGTCCTAGACGAAATTAAGAGATAAGATATGTTAATACCAAGGTCATCGTTCAGTATACGATAAGCCAATATTATATCACCCCGTACCCTACGGTAGGATAACGGAAATAAGTTGAGGTGAGCTAAGATCATTCTGTAATAATATCCTATCCGACATACTGTGTATGGGTCTCCAAACTTTTATGTGATCATCGAAGAGTAGAACGGATGATTTCGCTATAGCTTGTAATTCATTTACATAAAGTGAAAAGAGAAGAAGACCGAGGATTGTACCTTGGGGAACCCCACTTTTTACAGGTACCCATGAGGAGAGAGCCCCATTTACCTTCACCCTTTGTCTCCTGTCATGGAGAAAGTTACTTATCCAATCCACGACTGTATAATGGATTTCAAAACGTCCCGGTTTGAATTTCAGACCAGAGTGAGAGACTATATCGAAGGCCTCACCTAAATCTATGAAGATCACATCCACAGGAATATTCCGATCTTTCGCAGCAGCCTATCTTCTCTTGCAATGAGAAGATTTGTCAAGCATGATAGGCCTTTCCGAAAACTATATTGTTCCCTGGAGAAAATATTATGCCCTTCAACATAGTTTATAACAGATATCCGAATGATTTTTTCAATCAGTTTTACAACTGCACTAGTTAAGCTAACAGGTCTATAGTTACTAGCTGAATCCCTACTACCAACCTTATACACCGGACTTATTATAACGTCTTTCCAGTCTCTGGGCAGTCTGGACTGCCTTAGAGACATGTCAAACAATTTCACTAATGATTCAGCAATTACATCTGATATGGCTTTCATAATCCTAGGCTGAATAACATCAGGGTCACTGGACTTATCAGGTTTGAGATGGTGAAGTAGCCTTAAAACATTACCTTTCTCAATGACTACAGGGTCCATCAGCGAGCCGCCGTGATCACAATGAATCGTTGGCCGTTCCTCATTACCGATAGAAAACAATTTACTGAAATATTCCGATGAAGTTTCAGCCTTTTCGGCATCAATTTTTGCCAAAATTAACGGATTTTCTTGTATCAAAAGTGATGGAATTCCATCGCTTCTCTGAATTCGCCTTTTTCAATACGAGAATAACCGTTTCGGGCTATATCTAGAATGCCTGATGAAGCAAACTTCAGTCTCAGTAGTAAAGATGAGGTCAATCAACATTTATCAGTCTTTCGATTTGTAGTGCTGCGCAGATCTAAACTTGCCTTTAATTAATCAAAAATTGCTGAAATTACTTGTTCTGCATATGAAATTCGGTGATTCACCAGTCAGATTCGGGTTTGCGTAGTAGTGACAGAAGGCTCGCGGTCTATGTCAGTCCTGCCTTACGAAATTTTTGTCAGTGTCTAGTTTTAGCTTCGGATGGTCAATTGAAGGTGCGGACACTGTTGTCTCGATGAACAGGTTCCAAGAATTTGAAGATGCCAGAGGTTTGACATTGCTATTACATGTAACACCTTTATAATCGAGGTGTGCCAACTCAGTCAAGTCAGAAGTCGGAAAACGAAGAGGTTCGAACATGTGTTTGAAACGCTATTGATATCTCGAGAAGCGTTTGATCTGAGCTGTTTATCGGCTCTAGGAGATGCGTAGCACCGTGTACTCACTCGTAATCTAATGTGGATGTGTGTCCGAGTGCCTTCATCTGGGCGAGTCCAGCGAAACTATGAGGTAAGCAACAGATGTCAGACACTTAACACAAGAGCTGAACACTATTCTATATTTGTATGAAAACCGTATTCTCTAATAAGGGCTAAAACTTCTCGAAAATGGTGATAGTGTTGTGTTTCACTTCTACTCGCAATAATAATATCACACACATATGCCATGACAAACGGGACATTGCTAAGCATGTTGTCCATGACTTGTTAAGAAATTACCGAGGCACATTTTATAACAAAAGACAGTTCATTGTATGTTGGAACAATCCTCGATGTGTGTTCACTGTCAGCAGGAATCTACAGTCTTTTACGACCACCAACTGCAGATCTTCATCTGAAAAACCGATCTCTGAAAATAATGAGCACTCATTCAACTAAGTAAACAAATTTTCACGGATGGGTAAGGCGTTTTAAGTGGTTCCGTGATGTTTTGTTAAACGCATTCGAGAAGTCTCCACATACACGTAACCAACCAGTAGATTTCCTTACAACGAATAATGATGTTACCCATGCAGAATAATCAACTGGAGAAGTGACCACAGAGCTCGGCAGTTTATCGAGTTCTGCATCAAAGGCATCAGTAATAGAATAAGGTACCGGTTTTACAGGAAGGAACAAAGGTCTCACTTCCTGTTAAACATAGACACGATCCTTTACTTTTACACATAGACCTAACGTGTCCTCAGAGATATCTGAAAAAGTATCACGCAATTTTCCACACCTAACTGGTTAAAGTCACTTGATAGCGATTGAGGTACTGGTGAATTGATCACACTGCAAAAAGTGCACAACGGCAGATCTCGTAAAAGAAACTTATCTATCCAACCATTACCTAAAGTGTTAGTATCATAGTTCCCAGGAATACAACATTTTCCCGTGATAGTCCTATCACCCAATGTGATAGATAGCTGTATTTCTCCATGAAGAGTAATATTATGTCCTATGTCACTCCCAGCATTATAATATGTAGATTGGAAATGAAGTGGACCAAGTTTTACTCAAGTCTCTCAAAAATTTAATGTTTTGTCAGACCCCGTATCAACTTGAAGCTAAGCTGGTTTGCTACTGAAAATAGACAGTTACGTACTTCCGTTTACGTGAGAATTGAGCACTTTTGCGGCTAAAACAACATTCGAATAATGTGGTATCTCTTGTGACGTCCATGTCTTATTTCCCTTTCGGAACTAATGCTGATGGTCGGCAATCTTTGGACTATTTCTACAACATACGTGAGCAAGACCATATCTACCACATCGGAAACACTCTTTTATTAAAATTGCAAACACTGGCAGAATAAAACGTCACATAGCCAACATGAAATTTCGAGTTTCATTGGACTTGGGATTCGCTGAAAGTGCAAATACTTATTTCCATTAAAGGATTTCCACAAAGCACTAACTTTCACGCTTCCACTGTCCCACTCTACGAGATTCCTATCTTGCTTCAAATTCACCATTCATTGGCATTCTTCAGATAATGACTGCAGAATGATACTGGGATCTTGTTTGATCCGCACTAAAACCCATGTTCTGATGTCCACATCTACTGCAGATTGTAACCCAAAGACAAAAGTGAGGCATTTAAACTGATCTGATGACATTTCCTGTAACCGAAACCGCTGACATTTTCGGTTCACCGCTCTTGCATACGTCACATAATTCTTCTGTGGTTGATTCAATTTGTGGTACTTATTGTGAAAAATTGGTGATCATTCACGTGTACGGCATTCCACTGTTTCCCTGAAAATCATATCAGCTAGCTTCTTTGGAAGGAAAAATTACAGAACTTTCCATGTTCAGAAACCCCATGCTTCGATTGTAATGATCTTTGTTTCGAAACTTCGTCCGACTCTTTACAATTATTTTTAAACAGATATTCATGGAGTCTTAACCACGCGTCAATAGTATTCCCACATCTGTTGCTGTTGCAATAAAAATTTCAGATCATTCACATAATTCACTTTAACTGAACATATAGGTACAGCGTTATTTTAAAAACCGTCGCCACTGTTATAGCTCTCGGAGTTTCTTCGTCTAAACGAATAGGGCGCTAATCCGCCTTAGACTTGCAGTAAGACCATTCAACTAATGTATTATTTATCTACTCACTGTAATTTAGACATTCGATCCACTATGTAAATTTCCGTGTGAGTCTGATCGAGTGCATTTCTGCACATCATCCTTAATCTATTCTCCTATTGGTTGTGATACACAGTCAATAGTTTATCCATACTTGATTATGACTCATAAATTTATTTCGATTTTTAACACACACACTCTTGGTTTCCCTATGTGCTTGCTTGCTGTGAGTTTGCGTATTTTAATAATCTTTAACAATAAAATATCTCTACAAATGGTGTTCGTGCTTCTGAATAATCTTGGGTAAATCCATAACTAAACTAGGAGATTTAGCCAGCTTTAAATAATTAGTTAACGGGATATCATTTATTGGGGTCAAATATAGGGGGAATTTACCTCTACAAAACTTGGTGAGTCGCTTTTAGAACACGCACAATTTTTCTACAAAGTCTGCTGCATATTCTCCAGTCATAAAGAACTTCACATTGGAATTACTATTACAATTATCAACGATTCGTTGGCAGTCAATGAATTCACCCATAACATTGTTCCTTTGGAATTATTGCTGTATATTCACCCATTTAAACCCAAAGTGACAGTGTTTTTTCAGTGAGTCTCATATATATTTTTTGTTGTTATTTTTTACTTCTTCATATTTTATATTTCAATCCTCAGCTTATTAATGCTATTGTTATTATTTCTTCGAATCATGTCACTTGATAATTCACTAAGCCTTTAATCTAAGTCTATTTCCGTGGGTGCCATCTCTGTACCTTTGCCCGTCTTTAATCCCCAAAAGGCTGAACTTTAGTTGGTACGCTTCGAAAGCCTTTTTGTCGCAAACAGAATCAGAAGTTAGAGCACGAAATTTAGTTACAAGCAGAGAAATTTCAAGGCCAACGATTAGTGACGACCGCGGTCGTCGGCCAGAACTCTCAACACAGTCGTTTGTTATGTCACAGACAAAAGAACTGGAATACAGTTCTTAGTCGACACCCGGGCAGAGGTTAGTGTAGTAACACTCACTTTACACGAGAAAAACACACTCGACCTCCAACTAAATCTGCAAGCCGCGAACAGATCTGAGATCAGGACATACGGTAAGAGGCAGTTACATTTACATTTCGGGTCCAAATCCAACTTTTCATGGAGCCTCATCGTAGCTGACGTCCTTGTTCACATAACCGTCATTGATTTTCTGTAGTCCCATAAAATACTCGTAGATATTAGAAACCGGAAACTTGTACTTACAGACCATAGCAGTGAAATTAGTGGAATTATATCTGATGAGAAGTCCATACATTTATTGATTAAAATCATCGTGAGAATGACAAGTACGTTAGTTTACTTAATCAGTTTCCAGACTTATTACGAACGAGTTTCAAACGGGAAAAACCGACAATACCGTCGCACATCACATAAAGACAGAGGGACCACCAGTGTTCGCACGCCCGTGACACCTTTACTCCACTCGTTTTGCTCTCGCAACGAGCGGATTCAACAAGGTGATAGAGTTGGGTATCATACGCCACTCGGACAGCCCGTGGGCATCAACGTTGCATATAGTACCTAAGAAAAACTCTTCCGACGTGAGACCTTGCGGCGACTATAGAGCTTTCAACAGCCGAACTATACTAGACAGATATCCATTTTCACGTTTACATGAGTTTACTCATAGTCTATCTGATGTGACTTTTTTCAAAAGTTGATCTCGTGCATGCTTACCATCACATTACAATTCACCTGGACGATGTTCCAAAAACAGCCATTACTAACCCATTTAGGCTATTGGAATTTGTTCGCATGTCTTTTGAATTAAAAAAGTCTGCACAAAGTTTCCAGCGTTTTATCGACCAAGTGGTACGTGACTTACCGTTTTTATATGCTTACGTAGATGATCTACTTATCGCAAGCAAATATGAAAGTTAACATCCAACTCATCTGAAAATGGTTTTTGAAAAGCTATACGAGTATGGGTTAGCAGTCAATCCTGACAAATGTGAGTTTGGAAAACAATCCACCACCTTTCTAGGTCACGTACTTGACGATCAAGGCATCAAACCGGTTCCTGAGGAAACAGAAGCCATCAAAAATTGTCCTTTACCTGATTCATTCAATAAACTACGACTTTTCCTGGGGATGATCAACTTTTACGGACGTTTTATTCTGAAATGTGCAGACATGGCAAAACCGCTAACTGATTTTTTAAGGCGACGAGCTAAATCATTGAAAGTGACACCGCAAGCAGTTCAAGCATTTAAACAGTTGAAAACCGCCTTAAGCACCGAGAGATTACTAGCACGACGACAGGTTGATGTACCTTTATCAGCAATGACCGACGCCTCTAATGTAGCAGCAGGTGCTGTACTTCAGCAGTGTTCCAATCAACAATGGCAACTCCTTGCATTTTTCTCGAAGAAGATAAATGCAACAGAAACAAAATATAGCACATTTGGTACAGAACTGTTGGCTGTCTACCTAGCCATCAAACACTTTCAGTATATGCTAGAAGGCAGTTTTTTACAATATATACTGATCTCAAACCATTAAATAAGTCGTTGATGGACAATCATAATGTATAAGGTCCTCGCGCAATTCGTGAACTAGAATTAATTTTGCAATTTGTTGCTTTTATACGCTATATGAAAGGCAATGAAAATGATGCAGCAGATGCACTATCGAGATTAAATATCATTACATTCTCGGTCCGCAAAATAAAGTATTGATGACGTCACAGGTATTCAGCGTTTGACAACGTTTTAGCCAGTAACACCTTCTAACATAACTCGTACCCACCAACAGAAATCAAAAGACAGAATCGAGGAGATCGGAAGATATGTCTGCTGTGATATCAATATATCGAGAATCGTTTGATCTAATCTGGCTAGCGATTGCAGTAGCTTTCGAGAACGGCGTCCCCACTCGTGATCTGGTGCGGATGAATGACCGAGCGCCTTCAGCTAGGTGAGTCCATTAAGACACGTGATCAGCATCCAATGTCGAAAACTTACAGAGCTATTTATTTTGGTTATTTATTTGCCGCTATAGTATGAAAACAGGGCAAAACGTCAAAAGCTCGGTAGGGAGCTACAAAAACTTTAGCAGTCTAAGAAACGAAATTATTATTCCAAAATATCCCCATTAAAAACAAAGACACCTTAACTTGTGATACCTCAACAGGTAAAACTCGCCCCTTTGTACCTTGTGACATGAGACGAAACATTTTTGAGAAATCACATATCATATCTCATTAAGGTATAAAAGCCATTGTAAAGTTTATCACAGATAGGTTTGTATGGCCAAACATAAACAAAGATATACGAAATGTTCACGGGAGTGCATCCAATGCCTGAAGTCAAAGTATATAGACAAAGCATATCTCCTGCACCAGCGTCTTTAGAGTACAATGAAAAACAGACAACGGTAAAACTGTCTAAACGCGCTGCAGAGCAAACACCATCAAACTACCTGCAATAACAATATTCACATCAAGTTCAGCAGCAGCAGAAACTACAACAAGGTCAGGAAGAGTACACTGGAGATAGGTATGTAGCAACCACATTTATAGACAAATCCTGAGATTGCTCTTACAAAACAACCATTATTTTCATTACTATCTTCTTTATTGACTCCATGGATCATCATATGCTTACATTGTAACTTATGCAATTCTTGATGTTAAATATCCATTTATATTACATGATATTAAACGTTTCAACAACAAGCTTTATTACACTTAACGTTTACTCATCACATCAATTGTACACTTAAATTTTAAAAACGACTTCGTTTTTTTGTCTCTTTGTCGAACATATATGTTAATAAAAACATCAATGTTCTGGATGGGAGGCTATGTAGTAAGCCATTCAACTATTGTACTATTTGCCTACTCACTGTAATTAGACATTTAATTCACTAGTGAATTTCCGTGTGAGTCTGATAGAGCACATTTCTGCACATCATCTTTAATCAAACTCATAACGCTTGTTAGACTATCTACATGTAGTTGATTTACGGTAAATTATATATCTACACCAGTTCATAACACCAAGTACACATTTCCAGGTAACATTTATGTTTTTCAGAAGCATTATCTTTACATCATATGAATGCCAATGTAGATAGTCTTTATTAGCATCATAAAGACACAATTCTTTAAACATTCAATTGCATAATAAAGATATCAAAACTAATGTTTACGATTTAAAGAGTTCCATAATAAACATAAGCTTTTCTATGCATTGAGAAATGTTGTTCATCACCGAAAAGTAAATATGGTGTATTGTCATATTTAGACAGTTATTTCAACAGATAGAAAATAAACCAGATGAAAAACATTCCGTTCATTTGAGAAACTGGATAACAGTTAGTTACTGTTCAGTAGACAGAACAACAATTCACAAATTATTCTAATTTCATTGTGTTTTCTCGGAGTATCGAATAGCACTGTAGAAATGAATTTCATCAAGGAATAGATATTATTGACTATCATTAAAGCAGACTTATCAGTTAACATAGAGAAATGAGTTAAAAGTGATGTGCAATCGTTATGATTCAAAGCAACACTTAAGTATCAACATATGCTTACACTTACTTAATAGATCATTTCATATGTATGTTAAAAGTTTCTATGGTTTATAAGGAGACAAAAACAGAATTTTAAATCTTAATCTATTACTAACTACTACTAATTGATTCATAGCCAAATTAATGATCATTCGAAATACGTGCGATTTCAATGAACCTGTGATCATTAGTATTATTACTACATTTCCCCCTTTACTGATGTGTCCCATTCTCATTGTCTTATTCATAAGTGCTCATGATATCACTTTACTTATTCCTTACACCTCTAAGACTTTTAATGAACAAAAGTAACAAAAGCACTTTAATCATCTTATTACATTCACGTCATAATTCGTTACTAACTTATTAAGTCTATTGTTATTATTGTTCGTATTACGTAATCTAGCTATATAGTCTTTCTATTACATCATCTTGGTTATTCTTTATTTACATTTCCTCATGGAATTAGTACTTTAACAAAATATTTTCCATATATATATATACTACGTTCTATTGTGGGACTCCTCTCCAGTGCGCACCCAGGATCTCACCCCTCGAGATTCGATCGCAGAACATATCAGACTCACTTGCAAACGCTCAACCTTTAGCATATTCCCTAAGTATTACAAAGTATCCCGATTGTTTACTCGATTTCAATCGGAACCAGATTTGATATCTTAGTTATAGATTATAAGTTAAATGTATGTAGTTCACTTTCTGACTTTATCTAACAATAATGAATAGAAAGTATAACTGGAATAAAGAACATCATTAATATTGAATATTATGTTGTTATACAAACACAGAACAATCAAAATACTTGATCATCAACTATGGAATAAGAAAAAATCACAATTGATTGATCACTGGATGGTGATCAATGTCATGCGTGTCAAGTCCTTATTTGGTGCAGATCGAGTGCTATCGACCATGTTGCAATGTGGCCACCAGTTCCCTCAAGTTTACAGGTACACCTTGCTGACGAGTGCCAAGTAGCCCGAAACCCGGGTCCAGGGTTTCCTGTCGACTACCTCCAACCATCACTAATAAGAACAAGTTGATGAAAGTAAGAAGAACAAGAAGTAAGAATGAAACAAGTTGAAATAAAACATGATAATAATCGATCAATATATACTATGTGTGAACGAGTTAATCAAGATCAGAAATGAACTTTTAACTTCTTAGTTTTTTTTTTTTCATAAAGAGAAATCTCAATACTCTTGATTAGAGTCATTAGAAATACATTTGTATGCTACTTAGAACATTCAAAGTAATTAGTAAAAGTTGGTTTGTGTTACCATAAATTGAACGTGTTTTCGTCATCATTTTCATAACAAAAAACTGTCCATTTACACAGACTGTTTTCTAGCTGGTTAAGTACTGATGATAAATTTATTGAGCACATATTTACAGCACATCGCTGTTCACTCCAGGACTCGAGCCCAGTATCGTTGTCTTCAAACACTACCTGGCTACTGAGTCCAGATATCCACTCGCTTGTGCAGTGAGGTGAAGTTAAAAATTCACTTGGTATTGTTTACTTGAATCTTCTCGTTGATGTTTAGGACTGCAATTGGTCAGCCTCTTATTAGCATGTGTGAATACTGTGCGTATTGCGTCGATGGCGTTCGAGTCACAGAGTGAACATCAATTCAGAAATACAGATACATTCAGCTGACGAGTCTCAAATAGGACGAATCGAACGTCAAACTGGATTCCACTGATAACCACTATCCATCTTTGCTAACAATAGAAATACTTTTTATACTTGTTGGACAGAATAAGGACTGATTTCACAATTCTTCGATCGCCTCATTCAATTAAGAGTCTTAAAGAAAGTGTTCGGCAGTATTATACGTTAATAATAAGAAATATTCTTGAAGTAATTCAAATAGCCCGTTATGCCATTGAGTAAACATAATAAGGAGAATTGAGCGACGGAAATTTACCTTTCGACGAAATCACTTATTTAAGCTATACATTCGTTATATGGGAAATACATATCTATAGAAGGATGGAACAGATTGCGTCATGAAGTGATTCGAGACTGTAATTATCAGATGAGTTTACGTAGTAAACAAGTGGTAAGAGAAGAATATAAGGATGAATAATAATCATCACTTTCTCCATTTTATCATGTTATTCTCTACAAAATATACTAAGAATGTAAAACACCGATTGAAGATCAACGTACTACAATGTGGGTTTATGGAGATTGAAGTAATTTATTAGTTAAATTCAAGAATAGATCAAAATTTGAACATCATCGTAAACCTGGATGCACCGGTCAATATGGGACCCCATATCATGTGATGACTACTGACTGGCTTCAAGATGGATTCCATGGAGTTCTAGTGAGAAGCTGTGATCAGTGCATTTCATCCATGTGTGTTGTAATGCACTTACTCACTGAAGGCAATAGTGGACAGTCGCACAATACCGTGGATTAGTTGAAATTAGACATTAAAACCATTGGATGCCGGCCGACTCAATGGTCTACAGGTTAAGTGTTCGCACGTGAGACCGATGATGCTGGATTCGAATCTCACTGCTGGTGAGTTCCGTACTGTGACGAGACGACCGATTGACGCTTCCAGGTTCTCAATGGTTGTCTAACATTCATCGATTCCTGATCTCAATCAAAAATATGACAATCTCCATAGCTCCACACTTAAAACTTTTGAACTGATCAAATTATTTACCATCATACAATAGTTATTCACCACTTTGATTTCAGTCAATACTCTTAATATGTCATTCTCTTGATTTTAAAGAAGGTGAAAACCAAATGATTCTATGAGTAAACGACCACTCAACTCACTCGAAATTAGATGGCGAATGGTCATAGTGTTCATTCATAGTTAGAGTGAGACTTTCTATGAATTGACAGCCAAATGATTTGTTTTCACTTCATTTTATATTTAGAAAAGTATCAATGTTTTGTAAAATGAGAAATTCACTGATTTTAGTTCCGTGAATGTATGTAGGTGAAGGTCAGTCACATCAGCACATCATTGGAATGCGATAAGTTCTATTCTAATTAAGATTCATATTACGCCCACCATACAGCATACAGTAAAGAGAATACCATATTGTTTGATTAAAGAGATGAAATGAAGTGGTAGACAACAACAAACTATAATCAATGATGTTTCTGTAGACACTTGAGTTCAACAGAAATATGCTCATTAATTAAACGCTCAAATAATTTACACTGAGAATAGAAAATAATAAATTTTACTTTGAAGATTGTATAGGAAGTAACAGAAATGATAGACGTTGGTGTTTTGTGAGTATTCAATCAGGTAAATCGGACAGAATTCGCAGTTTATCAAATCTTATTCTTAATTGCAAACTATTTGAAAGTCAGTGGTGTTTGTATAAACTAATTGCTCTTTTATACTTGGTCTATAAATTGCTGACCAGAAAATATCATTTACATCATACTAATTCAGCATCGCGAATTATGCAAGATCATCATTTTGAAGAATTATGAATCCACTTCGTGAATGCCGAAATTCTTTGGAAGTCACGAGGTCTATGTCCCAAATGTTACTTTAATGAGAAGATACAACATGGCGGTTCTCGAATTAAGTGAAGCACATTGAATGTATGCTGTTCAGAAAATAATTAGATTCGAGAAATTCGCTGTTGTACTCTGGTGATGAGTGAAAAAGTGAATAATACGTTCAGCTCTGTCATTACTGACCCTTGTGTATTCGCCGGTACACTAATATATTTTTGCATTCACTGATATGCATTATATGTTATCTTAGTGAATGGAATCATGTCATCGATATGTAGTTTTTATTACTGAACATGAACTCCCTTCATACTCAATGGAATTCAATCAATACTGAATAAAATAATTGATAAACTTGAAATGTTTATTAAACCTAATCATCATATGAAATCATCAAGTTTCAATCGACATTAATGTGGACTTATCCTATGAGGAGAAATTGACAATGATTCTATGAGATTAGTTCACTATTCCAATCAACAGGATTTCCATGGATATCAATGACTGATCTAACACTCAGGTAAATTCTTATCAAGCCTTAAATAATAAGCTATATGATGACATAAGCCTTCTACTACTTACACTGATGATAGTACTAATAAGAAGAACCAATAGTCATGTGATAACAGACCACATATTAGTGGTACAATTTCATATACAAATGAAGATAATTCTAATGCTGATCAACCGTTCATTCAACTACATATTGTAATACACGAGGATGTAAAATGTTATTTATTGTCGACAACATTTTGAAGTGCATAATTAACCTTCACAATACGAAGAATTACTCTTTGCAAATATAATCAAAACATAAATAGTCTTGGTTTCTTGCACTGAAATTACCATTCGTTTTCGAAAGTGTGGACTGTTATTCATTCATCAATAATTATTTCATTATCACAATTGATTGATCACTGGGTGGTGATCAATGTCATGTGTGTGAAGTCCTTATTATTGGTGCAGGTCGAATGCTATCAACCACGTTCCCATGTGGCCACCAGTCTAGATGACTCGACACTGCGTGCACTATTGTGAGATTTGATAGTGGTTGGGTGACACGGGATCGAATACGTCAGGGAGCATCAGTTCCCTCAAGATTACAGGTACACCTTGCTGACGAGTGCCAAGTAGCACGAAACCCGGATCCAGGGTTTCCTGTCGACTAACTCCAACCACCATCTAATTAATTCATTATATCTAGCATAGACTAAATATATTTAGAATCAACCAAATAGAAACAATGCATCATTGACAATCAGTTCATAGATGATTATTGAAAGCAACAGAATGTTTGTTCGTGAATATATGAGCACACATTTTGAAGCAAAAGTTCACTAATCACTTAATGAAGTAAAGGAATACTAGTGATATCCAAAAATGGTTATCATCAATAGGGGTGAAGAATTTTAACCAACAGTGGAAAAGTGTCAGCTTATATGCGTCAATAGCTAGCTAGAAGAATACTGCATAACGATGTGTTCATCTACCAACATGATGATTGGTTAACAATGATTATATGATTTTATGAATTTTGATCGTCTAAATGATCACACTTTGAACCATCCAATCAGAAAGAACCAAACTAACACTTTAAAATCTATATAAACTCAACAAGATCTAACAAGAATTATTATCGTTTTGGACAATATGATGAGGTGAGTGTTGACTGTACAGTTGAGACAAATGAGCGTGTTATATGAATTTCAATGTGATCTAATGAGATAACGTTGTTTTGTTCATCTGAACTATTTCAGATATACTTTTCCATCTGGCCAGTTCATACTGCTCTCTTTGGTCATCGTAATAATTTCAACATTTTTTGATTGTCATGAAATTTGTGAGAATCCTGGACTAGCGACTTATAGCAAATTAATTTTTGGAGACGACTCACATGAATACGTAAGTAATCAGTCAGGTTCTAATACACATATTCAGTCTCACTATTACTACTATTTCCAGACAATCCGCCGTAATCAGCCTTCTCCAGTTGTAGATGAAATGTTTGTAAAATTGGCTGCTCACGAGGTGAGTTGATCTCAGTTTGTAATGAAGGTATTAATTCATATGTTTGTATATTTTCAGAAAATCCCTCTGAAATTCCCGTTTAAATTCTATGGCACAGACGTCAGTGAACTAAAGATGTACAGTTATGGTAAGAGAATGATTTTCTTCGAACAAAAATTGTTACTGAGTTTTGCTTATTCACACGGTTCATACAATTCATTTTAGTCTCCAGTTTATTTCAAAGTGTTTCCTTCATTCACTGCAGATTGTCAATCAAAGTGCATATTTTCATTCAATAAACAGAGGTACAATAGAAATGAAAGGAAAAAATGGATTGGGAACGATTCACACTTTATTACAAAAGGGTGGGGTGTTTGAATATCAGATTTCGAATGAGAGTGAGTTATTATATCGTTCATTGATATTTTGTCTTGTTTTTTATTTCTCACTTTCTTTTTGCGTAAACGATTCATTACTTAACTTGGTTATTTCATGAAAACTCAGCAGTACACAGTGATTATTTTGTTTCTGTGATTCGGTAGCCTAAAATGTGTTCACAGCACGTATTATTGTCCAATGAAAACGTGGAATAAAACAGCGATTTACTTTCGAAATAGGCACTAATTGATTGAGCATAGATAACAGATCTAATGATGCAGTCACTCAAGTGAAAACCAACTGCTCTACTGTCTGTTCAAACTACCACAAAACAGACATCTCACCACTGTGACACTTCGTGGTAGATTCAATGAATTGAATCTAACTACAGCTACAACAATAAGCAATGTTGTGTGGGAAATCAGTTTGCATTATTGAAGCACGTGAACTGTCATGTTATGTGCGATGTCCTCTAAATCTTTTCTGTCACTTACTTAGTTCTTAAACGTTTAGTGTCTCTCGTCACATTTTCTTGATTATCATATTCGTATGATCATGAAGTTAGAACTCATGCGCTTTCTTAAACATCTAGTCAACGAACAACCATTGACAACCTGCTAGTACAACATGATTGATTCGAACCAGAACACATAGAACATAAAAATGAACTTAATTCACTCGCTCAGTTATCAGGATTAATGAGATTGGAGTAGCATTTCCGCATAATAGCTAGGTAAATAGAGAAAACACTGATTCATTGGAATAACAGGATCTCGGAAAATAATTTCGTATGTGCATTGTCGGTAGGATATCAACGGTATCTTAGTTAAGCAAAATGTGTTAGAACCGACGTTTCAGAAGTAAAATATTCTTCTTAGTTGTTAGCACTGAAATGTTCATCTCGTCGTTGAAATAATAATAATAATGATAAGGATCCTTCAAACTCTCATTTACTTGAACTGGTTTATTTAAATGTTGAAAAGAAGATGATAGCTGGTGTCCAAACTCATTCTGTGTTGAAATGCATGTTTTTTAAAAGGGGCAGGTATTCGTAATGCAGATACATAAACACAACTTATTTTTCCTTTCATTATTTCAGAGGAATTGTTAGCTGTACGAATGATTTTTCACCGAATCGTTGATGGTAAAAGTATGTATCCATTAAATGATTGTTTGAACATATGTGACATATTAACACTTACACCATCATTCCTTGTAATTACTCTCACGTTTTCCATTCGGCACGAGTAACTGAATTCTTTTCAAAAATTGGCTGAAGTAATAAAGCGTGAACATTCTGAAAAATTAGACCGAAACTCTATATGGAATCTACGGATTGTTTAAACACATTGATTGAGACATAAATAACAGTTGAAATCAGCACGAACATACTAGATTTGACGAGTAATAGATAGATTATTGTGGATAAATCAAGTCACAGTCTCATTCCACTTGTGAACAGACGAATACAGAGATTCATCTTCGTTGACATACTTTAAAGAAACATGATGAGAAGTCCGTTTATAAAAATAGGTACACCTGTGTGCATTACAAAGCCATTTCTGTGAACATCTCATTCATTTAAACATTTACTCAATACACAGTCATACTTATATATTATTCTTTCAAATTATGAGATTGTTAAGACGATAAACATAAGGCTATTCAATTCTCATCTTTAACAAATATTGTGATCAGAGTCATCTGATCGACTGATTTACCAATGTGTTACACAAACAATTAAATTGCCAAGTTCTCTTTGTAAACAAACAGTCCACGGCTCACGTCATGCATGCTTAAAGTCGATTGTTTCATGAGTGATTGTAGATAATATTGCGTCAATGCGAATATATATCTACAAGTATCAGATCTGATTAGAAGCTTGAAGATTTATTGTTTCAATATGAAAATAAGCGTGTAGCATACCCTCGACAAATAAGCGTCTGACATTCATCTTGAAAGATTCATTCTTGTTTCATTCACATAATCCTCTTACCTACTTATTTACCTACACCTGTTACTCCTCGCTTAAAACACAGGTCGCTCACCAGCAAATTCCATCTAAACCTGTCCTCAATAATCCTTTCCACATCTTTCCAGTTGTTATTCATCCTTTTCATATGTGCTTATATTTCACAACACAATGTGTTCTTTGGACTTCCGCTGTTCCGTTTCCCTTCAGGTTTCCAAGTTAAGGCTTGCCTCGTGATGCAGTTTGATGATTCACGTAATGTATGTCCTATCCATTTCCATCGTCGTTTCCTAATTTCCTCTTCAGCTGGAGGCTGGTTTGTTCTCTACCACAGAAGGCTGTTGCTGGTGTTATCCGGCCAATGGATGTTGAGTATCCTGCGTAGACAACTATTTATAATTACTTCTACCTTCTTGATGATAGTTGTAGTAGTTCTCGAAGTTTCAGCTGCGTACAGTAGAACTGCCTTGACGTTCGTATTGAAGATTGTGAATTTAATATTAACTGATAGACAGTTGTTTTGAGTTCCATACGTTGTTCAATTGGAGGAATGCTGTCCTTGCTTTACCAATCCTCGCCTTTACGTCTGCATCTGACGCTCCTTGTTCATCGATGATGCTTCTCAGGTACATGAAAGATTCCACATCTTAGAGAGATTCTTCACGAAGTATGATTGAGTGGTTGTCCTTGGTGTTGCATTTGACGATGTTGGATTTCTCCTTGTTTATGCTGAGATCTACTGATACAGAGACTGCTGCTACACTGGCTGTCTTTATCTGCATTTGTTCGTGTGTATGCGATAGGAGTTCTAGGTGATCTGCGAAGTCCAAATCGTCTAATTTATTCTGAGCTGTTCATTCCATGCCATGTTTTCCCTCAGATATCGAGGTCTTCATAATCCAGTCGACCACCAGAAAAATGAGGGAGGGAGAGAGTGAACAGCCTTGTCTGTCCTTACTTGGAATGCATCTGTCAGCTGTCCTCCATGCATCAATTTGCACTGTAGTCCGTCTGGTGAGTTCCGGATAATATTGATAATCTTCTCAGGAACTCAGGAGTGTCGAAGAACGTCATCCTGTCTTCACTGTCAAATGCCTTTTCATAATCAATGAAGTTGATGTACAGTGTCGAGTTCCACTCAACTGATTGTTCGACGATAATCCGTAGTGTCTCAATTTGGTCTGTGCACGACCGATCCTTACGGAATCCAGCTTTTTGATCTCGAAGTTGGGCGTCTAGTGCGTCTTTCTTTCGGTCCACCAATACTCTGTTAAAGACATTCCCTGGTACTGACAGTTGTGTGATGCATATGTAGTCCTCACATTCACTCACATCTTCTTTCTTTGGAACCTTGATGGGGTGTCCTACTTTTCAGTCCATCAATTTTTGTTCCTTCTCCCAAATCTTTTTGAATAGAAGGTGAAACATGTTTGTACTTAGTTCGATGTCTGACTTTAGTGCTTCTGTTGGTATATTCGCGGTGTTACAATTAATGGTAATCGTTGTTAAATCTGATGTAGGTTTATCCGAATGAATCTGAAGACAGATCTCCTATAAGTCGGCTTCGCCGAACACTTTAGAACAATTAACGTGACTCGGAATATCTTCGGCTTCAACTGTGGTGCGTGTTTGCTTCAACAAACGGGGATTCAATGTAAAAGACTGAATTCTTATCCCATCATAGTACTTGACACAGGAGGCTATGAATGTCTTGATCAAAGCATCAGAATCTTATTTGAAAGCTAGTGAGAGCAAGTCAGTTTGGTGCCCCTCTAAATACAAAGTTCGAATGAAATGATTGACAGTATACTGCCTGTGTCAACAATGGAATTACGGAATGAACAAAAAGAGATATTTAATTGCACTCACATGTGTGAAACGCATTCAAAATCGTGGATAAAAGCGAAATTTGATCGTAGGAGGCTCCAATCTTATTGGAATTTAATAACGCCGACTGGTATCGTCAATAGCAAAATGAACATAAGTCTAATATACCGAAATAATGTATCCAATTTTGTCACAATTTAAGCATTCAGGATCATGAAGAAGATATGAGTTCCGAGAATGCAGTTTGCCACAGGACAAACATTTATTAATCCGTGTTCACCTAATTATGGTGTATTGGAGCTGTGTGTAGAAGTTAGTGGTTATCCATGCTGAGTAGCTTAGGAGATGACGCGACGATTTTCGAAGTAAACAATACTGAGTCCGAATACCACAGTGACACCAACTCTGTGATACTGGTGCAGCCAGCTGACGAGTCACAAATGGGATGAAGAGACACGCGTCCTGGATTCCACTAATGGCCGCCATCCAACTCCGCTTATATTATTTGCGAACTAATAGCAATAACGAGGTTACTCGCACGCGATGCACATATAACATGAAAAGACTGATCATTTTTCAGTCCTTAACATCAACAAAAACATTATAACAACCAATACAATCTTTGTAGAATGTTTTCCCATATTTCCATGAGATTGGGATCGATTATTTACATTACAGTGTGCTTTTTTAAAAATCTTCCATCTTATTTAGCAATGCTACGACAGGACTGTTACTAATTTATTGAACCTATATCTTTCCTCAATATTACTTGAGTATCAGCTGAACCCTATAGAATTATTTCATAATCAGCATTCATAACACCTAATTAACAATAGTCTGTCATCAAGCTTTTACTAAACACTGAATAATCGAATAACGGAGGAATGAGGTGCCTCGTTAAATGTTAATGCGGTATTCTGACATTTCAGTTTCAAACAACGAACATCGACAGTTTCAAATGATATTTTTCAGTGGTGAGACTTCATCAAACTGGACATTCACAACGGATTCATTGTTGATTACAATTGTCACATAATCACGTATACACGATACTGTTAATTCACAAATGGAATGCTGTAAACTCTTGTAAAACTAATCAGTTTGCACCGAATGAAAACAACCACGTCAATACAGAAAACCATATTTTATATTCTAAAAACAATCATGAATGTTGTGTGTATTTCCATGAAACAATCAGCAATTTATTGAAATGATTAACATAATCGAAAGTGTTTTAATCAAATGAAAAAGGAAAATAACAGAGTCAGAATGATGAAAACAACAAATAAGAAGGCGTTTGTGAGAATCATGGCATACTTCTCTTCTTTCTGTAAAACCATAACCCTATGACACATCCAATGCATACGACAATGAATGTGACAACTACCGGTACGATAATATACGAGTAATTGCGAGACTTCTTTTGCTCTTCATTTTCATTCGTTACTGTAGTCACATTCTGAAAAAGCAAAACAGTACAATAATTACTCAATATCGAACATTTACCAAATGAGTTTCAGTGTTTTCAGTAGTTTGCCTCAATTCATTTCTTAAGTCAGCTTCATTTACTGTTGGAGTTGTTTCTTCTTTTTCTTCGATAAGTGCTGGTTCTCCAGAAACGTCGACAATCGAGCTCTTCAGAAGAATGAAATAGTGGCAATATAACCAAATATTAAATATTTCATCATTCAATATACAGTATTTTCAGTATTGTTGACACAAGTGAATTCAACTAATAGTTACATAATTTAATTCTGTACTGTGTGATCAATGAGTAATGATTTAAGATATCTGCTACCGATTTGACAGTCAATGTGATAAGTACACATTATCCTACAATCAACAAACGACTAATATTTGTGTGATGAAATCTGTTTCCTGGATGTCATATCTTATCACAATGTAAATATTAATCAACAAACGTATAACTGTCGGTTTGATTGATGCAGTTCATACAAGATACACATTTTACAACAAGAAATCAGAAATATTTATACTGAACTTGAATTATAAGAGTTTTGGAAACCTCCACTAATCACTCAATCATGCTACACAATTTTCAACAGATTACGCTTTATCATTCAAACTGTTTTCATCGGTATGTTTCAATGGTTTCCGTAGATTTATGGTTTCATATTGGACATCGAAAATCTGTTCACATTCTATGAGCTGAAAAATTGATATGTTTCCAGGAATCAGTGTTAAACAATGCAGTGAAATGTTCTTCCGAGTAAATAGATTAACAAATATGCTGATACTGAATACAAACTGTGAAGCCTACCGATTACTTACTTTATTTTGGCAACCATTGACTTTGTGAGTATCCTTATCATTACTGGTAATGCACATATTGCCTTGTTCACACCACATACACGGTGTGTTCAAGATTTTTGCGCCTCGACATGCTTTAATCGACTTGTGGTTCGGACAATCTTTGGTGAAAACAATAAGGTGACTGCATTTCAATTTATCAAGCAAAACATCTGTGAACTACAAAACATGTAACTATAACTCAATGATATTATGGTAATTTTGCAGTTGAGTGACTATAACATTCAGTGTGAGTTTGTCATCATATTGCGCAATGTGAAATTCAGTGCATTTTCAATGTCATTCACATTTTACGACATCATGTTGATGTTGAACAAAACTACGTCCAATAATGAACGATGAGTTTTGACGAGCAAATTTCGTGGAATTCATTGACTGTGAACT
This sequence comes from Schistosoma mattheei, assembly GCA_944470405.2. Lineage (NCBI taxonomy): Eukaryota > Metazoa > Platyhelminthes > Trematoda > Strigeidida > Schistosomatidae > Schistosoma > Schistosoma mattheei. The sequence goes on along the minus strand of OX103947.1, from coordinate 91,396,953 downwards.
TTCAGGAATGTACATACTGTGCTGTCAAGCGTTCAGCCAAGCGTATAGCACTTGATGTTTGTGCAATTTCATTCCATGATGTCAGTTTTATGACTGAAAGATGGGTTGTATACAACGTCTACATATGAGCAGTGTCGAATTAAGTTGAAAACTCACTCACACTAACTACTTGGAAATCGGTACAAGAAAGTCAGTTGTTCAAAGACAGAAAGTACATTTTCAATAATGTGAATTCAATCGAACAAAAAAGAGGAAAGTAACATTGTTTATCAATTCATCGTTGAAGTTTTTCTTGTACAGACTTCATTCAATCTACTGTGGTGGAAAGTTTCAAACTGTATGGCCATACTACATATTCTGTGTGCTTTCAGATAGCACGTCAGTCTAGTTAGATCATGAAAAATTCATCTATAATAGATAATACATTATTCAACGAATATTGACGTCTATTTAAACAATAGATTATGGAATGATTCTCTCAGTTGTTGAAATGTTATTTCAACAAACTAACACATGATGAACTGGGCAATGTTCGTGGTTATTCACTGTAAGTACTCACGAAAAAGAAAACGTATTCATTCCATGAAAATCGTTAGTATATTTGATACTGTATTAATATCTCCTGACAGTGACAAGTTAAAATCTGACAAGTAACTTGTATATACCTTCAATTTACCGGTCGAGTAGGATAAAGTAAAGATTTTGGAAATTATGCTACTGCATTCAACATATTTAAAATTCCATAGCGTTTCCGCGATTCCGACACCACGTGGAAATTCACTATCATTTGGCCCGACCGTTGTTGCTACCTTGACGTGGTGGTCGAGCTTGCCTATCGTGATGTAGCAACCGAGCTATACTAGCTGGAACAACCGTTCCTCAAGGTCCTATCATGTCAGACAGGTCGGTTGAAGAGCGGTAAGACTAAAAGCAACAAACCCAAGGTCCGAAGGCGAAGTCGTACTGCTGACTGTACAGAGTTGTGACAGCAGTAAGGTGTTTCCTTCAGACAACCAGCATGACAGCGATGCTGCCTTCCCACAAGGAGGGGTGGGGTTAGAAAAGGTCGACCCTAAAAATGCACACCTCACCTTACCTCACGGATTTCCGTCTCCAGCGGTAAGGCCCTTCGAAGAACGGAGCTAACACGTCAAAACCTCCCACGAAAAAGCCGTGCGCGACCGGCCTCAAGCAGTTGTCCCTTGGGCACTGCGGTCACGCTCTCAGGTCACTGAGACCGCCTCTAATCCAATTTCTTTTTCAGGTACCTCCAGAAGAACCCTTCCACGGTGTGGGCAACCGGGAAGTGATAACCGCCCTCATACCTCTAACAGCATCCAAGACCACTGTATTCATAATCAACCTTCCTCTTCAATTCCTATTATTCCTTCTACATCGACTTTCAACTCTAAACTTCCTCCTTCGGCTTCCTCCTCAAGTGTAACCATAGCCAACGATTCTAGTGCTTAAACCTCTGTCCCAGGTCTACTGAAACCTCGCTCCAAACTACACATTGGAGCTTTCAACGTACGCACTCTATGTCAAATCGGTCAGCAGGCTTCCTTGGCTAAAACCCTAGAGTCTCTTACCATTGATGTATGCTGTGTCTCTGAAACACGCATACAGGATTCCAGTGTGGTCATTCACTTGACCTCACCTCGGCAAAACGTGAGCCAACGAGATACACCCTACGTGTATCTGGTGACCCGATGGCCAGCTCTCGTGGACTGGCAGGAGTAGGCATAGCACTAAGCACGAAGGCGGAACAAGCACTGTTAGAGTGGATCCCCGTCAACAATCGTCTATGTGCTGTTCGGATAAACGGCTCGTAAGAACTCGGAAGGATAGGGACACACGTCGTTGCCTTTTCGTCGTTTCTGCCTACGCTCCCGCTGACTGCAGCTCAGAAGATGTGAAAGATGAATTTTACAGAAAGCTGTCCGAACTTCTTCAGAAGGCTAAACGCTCAGACATAGTACTCATAGGGGGTGATTTAATGCTCAGATAGGCAGTTTAAACCAAACAGAAAGGCATTTAGGTGGATATTTTAGTATTCCGACACAGCGAACAGATAATGGTGATCGTCTGCTGCAGCTATGCTCAGACAATCGTTTATTTTTAGCAAACACAAATTTTAAGCATAAGGAGAGACATCGTCTAACATGGCGACCCCCTACACCAAACCAATGATGGACTCAAATAGACCATATTGCCATCAGTCATCGTTGGAGAGGGTCGGTAGAAGATTGTCGCTCATTCTGGAGTACCTGCTTGGACTCCGACCATGCCCTAATACGGGCACGCATCTGCTTGCGCCTCACTGGACGCAAAAAAGCCACATTAAAAAGACCCATTAGAACTGAGTTGAGTAATGAGAAAACCAAAAATAGGTTCCAAGAACAACTGAGTTCACACTTAGGTAGTTCTGAAAACGAGGCTGACCCAGATGTTGCTTAGAAAGACATACAAGCAGCTGTGGAAGCAGCAGTGACATCTATTAGCGACTTAAACCACAGAGTTACAAAGAACCAGTGGATTTCTTCAAAGTCTATCACAATGATGGATTCTCGCAAACTCGTTCCATCAGGTTCTGAACATGATGAAGAGCGACAACAAATTTCAGAAAACAGTTCAGCTGGCTTTCAGCTCTCATCTGCTCCCAGCCCAGAACGATAGGCGGAACATTTCAGAGAACAGTTCAGCTGGCCTTCAGCTACTCTACAACTACCCTCCATTCCCAGACAGAGTGAATGGAACATTGAAGTAGGTCCCCCAACTCTTGCTGAAGTTGAGAAGGCTATAGTTAATCTGGAACGAGGAAGGGCAGCTGGTCCAGATGGACTGGCTCCAGAGGTCTTTAAGGATGGTGGTCCAATTTTAGCGATTAGGTTGACTAATATTTTAGCTAAGATCTGGGAGTTAGACGTTATCCCATCTGACTGGTCACAATCACTTATCGTCCCAATATATGAGAAAGGGTCAAAATCATCCTGTGACAACCACAGAGGGATTAGTTTAACTAATATAATATCTAAAATACTAGCCTCGATAATTATCAGACGCCTAACTAAGACTCGTGAACTGCAAACACGAGAGAACCAAGCTGGCTTCAGACCTGGTCGTGGCTGCATCGACCACATATTCACCATTCGTCAGTTTCTAGAACACAGGCATACTTATCGGCGTCCGACAATGGTGGTCTTTCTCGACTTAAAAGCAGCATTTGACTCGGTAGACCGCGAGATTCTGTGGCAGTGTCTGTCATTGAAAGGCGTACCTCAGAAGTACATAAACCTTGTAAAGGCTCTTTACTCGAACACTACTAGTCGAGTCAGAGCTTATGGCGAACTGTCATCTACTTTTGCAACCTCAAGTGGTGTCCGTCAAGGCTGTCCACTTTCCCCATTTTTGTTTAACTTCATCATAGATCTACTGATGGAAATAACTTTCTCGTCGACTGAATTCTCGGGTATTGATCTCCATCCAGGAGGTCCACTTATCGACTTAGAATACGCAGATGACATAGTCCTGTTTGGTGAAGACGCTGACAAAATGCAGAGTCTTCTGGTAGCACTGAGCAACAATGCCAGGATGTTTGGAATGCGCTTCTCTCCCTCTAAATGCAAGTTGTTGCTTCAGGACTGGTCTGCGTTAACACCTGAACTAAGGATAGGGAGTGAAGTAGTCGAACGCGTTGACAACTTCACTTATCTTGGAAGTCTGATCAGCCCTAATGGGTTGGTATCTGACGAAATCTCAGCACGGATTCGAAAAGCTCGTTTGGCTTTTGCCAACTTACGTCACCTGTGGCGAAGGCGAGATATCCGTCTATCAATAAAAGGACGAGTATACTGCGCGGCAGTCCGTTCTGTTTTACTTTACGGCAGCGAAACATGGCCATTAAGAGTAGAAGACATTCGTAAGCTATTAGTATTTGACCACAGATGCCTTAGAAATATTGCTGGCGCCTGCTGGGATCACCGGGTAAGTAATAGTGAGGTTAGACGCAGGGTATTAGGGAATGATGGTAAATCAGTTGATGAGGTTATGAATCTTCATCGACTGAGATGGTTGGGCCACGTATTACGTATGCCTGAACACCGATTACCACGACGTGCAATGCTAACCGGTGCTGGAAATGGTTGGAAGAAAGTTAGGGGCGGCCAAACCAAAACGTGGCATCAGTGCTTGAAGTCACTAACTTGTAGTCTGAGCCATGTTGGTAGATGCAGACTACTTGGTTGGGGTCCGCGTGACTATCGTAACCAATGGTTGGAGACTCTTGGTGACATGGCTCAGAATCGATCACAATGGCGTCGGTGTATACACTCCCTGTATTCCCTTAAACTAAGAGATTAAAATCGCTTCATATCTTTCTTTCTACGAACCAATTCTTTCATCTTGTACTATATCTCTGTATACAATCTTTCTCTTATATATTACCACCTTTGACCTAACCACTGCTATGAATCCGGTGATCATCTCGTTGTGCTGATGCGGTACGGCGGATGCATATATGTACCTGGTCTTACGTTGTAGCTGAATGACTGACTGATCATTTCGTCCAAATGAAAAAAATAAATGACACTGTTAAGTCAATGCAAAATCAACTAACTGACTTATACCATACCAACTATCGCTGTATGGTTTTTGTCTAAGTAAATTTCATCAAAGTGATGACTTTTATCGTGGTCCAAAATGTGTCTCTAATCATTTTAAATATTCAACAGTGAATAGACGTTTGATTTGACGAGAGTTGAGATTGATGGTTAAATATCATTTAATAACTGACTGAAATTGTACATGAAAATTTCAATTTTATGAAATAGAAATTGTGCAACCAAGTGTGAGAATAGTCAACTCTGATAAAATAAGTTTGAACATACCCCCGGAAACTTCATACTCGACCAAAGTTTTAGTTTCGATCCACTTTCGAGGAACAGTAATAACAGCGGATACCGGTGCTTGTTCAAATAAGGTTTACAGAAAAAGACACTTAAAATATTGATTTACATTTTATGTATAACAACGTGTTTGCTCGTATAAGGAGCAATCAAATTTAGAAACAGTTTAATATCTTATCATGGATACAATGATGGTCAAACAGCATCCTCACGAAATATGCTTTAAATCACTTTTGGTTTCGAAAGTGATCATCGTCTAACCAGTAAATGAAAAATGATGTCGTTAAGTTTCTGATTTGTGTTATAAGCGTGTCAGCGCAACATCTTTAAAAAATATGTTTAACTCGTTAGAAATAATTTCACAAATTATCAACATTGAGGTTTACTGTGAAACGGCTCAGCAACACATTGCAACAGATCATCAGGTACTTCTTGACCAAATGCTTAAAGCACTTTCTCATACTCAATCGTTAAACACTGCATCCAGCCTAATCACATACACTAAACGCTTGCCTTGGAACTCAGCTTCATCTTTCAACAACATACGACCGTTTCAGCGTAGCGTGTGGTTTCAGTATTGTGTAAAACAACTATGAGTCCTGTTTGACAAAATATGCTTCCTTTTGTATTGAGTAGTATAAGAATAAGGACTACAGGTTTGACGAATTGGACAGTGAGTGAGTGAGTGAATAAAATAATGGCTGTATCATCTATCTAATTTGATCCTTCATATATCCCTGTCTGGATCAGTCAATCGGTAAACATATGCGAAATATTCCTTCAGATATCCAATGACTCTTCATCTCATGTGACATGACATGTGTTAATATACAGAAAATAAGTTACAAAAAGAAAGTGACATTTGACTAACAGATGGTTGTTCATGTATTTCATTGTAAATCAGAATATAAATGACATTTGTTACCTCCTACTTGACACATCAATTGACCGTAAACGGCCGAATACAATTCATTTTCCTCGATTTCCTCAGGAACCTGAAAAGATGTAATGGATGTCTGAGTCAAGATCTGTCAACACACTAACATCTATCACAAAAGAAACCAACCATTGAAGTAATGGTTGGTTGATTAACATTATCTTATACAAAGACAAATTATCATACTCACAGTGAGCATGCTGAACGTCTCACCTCATTTGTCAACTTCAGGGAAGTTAGATGAACGATCTTTCTATCTATCATGGAATGAGGTGATATACTGTGAGATGAATATCCACGTCGGTTGATAGAAATGTGATTGTGAATAACTGAAATGTTGCTGCACGTGAATGTGTAGTCATGTGGTGTGGTTGTGTTGATGTGGTCACTTCCATCCATTAGTGTTTGTTTCCCAAGAGAATGCTTTCCATAATGTGTTCTGATTACCTCGAAACAATAAAAACTGATTCAGTTCAACACACATGACACCTTTCATCTTAAAAGCCCACCCTGGCTGCCTGTATTCCGAATGGGTGAATTAATAAAGTCTGACATTAGAAAAGTTACACACATGCAAGAGTGGACTCTTCAAACATCTGATCTTCAGAAGACGTAACGAAGCTTGACAATATATAATTGTTCCTTCGTAGTGTGGTGTGGGCTACTTATATCCATATAAGAAGTACATGACATTAGGCAGGAACAGAATGTCTGGTAGCAGAGAAACAAGAGGATCGAGCAGTAAAGATTGAAAACAGAATGCAATTTGTGTGAAAATGCCAGAACAATGAAGTTTGAGTAATTTTAAGACAATTGGTGGACATTTTGCAAATTAAGCATTTACTATGTGATTGTTAGATTTTATTAACAAGTTCTGTAATTTCCTATCAAATATATTCGATTGCTCTCACTCATGTTCTTGTTCATAACAATAGTACTCTGACGTACACTGTTTGAACTTAGTCGGCGCGAAGACACCAGGATTTCTTCAGTTGACTGCTAACCATTCACTCTTTTATAAATGTGCTAGAATAAAGTGTGTCACAAAAGGATTGTTAATGGTTTCATATAGTCTGTATGCACGTGAACAAAGGTTGATCTCGCTCTGTCGTCATCAATGTATCTTGATGCATTCGACTGTATTGAATTGCAATAAATAGTGGAACAATCTGAAGGATTTGAAACAAAACAACTGTGACATTTAATTGTGCGACTTACGTTCTCGTAATACAAAGATATCTTCCCGCTCGGATGTATGAGATTTAACACCTTCAATTCAACATCTGCACGAAGAAAACTGTCGTTATTTAAAATTTCAAGAATTTATGATGAACATGTTATTGTCAGATGTGACATTGTATGTGTCTACCCACACAGTGATCAGATTTAGGCAGATATTTACCGTGTTATCCCAAATGATTTCTTTAGTTGAATTCGAAGTAAATATAATCTGCTGGACGTCATGCAACTCCGCATGTAGCTCTCCTACAATTACTTACACTCCCGAGATCGGGTAAAGAAGGAGGGTTGAGCATGAGGTCAACAATCTCATACGGTAGAAAACAATCTTCCTAAAACACGCCAACCAGAATAAACGAAGTTAACATTTTAAACTCTGCCCTAAAAGCTTAAAGAAGAATTAGGACGCCTCAGCATAAAAACCGAGATTCTTCGGAAGTCATGAGACCGATGACAATTGTAACAACATGAGCAACATCTTATTTGATTACATGGAATGTCTGGACAGTGAATGATACAAGGAGAGCTAATCAAGTAGCTACTGAGATAAGGAGTACCTCCTTGACGGTGCTCAGAATAAGTGAAACCTATTGGATCAAATCTAGTCACGAAGAGGAAAATGCTTCACACACTCAGGGAGTTGCTCTAATGCTGGTCAAAGTTGCACAAAATGCACTTGTAGGATGGGAATCTCACGGATCCAGAATCACTAAAGCATCGTTCAACACAAATAAAAACGGGATCACGATGAATGCTTTTCAATTATACGCACCCATCGATGATAACAACGACAACGATAAAGATCAGTTCTACGATAAGTTGCGATCAATCATAGCGAAGTGCTCAAGACAAAACCTCATCATCCTAATGGGAGATCTAAACGCAAAAGTCGGAATAGACAACACCCGATATGAAGATGTCGTGAGACGACATGGATTGACTGGGAGAGAGAAAATAAAATGGGGAGAGATTTGCAAATCTGTGTGCATTCAACAGAGTAATGCTGGACCGAAAGAAAGACGCACTAGACGCCCAAATTCGAGATCAACAAGCTGGATTCCGTAAGGATCGGTCGTGCACAGACCAAATTGAGACACTACGGATTATCGTCGAACAATCAGTTGAGTGGAACTCGACACTGTACATCAACTTCATTGATTATGAAAAGGCATTTGACAGTGAAGACAGGATGACGTTCTTCGACACTCCTGAGTTCCTGAGAAGATTATCAATATTATCCGGAACTCACCAGACGGACTACAGTGCAAATTGATGCATGGAGGACAGCTGACAGATGCATTCCAAGTAAGGACAGACAAGGCTGTTCACTCTCTCCCTCCCTCATTTTTCTGGTGGTCGACTGGATTATGAAGACCTCGATATCTGAGGGAAAACATGGCATGGAATGAACAGCTCAGAATAAATTAGACGATTTGGACTTCGCAGATCACCTAGAACTCCTATCGCATACACACGAACAAATGCAGATAAAGACAGCCAGTGTAGCAGCAGTCTCTGTATCAGTAGATCTCAGCATAAACAAGGAGAAATCCAACATCGTCAAATGCAACACCAAGGACAACCACTCAATCATACTTCGTGAAGAATCTCTCTAAGATGTGGAATCTTTCATGTACCTGAGAAGCATCATCGATGAACAAGGAGCGTCAGATGCAGACGTAAAGGCGAGGATTGGTAAAGCAAGGACAGCATTCCTCCAATTGAACAACGTATGGAACTCAAAACAACTGTCTATCAGTTAATATTAAATTCACAATCTTCAATACGAACGTCAAGGCAGTTCTACTGTACGCAGCTGAAACTTCGAGAACTACTACAACTATCATCAAGAAGGTAGAAGTAATTATAAATAGTTGTCTACGCAGGATACTCAACATCCATTGGCCGGATAACACCAGCAACAGCCTTCTGTGGTAGAGAACAAACCAGCCTCCAGCTGAAGAGGAAATTAGGAAACGACGATGGAAATGGATAGGACATACATTACGTGAATCATCAAACTGCATCACGAGGCAAGCCTTAACTTGGAAACCTGAAGGGAAACGGAACAGCGGAAGTCCAAAGAACACATTGTGTTGTGAAATATAAGCACATATGAAAAGGATGAATAACAACTGGAAAGATGTGGAAAGGATTATTGAGGACAGGTTTAGATGGAATTTGCTGGTGAGCGACCTGTGTTTTAAGCGAGGAGTAACAGGTGTAGGTAAATAAGTAGGTAAGAGGATTATGTGAATGAAACAAGAATGAATCTTTCAAGATGAATGTCAGACGCTTATTTGTCGAGGGTATGCTACACGCTTATTTTCATATTGAAACAATAAATCTTCAAGCTTCTAATCAGATCTGATACTTGTAGATATATATTCGCATTGACGCAATATTATCTACAATCACTCATGAAACAATCGACTTTAAGCATGCATGACGTGAGCCGTGGACTGTTTGTTTACAAAGAGAACTTGGCAATTTAATTGTTTGTGTAACACATTGGTAAATCAGTCGATCAGATGACTCTGATCACAATATTTGTTAAAGATGAGAATTGAATAGCCTTATGTTTATCGTCTTAACAATCTCATAATTTGAAAGAATAATATATAAGTATGACTGTGTATTGAGTAAATGTTTAAATGAATGAGATGTTCACAGAAATGGCTTTGTAATGCACACAGGTGTACCTATTTTTATAAACGGACTTCTCATCATGTTTCTTTAAAGTATGTCAACGAAGATGAATCTCTGTATTCGTCTGTTCACAAGTGGAATGAGACTGTGACTTGATTTATCCACAATAATCTATCTATTACTCGTCAAATCTAGTATGTTCGTGCTGATTTCAACTGTTATTTATGTCTCAATCAATGTGTTTAAACAATCCGTAGATTCCATATAGAGTTTCGGTCTAATTTTTCAGAATGTTCACGCTTTATTACTTCAGCCAATTTTTGAAAAGAATTCAGTTACTCGTGCCGAATGGAAAACGTGAGAGTAATTACAAGGAATGATGGTGTAAGTGTTAATATGTCACATATGTTCAAACAATCATTTAATGGATACATACTTTTACCATCAACGATTCGGTGAAAAATCATTCGTACAGCTAACAATTCCTCTGAAATAATGAAAGGAAAATTAAATTGCGGAAGTCCAAAGAATACATTAAGTTGTGAAATATAAGCACATATGAAAAGGATGAATAACAACTAGAAAGATGTGGAAAGGATTATTGAGGACAGGTTTAGATGGAATTTGCTGGTGAGAGGCCTATAATCCTCCTCGAGGAGTACAAGGCGTAGGTAACTTGCCGTTCATCGTGGCCAATCCAAATACTAATTCCTTCTTTTCGGTTTAAGTTGTTCTCTAGCCATGTTCCATGAAGTGATCTGTGGTGTAGTCAGTGATGTAAAAGTTGTTGACATTTTTTCAATTGATTTCAATATTTTCGGTTCTCATAAAATATATCATGATCAGTGACTTACTACTTCCTCACGTCGTCTGCTTGAAAAAGCATTTGCCGTTTATTCAAATAATTGTTCCTTTCATATATCTGGTATTGAGCGCCTTGGATATTAGGCTGATGTCAATGGTTATAGACAAGATATGAAGCGACAAGTTTCACTTACAGATTATCCATCCCCAAAATATCCCACACAATTACACCCACTACTAGGTGCTTTTCGTTGCTGTTCGCTTTTTATATCCGATTTTCTTTATCGTAAAATCTCACTACTTCGAGACTTGAGATATGTACTATGGACTATGCATACATACTGTGAATGTACACAGAATAATCGATAACAGACTGTTACGGACACATATGCGGTAAAAATATTTGTGTACGGAATAGTGGACAGATAATATCAAGCATTAGTTTCCTCTGACTGTCAAATACTCTCCAAACATTGATATTCTATGATGAAATTATTGCTATCTTAACCGCTGAAATCCACTTCATGTGATGACTAGGGACTGGTTTCAAGATGGATTCCATGGAGTTCTAGAGAGAAGCTGTGATCAGTGCATTTCATCCATGTGTGTTGAAATGCACTTACTCACTGAAGGCAATAGTGGACAGTCGCACAATACCGTGGATTAGTTGAAATGAGACATTAAAACCATTGGACGCCGGCCGACTCAATGGTCTACAGGTTAAGTGTTCGCACGTGAGACCGATGATGCTGGATTCGAATCTCACTGCTGGTGAGTTCCGTACTGTGACGAGACGACCGATTGACGCTTCCAGGTTCTCAATGGTTGTCTAACATTCATCGATTCCTGATCTCAATCAAAAATATGACAATCTCCATAGCTCCACACTTAAAACTTTTGAACTGATCAAATTATTTACCATCATACAATAGTTATTCACCACTTTGATTTCAGTCAATACTCATATTATGTCATTCTCTTGATTTTAAAGAAGGTGAAAACCAAATGATTCTATGAGTAAACGACCACTCAACTCACTGGAAATTAGATGGCGAATGGTCATAGTGTTCATTCATAGTTAGAGTGAGACTTTCTATGAATTGACAGCCAAATGAATTGTTTTCACTTCATTTTATATTTAGAAAAGTATCAATGTTTTGTAAAATGAGAAATTCACTGATTTTAGTTCCGTGAATGTATGTAGGTGAAGGTCAGTCACATCAGCACATCATTGGAATGCGATAAGTTCTATTCTAATTAAGATTCATATTACGCCCACCATACAGCATACAGTAAACAGAATACCATATTGTTTGAATAAGAGATGAAATGAAGTGGTAGACGACAACAAACTATAATCAATGATGTTTCTGTAGACACTTGAGTTCAACAGAAATATGCTCATTAACTAAATGCTCAAATAATTTACGCTGAGAATAGAAAATAGTAAATTTTACTTTGAAGATTGTATAGGAAGTAACAGAAATGATAGACGTTGGTGTTTAGTTTGTATCGGACAGAATTCGCAGTTTATCAAATCTTATTCTCAAATGCAAGCTATTTAAAGGCCTTTGTATTATTCAAGAAAATCGATCAAACGCCATACATCAGGCCGTTGGAAAGTGTGCATCTGTTTTCATAATTGGTCTAGAGGGGCTGGTCATTAACTACCTACTGTCCACTTACGTAGAATACGACTGAAGTGATTTGATAAACAATCACTTTAAAAACAATAATATTAACTCATTCATAAATTTGGATGCTCATTATCTATGTAGTTTCAACTATTTATTCATTTATTCAATCCATCTATCAGAATCATCAAGTGGATGATAAGCTGTCATGTATGGACTATGGTTATGTTAATAGACTTTTCACTAGCCAATAGATGACCACTGATTAATGTTATTCCCATATTTCATAGTTCCAAAGAATCTGTCACTCAACATCATTCTATTATAGTTGAATTATCTAAAACGTCTCAATCTTTATAGGCAAAGATGGATAGCGGCTGGCAGTGGGATCCAGTTTGACACACGTTTTATCCTATTTGGAACTCGTCAGCTGAATGTACCTGCATCTCAGATTGAGTGTTCACTCTGGGACTTGCGTCAAACTCCATCGTATTATCCACTTAGTTAATAGCATCTGATAGTCACTTGCTTGTACAATCAGGTGAAGTTTACACTCTCTTTTCTATTGTTTGTCTTAATCTTCTCAATAAGAAAATGATCACTTGCAGTCTTAATCATCGATGGGAAGACTCAAACGAACAATACAAAATGAACAAGAATAATAATAATAATAAGACAATTGATTGAATAATGTACGTTCAACCTGGAATATTGAAATGAACAATTTGTAATCCACTTATTTCAAGAAAAGATCACTGTGAGTTGGAACGAATGAATATTTGAAGGAGGAGATCATTGTTCAATATCACAGAAGTAGAGAAGAAATAGTTTCATTGTTTGCCAATAAGACAATTGTACTAAAACTCATTAAACAGTGTCTATGTTGATTCTTTTGTATATCAGAGAAATACAAATTGTTACATGCGTTTAGTTAGGTAGTTAGTTATGAAACAAGTTTACTCATAAAACGGTTTATTCAGTCTTGAGAAATGACTGCAAATGGATAGACGATTTGTTAATGAGAAATGAATTCCAAGTGGATATTAACAAGAAATGGAAGTAATGAATTGTTCAAAGACAGAATTGTGTTCTGAAACAGTTGAATATCTTAATTAAGTTATCCACTTGAACGAAGTTTACTTTTAGCTCACATCATGAACTGACTTTCAGTTAAACAACCATTGAAAAGTATGAAGTATTAGACAGATGTTTGGTGGTGATATGGAACTCTTAACGAATGAACAACTATGACTTCAGCAGGAGTCGATCTTAAGACCAGTGATTTGATACCTTGTGATTTATATTCGTAAATTCAGTGTAATGGCGGTATTACGCAGTTGTCGTTCATTGCCACAGATGACCATTGCCAAGGTCATGATGACGCACTCCTGACTTATTGCATACTTGGATGAAATAACAGTCCAATGTTGTTGAACTGAAATTAGCTTGTGATACAAACTAGTAAGTGAATAGTCATCACTAACTTTTCAAACTAAAGTTTTATTATTTATTGAAGAATAAATGGTACCCTATAACTCGTTGTAAAAGAGAAGACTTTCTGATTAAAAGTTCTCAATCTTAATATTCCATTATCTACTTTAAAAACAAGCCAGAATTGTGACTGAGTTTAAACTATTGTGCCCATTTACCAACAACTGGTGAGTTGCCCATATACAAACCGGATATAAAAGTCATATCAGGCAATCCAGTGACCAAACAGCAGTATATAATCACCAATTTAAACATTGAAAACACAAAATTCAGTGGAAAGATCTCTTTCCAACCAATTTATTTGATGCAATTAGGAGTTCTATCTTTGAACATTCAGTAGACACGACCGACTTCACGAATCCACTTGTTGATTTTAAGACTGTTTATAGAATTCGTTCAAATCTATCAAGATTTATTCATGTTTAGGTTTTTTACTATTCATGAACTGAAGTGTGTCTTATCTTCATCTTACCATGTCCTTAGCCAATTATTATTAATATTAATCGTAAAATATATTTACACTTCGCTTCCTACTCGCAAGCGGGGTCGAGAATTCCAAAGAAGCCATTAAAACGAATACCTCTGATGTTCTAGAGAAGATTCTGTTCATGAAATTTCAATCTAAACGGGATATATCTCCAGAGATCCTTAAAAGCCAAATGTTGAGATTTCTGTAAACAGAATTTATTTGAAGAAACTCGAGATTGTGTTTTTCGTTGCATATCTGATTCTTGGATATTTCGGGTATAAACTGATACTTTGATTTCTCTCAAGGTGAATCGATCAGCTTACTTGCTCTCGTTCATCAGGATACGTTGGTTAGAAAAACATATGCTTCCGAAGAATGTGAGTTTGTCAACGACACTTTTGCTAAACACGAGGTCAGTTTTAGTCACATGTTCCCCGCCGAAATGTTTATTAAAGAATTATCTTCCTAATCCCAAGATGAAGCATGTAAACAACCTACGAATTCATGAATGTCAATCTGAAATGTTCATCCTGAAACGAAATGTTCACTGAAGTTAGATGTGTAAATCAATGAATGCCAACAAAGTGCTCTAAATGTTTATCGTTCGTCGTCAATACTTGAAAGAATAGATAGGCACCATGTTGGAAGTTAATCAGTTCAAATATCTTAGATTCACAGAAGATCACTCGCGACCTAAATATCTCAATAATAAAATATGAACATATGAAGCTGAATGTTATTGAGAGCATCAGTACCACTAAAGATTACAAGTAGGCTTTCATGACGAGTGCTAGCCAGCATGAAACTTGCGTCAAGAACGGTTTTCTATTTACCAAGTCCAACCAACTAACAACTCAACTACTTACACTAATGGTTATATCGATAAGATTCGATGATCAGTAAAGAATTAGACAAGCATAACATTGATCACTACTCAATCATCATTCAGTAGTATAATTCAAATTTGTTAAAATAAATAAACCTCTTCTACTGAAAGACTAATTAAGTTAAACATGAATTTGTGTTGGTCATTCACAGAACTCATCTGATCATTATGCACGATATCAATCATTAAGTCTACTTGATCATCATGCGCGTTTCATCTTGATTACAGTTTAAAATTACAAAAACACTAATTTAGATAAATCATTGTGACCGATGATTCACCTGCAATAGCTGCTGCCATCATGCAGGTGTATCCCAATGCTCACCATATTTTGTGTCGTGTACACCTTGTTCGCAATGTGATAAAGAGGGTAACTGTACCGTTCACTAACATTAACCCATTAACCGTAAATGTAGAGGGTACGATCAGAAATTATACAACTTTTTTTTCGCCTGATGTTCAGTCGAACGGTAGAAAAGTAAATCAAAATGTGCATAACATTATTTTGTAGTTTTAACAAGGTATAATCCCTAATAGAAATATCGGACGGAAAGTTTGTTCGATATGTCAGAGACCACCTATTACCGAGAAAACACAAATGGTCTACAATTTTGTTGAGACAAGTCATCGAATTTTGAAGATGCATCAACTGAGTCGAAAAACACCGGCGCTGAGATCTATTTTCAGTGTGCTACTTCGCACTGGATATTGGATGGAAGCAAGATTACAGAAATATACATCAGATTGCCGGATAAAAGCCAACATCGGTCAAGAGCCAGCAATGCGTGGACTTCAGGAAGGACTGACACGAGCTGCATGTCAAGTACTGAAGCGACACCTGCGCACTCCTATAACGGAGTTTGTAATGTCTGTTGACTTATTCACAGCTGTGGACGCAACGGGCACTAACAATGTACACCGCGATTCCATGCGCTGCTCCTGTTCATTTTCCATTGGAAACGGTCTGCCATGTCGGCATATATTGGCTTGCTGTACACACAGTATTACTGATGTGAACGTACAGTCAATTTGTTATAGGTGGTTACACTCTGATACTTATCTGACTCATATTGCAGTTGAGAATAATTTCCCAATACAAGTGAGCCAGCCGAGCATGAAGAATACAGTGATTGCGTTAGTCAGGCGACTGTCTGAGGAACAATGCAGTTCACTTTATAGTCATGTTTATCAAGAACTTTACGGTAGACTACCACCAACACCGTTGAACTTACAGGCAGAACCGCAGTTGTACACTGAAATAAGAACCTCGACTAACGTTGCAACGCCGTCGATGCACTGAGGAAATGTTGATTTGGATGAAACGTTAAGTAACGACGAGGATGAAGTAGTTTCTATAACTCCGAATAGTTAACAGAATAGGACATCCAAAATGAAGAAGATGAAGAGAACCGTTTGTGTGACATCTGTAATCTTGCACAGCCGCCGTGTGAAACCATCATCATTGAATTGATTAATGTGATTAAAGGTCATATAGTAAATGTAAAAAGAAATAAGAATATTAGCCGTTTCATGAATACAAAAGTAACAAATTTATATTCTTGTTTTATATTAAAAGTACCTGAAACCAGAACTATGCGTACGTATGAATTACGTCTGATCGTCAACTAAGCCTTCATTGTTATTCATAAATACTGATTATATCACCGTATTCATTTGCACACCCATATAACTATTAATTACTGGTACAATCACACTATACAGCTATAAGTTCATAATTTTAATATTTTATAAAGACCGAAAATAAGGCATGACATTTATGAATTTGATAATGTAATGTGTTAACAATGGTGAACGTCTACATCTGTTACGACATATATATTTACAAATTAAAAAGGTCATTCATGAAAGGTCGGGACGATTTGCAGTGAAAACACTTTACTGCATAATAAGTGCAACAGCATTCGAGCGAAATTGAAAATCCAAAAAAATTTTACGTCAATTAAATGCATAGTAGGAGACATTTATTGAGTCAGTCAGACGACGTTGGCTTGTTCATTGACACTTCATGTAACTGATCTTTCAAATGCTTGTCAAAAATGGTTACATTCATAATGTCTAGACATAGTTCAGGTTTCATATTACGCCGGTGAACAATATTCACACATGACTGATTAAACACACACTAGTTTCCATTACGACCAAAAAAATTTTCTAATTCTCATTATAAATGACCATTTACAAAATAAACGTTCACTAAATATGAAGTGCCTATTGCAGAAAAATTCTTACATATTTGATACACCGTCCAAAGTCAGTTCATTAAATGATGATCTACGGGTTGCTTCAGCTGAATTATTCATATTGCAATCAGTCATTTATCATGATGAATTATTGATATGTTGATTTGTTTCTCCGATGAACAGACCATTTGTGTTACTAAAAAATAAAACAAAAACTTATGTACACACTTCGGTGTCTAATTTGTTTATTTCATGCAATTGGTTCCCTTTATGAATTTAATTAGAGCAAGAACAAACATTGATGCACAATAGGTTTGTAAACAGCTGACGAGAAACCTCGAAATAATATGAATTCATACTATTCTGCATCAATGTTTGTTCTTGGTCAATTTGTTTATTAATTGGGTATTCAACATTTGACTACCGACCGAATTCACTAATCACTATTATCAAATAGGTAAACCGATTTTCAGTTCCCTTTTTCACTCAACCTTCTTTTAATGTGATACATCTAAGTAGTCGTCGCAACATAACTAACGAATTTAATTAATGGTTGACATGAAATCACTTGATCGGAAATCAAAAATTTATCTCACTATACACATTCACTAACAGTAGGATTGGAATTAAGTTGGTTTTGGTGGAGTTTTGTTCTCTGAGCCGGATGGTTTGGTCGTGGATCTTTCATCGTTCTTCTGAACGACATCATCAGCACAAACTTGGTGTTTTTTTCTTAAAATCTCTTAATTTCTTACAAGACTAAGATTACACAAAAAGATTGATTCATTATCATTAAATTTCAAGTGTAAAAATGCAGATTTTGAATTCCAATCACAGCTCTAGATGCCATTTCAATTTCAACTAATCAGCTTACAAAGATGAACAGTTTACGACTAATTACAAAATGATTAAAGGTAACAAAATGTTTGTTAATTTTCACTTGAGCACACACTTGAAAAACAACTACACCAATCACCGATCGCTAAATTTCTCGTTCACACCCTACAATTTTTTTAGAAATGGGTGGTAGGGAATGTTAATTGCCGTGGCCTCAATGTCAACCGTGTATATATGATTGTGTGTGTTCATGTGTCACGTTTGGAATTGTTTCGAATATTGATTGACTGATGAAATGATTTCATGGAAATTAGATTCATTTGTATGTTCTACACTTCAAATATTTCTTACAATTAATGTGCTATTGTAAATCAGATTTGAGATTAAATGATGAATTCATTGTAAATCATCTTTAATTGATACACTTTGCATTAACATTCTATCTGAATTACTCAGGTTTCGTTGAACTTGAGGTTATGATTTACATATTATAATCTTTGTTCTGAAAAAAAACACAACTTATTCATTTGTAATGTTGTAGGGTTCGAAAAACTTGATCACGATGGGTGTTTCAATGTATCTTATCCTAACATTTATTCTCTATGTATTCATGGTTGTTCACTATTATGAATCCAACCTCCCCCCCGCGCCCTCTACTTCAATGTGCAATGTTAACCGACACAGAAACAGATTGTAAGAAATCTGATGGTAACCAAACCCAACCCAACCATGGCATCATTTCTTAAAGTCACTAACTATTAGACTTAAACATGTAAGTAGATGCCAAATATTTGATCAAGATCTAATACTTTGAATAAAATGATTCAGAATCGTATATCTACTCATCTTTTCTTTAAGATTCTTAAGTTTCAAAATCATTTCATAACTTTTGTCCTACAAATTAATTCTTTATTCTTGATTCCTATTCTCTATGACTGATTGTTTTTTTTATATCATCGCTGATATTAAAACTTTGGTTATTATTCACTCGGTGTTGTTTTACTTGAAATCTTCCAATTGTCATTTAGGACTGCAATTGATCAGTCTCTTATTGACACATGTGCATCCTGTACGGATTGCCTCGATATAGCCTTAAGTCACAACCTTTATAAGCAAAGATGGACAGTGACTAGCAGTGGAATACAGGACGCACGTTTCGTCCTATTTGGGACTCGTCAGCTGGATGTATCTGCATTCTGGAGTTGACGTTCACTCCGGCACTCGAACCCAGTACCGTTCTCTTCAAACGCCATCTCGTTCTTCACTCATCTACTGAGTCCTGATAGCAACCTATTTGTGCAAGTAAACAACATCAAGCGAATTTAAAACTTCATGCAAATGAACAAGCAGGTGGTGGACAACGTGATGGCGTTTGAAGCTAACGGTACTGGGTTCGAGTGCCGGAGTGAACGTCAACTCCAAGATATAGATGCATCCAGTCAACGAGTCCAAATTAGGACGAAATGCGAGTTCTGTATTCCACCTGTAGCTTATAACGATAACAATTTTTTAGTTGAAACTAATGACAAAATAATCGAAAATTAGTTTCTAAATTTGATTATGTGATATCTTCAATAAATTTGTTGTTATATTCGAGAAATAAATAAAAATTAGGCCTTGAGTTCGAGCCCCGCGTGGTGCGGGATCGTGGATGCGCACTGCTGAGGAGTCCCATGCCAGGACGAAACGGCCGTCCAGTGCTTCCAGGTTTTCAATGGTGGTCTAGCTTCAACTGACTCATGATTTCAACCTGTGAAATTTCTAAAACTCTCCACAAAACCCATTCTGAAAATTATGTAGTTACTGTGCTTAATTACTTGTGATTATTCAACTATTATCTTAACACAACTGCCTTGATAATGATAATTCATAAATAGTACAGAATGTATTCACTAAATTACATAACAATCTTCTTTAATGAAAATCAATAAAGAAATATTTGTACTTCTGTTAAGGATAATAATAATAATAATGTCCGAAAAACAATCTACATAAAACCTACAAAATAATCTGTAGTAATAATGGAAAGTCAAAATGAATTTGAAAATACCAATATGTGTATGGTGTTAGACTAGGAGGTCGTTCAATTCTGTTGATGTTCATATTCAAGTTTTCTATTATATTCTCGAGTTCAACCTGATGCTTGAAACTAGAAAACAAAGAAAAACGAATAGAAAACTCTCGTAGCTAACTGTATGAAAACGATTACAAACTCATATAACTCATTTATTCAAGGGATATCTATATATGTCCCTCGTATAATTAAGCTAACTCCAGACCACTAGCGTTTAATCACCAACAATGTTCATTCCATCATTTGGTTTTGATCTAAAATGTGCACTTATTCATGTGATATGGCCATATTCATTGAGCCTATCATGTGCAATTATAACTTTTGACAAAATATTACGGAGAAAATTCGACAGTGTTTTCGAACAATCTATTGAGTGAGTGATTAGAAATTCCCTTATTTCATCCAATCGACTAGATAATTGGAAGTTTTCTTAACAACTATTGAATGGTAGTTATTCTACCATATTACTAAATGATTGAAGTAGAATATGTACTAATCGTAAATCTAATATCATGTAGTTCCGTTAATGTATACTACTCAGAACGACTACTTAGAAGGAAACAAAACTTAAATTAGGAATTTTTTTGGTCATGTCATGTCGCCAGTTGACCGAATTCAAAAATGTAAATAATTAAAAATCAATTCAGTGGTCTGCAATACAGTTGCCTTTCTTTCGTCTTAAAAAATGTAGGTTCAGTGCCCTGTCCAGTACATACTGCTGAAAGATTTCATACTTAGATGAAAAAGCTCTTCGATGCTTCCTGGTTATCAATCCTTATGCAATTACAGTTAATCCATAATATTAAAATTCATTGTCGAAATTCTTTACAATAGCCTATGACTAGAAAAAGGAAAAGCAGTATTCTCTGATACAACACAGAATGCACCAATCCAATCACAATTGACGGAGAAGATTTGGAAGGTGTATAAATCTTTACATATTTGGGCATCATCATTGATGAACACAGTGGACCTGATGCAGATATGAAGGCGCGGATCGGCAAAGCAAGAGCAGCATATTTACAACTGAGGAACATCTGGAACTCAAAGCAACTGTCAACCAACACCAAGGTCACGATTTTCAATACAAATGTCAAGACAGTTCTACTGTATGGGGCAGAAACCTGGAGAACTACGAAAGCCATCATCCAGAAAATACAGGTGTCTATTAACAGTTTTCTACGCAAAATACTTCAGATCCGTTGGCCGGACACTATTAGCAACAACGTACTGTGGGAGAGAAAAAACCAGATCCCAACGGAGGAAGAAATCAGGAAGAAGCGCTGGAAGTGGATAGGACACACATTATGGGAAGCACTCAACTGCGTCACAAGACAAGCCTTCACATGGAATCCTGAAGACCAAAGGAAAAGAGGAAGAATAAAGAACACATTACGCCGAGAAATGGAGATGGACATGAGAAAAATGAACAAGAATTGGATGGAACTAGAAAAGAAGGCCAGGACAGAGTGGGTTGGAGAATGCTTGTCAGCGGCCTATGCTCCAATGGGAGTAACAGGCGTAAGTAAGTAAGTGTATGAAACACCTGAACTGGATTTTTAATCAGTTTTTAACAGTATAATTTGGAATGAAGTATTTTTTCCTATTCGTTTTATAGTCTCTGCGAATGAATGACTTGAGGGATTTGGGTAGATTTACTAGAAGTTAGATGTTGTTAGGCATTACCCTCCCACCTTTCCCTTTTTCTCCGTTTACATTCTACTGCCAACCGATATTTTTACATCTGTATCCTTTTTGATTACACTTTATGTGAATTTCTACATGTTATCTAGTGATATTATGCACACTTACTAACTTTTGTCCAACTTCTGTGACAGTCATGATCAATACTGAAGCTCTAATAGTCAGTTTTTTAATTAAAAAAAACAACAACTTTTTTTTCAATGATTGTGTTACTATGCTCAGTAAATAATTATTCATAATCTATATGTATTGCTTATTGTCACTGTGGCAAAGAGAACAGTACAGGTTTTACGATTCTACAGCTTTGAGAATCAGTTCACTGGAAAACAGAACTCTTTATTGAATCAGTCTATTTGATTTTTAATATCTCTGTTAGTCTATTCCACCTATTTAAGATATTTTTTATTCACTTACCACTTTATCATAGATTAGACCGGTAATTCTTAAATCTTTCTAACCAAACACGGTGAAACTATAATTTATGAACGAACCAAATCAGGTGCACGGTAACAGGTCTCGGATTTTGGCGTGAAATTCACTTGTTCATTTGGCTAAATAGAGTTTTATCACTATAGCTGATGTCAGTTCGTGATGAAAACCCTAAATCTAATTCCTAACCTTAGCAATCAACTGTAAATCATAATTCTAATTCCTTGCACTGGTTTATAATCCTCATTGGCCTATAGTTATCATGTGGACACTCTCAAAGTCAGTCCAGCATCACTCGAAGGTCGTCCACAAATTAAAGTCTCACCCCAAACACTTAACATTAAGTATTTCCGAAGGGATTTTTGTGGATATTTTATAGTCATTTCAATGGTTGCAATCATGAGTCAATTCGGACTTCTCAACAGTTGACATTGAATTGTGTGTCATTATGATTTGAAGATTTATCGATCTGTTTAGATTTATCACTATGCAACATACACAACGACTTGTAAAAAGAACTTTTTGTTGTTGTTGGTATTTCATTATTTTGAATTATCTTTTTTTATAGGATAACTTATCACCATCTACTACAAGACTATTTCAACAAAATCAACATCAGAATCATTATTATAACAAAAAAGGAACATTTTCATCAGTACCGATTGGTTGATTAACATCATTCATTTTACTGGTTTTCATTCTTTTATCCATATAGGGTTATAGAGCAACTTATCTATTTCTTTTTCAATGTTTTGTATTAAGCTTCCTAAAATTAATGAACATCTTATAAGTAACTGAATTCAGAAATATGAACGATTGAGTTCTAACTCAAATGGTTTGAAGAGAAATCTATGTCTGCACAATGAATGATTGAAGGTCATGAATGAAACCAGTGATCTAGTTGAGAAGTTCTATATGAAACAATATATTCATCTATGCCTCGTTGACATTATTCTGATAAATGCATCACGATGAGAGGGAGATTTATGAGAAAAATAAAAAACACCAATATATACCTTTTAACCTCATGAATCTGTAAGGAACTTGTAAGTTTGGCTAAATAAAATGTCCTATATAGATTTCCCAATATGTTTAAACCTATTAATAAAGACTAATATATATTTCTCTAAGAAGAATATGTATCGTTTTTAATCAGTATCAGTATGATACTGATTGACAATGAAACACATGAATTTTCTTTAACCATTATAGAGTCCTTACTATTCTTAGTCGAACTGTAAATAAGATATGATTTTCTACCTTCTCAATGAAATAGGACATTTATATCACTGAGTTAGCCCGTGATTTATGTTTCACTATTCATAGCATGAATTCCTTTAAAATCCGAATTGTGTACGTTGACTTAACATTTTTCGTCGAAATTGGTTTACATATAATATCTATTATTTGTTAACATTCCATGACCATTGATGACTCTAGTATAATATTGATAACTGTTGGTTAATTGATTCAAACAATAAACTTCTTATTCCAATATATGACAGCAATGATTAGCTACCTCATTCATGTATTAATACATAGATGTTTCACTAATCTACGTATTAAGGCAATGGGGAATATTTATAGCTCAGGACGTGGTCGTTTGAGATATATTCTCAACCTAACGATTTAGTTTAGAGATCTCACCTCAGGGGAATATTTTGCAGGGTTAGCATTGTTTGAATGCACCAAACCAACATAATTATTTCGTTTATCACGTTAGTGAGCATTTTTACTCAATTAGAATTTGATTGGTTAACTGCCGAAGCTCTTCTCTGATTGGCTGATCATGATTATACGAGTGCATTCCATTGGACAGTTACATTTTGTATCAGAAGGGGTTTTGTCGATATTACAGTATTTTAATGGTTGAATTCATGAGTCAGTTGAAGCTAGACCACCATAGAAAACCTGGAAGCACTGGACGGCCGTTTCGTCCCACTACAAGTATCCTCGGCAGTGTTCATCCACGATCCCGCCTAGCGAGATCCGAACCCAGGACCTATCAGTCTTGCACGCGAGCACCAGACCACTCGGCCGGCATCCAACGGTCCGAAGTTTTAATCCCGCGAGGCTGGATCGTAAATGCGCACTGCTGAGGGGTCACGCAATAGGACGAAACGGCCGTCCCGTACTTCCACGTTTTCCATGCTTGTTTAGCTTCAATTAACTCATGAGCTCAACTGTTGAAATTACGTTTTGTGCCTAACAGAACAAACTCCATGAATCAAATGAAACTACAATGAAATAACTTTCATTGTTAAACTATTTGGGTTTTGACATTTTGTTAGCCAATTTAACTTTCACTCGATTTTAACGTTGAGGTAATCAACTATTACTATTAAAGTCAATAATCATCACTTACGTTTATTTAGACAATTAAAACGCACATTATCCAAAACAACTTTGTCTGATTAATTTGGAATATCCTATAAGTTCTAATTAATATCTGAGAGCGAAATTTCTGTGCAATTTAAACTTTATTTAAACTAATTTATACACATGTACTTGTATATATAATACTTACTTACTCACACACTTACTTACTCACTTACTTACTTACCTTATTTACTTACTTTCTTACTTGCTTACACCTGTTACCCTCAATGGAACATAGACCACCAACCAGCGTTCTCCAACCCACTCTATCTTGGGCCTTCCTTTCTAGTTCATTCTTTTCATGTCTGCTTCTTTTTCTCGGAGTAATGTGTCCTTTGGTCTTCCTCTTCTTCGTTGGCCTTGAGAATTCCAAGTGAACTTGTATACACATATGTGCAATTAATTTTTCTTTTTTCTGGATTTCAGTAGTTTTGGTGCCCACAAAATCAAACTGAACAAATTTTGTTATAAATTTGAAATGTACTATTATTATGTCTTTAATTTAGCTTAACGAATATTCTTAAATTGTAAGAAACGAGTTAGTTATCCATCACAAGTGATAGAATTGGCGTCACCTTTACAGGCTCATTGGTTTACAGGTGAGAGATGGCGAACCCTGAGTTCGATCCCCAACGGTGAATCGGTGGGTAGACGCTTCAAGAAAGTCCCACGCTAGGCCATGACAGGTATCGAGTAGTTTCAAGTTTTCAATGGTTATTTAACTTAAGTCGTTTCGTCGCTTAAACTGTGGATACATAATGATTTAAGAAGATAATTTAGGTTTAATTATTCACCGATTAAGCTTCTTACAGAATCATTTCAAAATGACAATTTCTTGGGGAGTGACACAGCTTATTTTTAAACTAATCATATCCAATCGCAATTTGCATTACTTCTCAATCATATCACATTATCTAAGCATAATTTGCCATGTTCGTCTACCTCAAACTTGCTAAATTGTTTAGATAATCATTTCACAAAGTGTACTTCATTATTAAAAAGGGACTATCAGTCAATAAAGTAAGCAAAGAGCAAAATATGGACAGCTTTGAGTGAACAATCAAATCGGAGCGAAGTTATAATGGTGGAATTGCAGATAGTTTATTGCTGAAAATCAGGTTGTTGACTAGATTTCTTATTTTAAATACTCTTGATCATGTTATGTTTGGGGACCTACGAGAATAGGTTAGTTAAGTTGGTTCATTGTACAAACCAAAGCGCTTAAACTTAAGATCCTAGCCATAAACCTTGACAGTTTAGCTCCAATATTCTAATCATAGAGATGAAATTAAAATGGAATGGATTCTATCATAGATTACTGTGATTTTCAGCTCTATAAATCCATAGTTTACTTCAAGAAGTTCATTCATCGTGTTTGTAATTTCATCATTATTTTGTGATGTATAACATATTCACCATATCTGAATTCGAATTGAGAAATCTGACTGTTCATCGAAGCTCATAGAACCAGGACTATTATGATTCATTAAATCAGAGAATTTTGTTCATTGTGACATTTCCTACTATCATAACATGAATAGATGTTTCCCTTAGTTGAATTGTTGCCTATTAGTATCAATGGTGAATGGAATATCAGTTGATAAATAACACAAAAATAGAAATGCTTAACTATGTCTGTGTATTCCACACATTTCACACCTGAAACACAATCACATATACTCACTCATTTAGCTAGTTAATTTGTGATCAACATATAAAGTGTGTGAAAAAGACCGACATAATCTTTACAGTAAAACTATACTACACTGACGACATAAAGTGATTCTAAGAGTAGGCATGGAATTGAAGAACTAGATATTAACCAATTACAACCGATATTTCATTGTTAACATTAATGACTGACCTTAGTTACACTACCATCAAAATATATGAAGCACTGGACAGTTTATTCGTTTTAGAATGGGATGCTTTGGTAGTTCACATCTACAGGTCGATAGGAATCGCACCCAGGACCTGTAAGTGTTTAACCTTTGAATCATCGAGGAGGTATCTAGTAATTAACATGTTTAAATTCAACAGTTATTAGTTACTTATCAGATGAATGAAGACTAAATTCTGAAGCAAAGATGAATAATGGTTAGCAGTGGAATTTAGGACGTTCGTTTCGTCCTATTTGAGACTCGTCAGCTGGATGTACCTGCATCCCAGAGTTGACGGCCATTCCGGGACTCGAACCCAGTACCACTCACTTAGCTACGGAGTCCTGAAGTTCTCAACATCAATGAGAAGATTCAAGTAAACAATACTAAGTGAATTTAAATATTGAAGGTCATAAACCAACCAACTGATAATGGCTATTCACTATCCCTGTTTGTCCTCTCCATATGCATGTTGGTGTTGAATTTCAATAAATCTGTGTTTTTATGAAGTGACTTACATTTACCTAATATTTTATGTGGATGTATTGAGAAAACTAAGATTGTCAGATCTACATGATATATTGACGTAAAACTTTTCAAACACAATCTGACCGCACATATACCTGTCCCAGAGTGAACAACAACTCTGAGATGCATAGGACATAGGACGAAACGCGCGTCCTAGATTCCACTACTAGTCACTATCCATCCTTGCTTATAATGCTTGTAAATTAAAGCAATATCGAGGCAATACGCACAGTATGCACATATGCCAACATGAGACTGATCAATTTCATTCTTAAACATCTATGTGAAGGTACAAGAAAAACAGTATTAAGTGAATCGAACTTGTTAAGAATATTTATTTATGAAATATAAAAGGTCAATACGACAATTGAAAGATTAGGTGTTTAACAAAGAGAAAGATAGATGTTTATCATCTGCTCTAAATGGGTCATCTGATTTAATTTGTTCCTGTAACTATTTTGAGTACATGTTCAAAGATTCTAGTCTATTTACCGGTTAGGACTGTGATGCAGCATATACCTTGTTTCTAAAGCGATAATTAACAGCTACAAACAGCTGATTTAAGCTTTTGTTTAAACGTGAGGTAGTTTGATTAACCTGTGAATGGTTTATTTAAACACATAAACATTGGTATAAGGAGGCACCAAATACATATGCGCCACATAAATCATTCGATTTATGTGGGGGCTGGGATAGTACCCGGGTGCTCAGACCGAAGTAGGTGATTTTCCTATGGGGCCACACCCGGAGCCTTCGACCTAAAGGTCTAATCAACAAGGCAGTGGAGCAATGTCGAGAGATGCAATCCCATGGTAGCCGATGACTAACAATAGGTTCATACTCCATTTGTTCCTTCAGGATACTGGAGCCAATGTGCACCTTTGGTTTGGAATCAGGATTTTCAAACTCCCCTAGGTAGATCCTCCATATCCACTAACCCGGCAAAGTCCCGTAAATTTGCTTTTCGTCCTCTCAATTTCGTAAACAACATCCCTAGTGTGAGAAGGCAGTGAGTAGGACTTCCCTGTCAGTGACTGTATACGCGTGGCCACTTCGAGAGGGAGAGTTGACTCTCCCCACTCTTGAACATACCAGGGCATTTAGGGGCTAAAGTAGGAAAATATTGTGACTGAAGAGAGATAAAACGGTCAGCCGGGAATTGTATTGTTAGTTTTTGTAAAAGTCATTTAAATAGTAATGATCTCAAAAATGAATATATATGACATAGCATAAAGTGCCAAACAGCAGAGTTTCCTATCGACTAGCTCCAACCGCTTAAAATGTTAACATAGTACATGAGATATCAGGTCACTTAGACTACTTATCACATTTTAACTTGATCGATAGAATTCAATCAGCACTGAGAAGGACATTACAGACATGAAATTGCTCACTGCTCAGTGATCAATCGACTGTTTTAATTTCTCTACTTATTTCATGATTGTTTTTTCATTTATATCCATTGTAAGAAATCAATTATCGACCTCTAATGTACACATATATATTCAATGGTAGTACCACAGAAGAACATTACACGTAATCATAAATGAAATATAATGGAAAGATATTTTTTAATCTTGTCAGATCTCAAATGAACGAAACTGTCTTTTTCTCATTAAATGCAAACAAAATAATTAGTTTCATTCAATGTATTGATAATAATCAAATTTTAATAGTTGAATCCATGAGTCGATGTAAGGTAAATCACCGTTGAAAACGTGGAAGCACTGAACGAACGTTTCATCGTAGCATACGAGATTCCAATCCAGAACTTTCGGGCTCACGCGCAAGCGCCTAACCACTAGATCACTAAGCTGGTCGGTATCCAACGGTGTTAACGTTTAACTTCAATCGATCCATACTCTTACGCAACTATTCATCCATTGTCTGAGGTAGATACCTGTCTCTATCCGACACGGATTAGACTCCAGTGCTTCCAGGTTGTTAGTGGTGGTCTAGGTTAAATCGACTCATGAATTCAACTATTAAAACTACTACAATCTCCACAAATCCCCCATTCTGATCATAATAATTATATTATTAGCGTCCATACTTTGTGTGTAGTTTATATTCAAGTATGTAGTGAGTTACCAGTAACCTATTCTTGATTGAACCGCCCAAGTATCAAGGGACAACAGTTAGTTTACGACTGTAATGAGCTAATATTTATCAAAAATCCTAGTATTCTCATACATTAAATTAAGACTTGCTTCGTGTTAATTAGACGAATGACAAAATAAATTGTATAATAGGATTGTTTCAACTATGTATCAGTATGGGTGAGAATCTAGTGCTAGAAAAAGTTTACCACTATCGATCGGTAGCTATAAATTGTTGATTATTAATTTAACTACATCTTATTAAGTACGGAATACTGAGTCAATTTTGTTCTACAATGCCTGTGTTATGGCTATTGTTACTATATGCCTATCGTAACCGATCTAAATGAAGTGCATATCAGATCTATGAATTTTTTCAACTTTCCCCTTGATCTGTAGTCATCATGTAACAAATGCAAAGAGGGAATTCTCTCTAATCACATTGGTTGTATCTTAAATGTAAATTGTTTTCTTTCTCGTTCAGTTCAATGAAATGAATCATAAGTGTGTTTTGTTGTTGTTGTTGTTGTCGTCAAAATTGTTTACATATAAAATGATGTTTATTTGTCTGTCAGTCATTTGATCATTCTGTTCGACACTGTAAATATACAAGATGACTTAGTAACTACAATTTTGTGACATAATCA
This sequence comes from Schistosoma mattheei, assembly GCA_944470405.2. Taxonomy (NCBI): domain Eukaryota; kingdom Metazoa; phylum Platyhelminthes; class Trematoda; order Strigeidida; family Schistosomatidae; genus Schistosoma; species Schistosoma mattheei. Next base: position 91,367,162 of record OX103947.1, on the reverse strand, counting down.
ATAAGCTAATTCCTTAATCAATTTTTTTAATTGTTTCCATTGTCGTTTCATTATATGACAATTGGTGAATTGTTTTTTCGTTCCCCTTTCAAGAACCAGGCCGGATAATGTTCCGAGATGCGTTTGGATAGTAATCGCTTTGTGCCAAGGCTTAAAGATTTCCAACCGTAAACCAAGTAATTAGTCCAACTCAATATCCACATCAATGTTCAAAGTATATGTTGATGAGTAATTGTCTTTGATGGAGTTTTGTTCTCTGAGCTGGATGGTTTGGTCGTGGAGATAGAAGTGTTTATTAACCATTGTCAACACAAAATCCTTCAGATCCGTTGGCCAGACACTATCAACAACAACCTATTATAGGAGAATAAACCAGATTGCAGCGGAGGAAGAAATCATGAATAGGCACTGGAAGTGGATAGGATACACATTGAGGAAAGCACCCAACTGTATCACATGGCGAGCACTCACATGGAATCTCAAAGCCAAAAGAGGAGAGGAGGAAGACTAAAGAATACATTACGCCGAGAAATGGAGACAAATATGAGAAAAATAAGCGAAAATTGGATGGAACTAGAAAGGAAGACCGAGAACAGAATGGATTGGAGAATGCTGGTCTGCGGCCTATGCTCCATTGGTAGAAACCGGCGTAACACACTTCACTCCTAGACATTACATTCATTTAAACAGATTGATTGTTACCACTAGCTGAAAACTCAAATCGGATTAAATCACCTAAAAGAAAAAGAAGGAAAAGAAAAACTTGCCTTTTTTCTTTTGTATAAATGAAATATCGTAAAACTATTGGTATGATTGAATTACATTCACATTGAACTGGTGCCCAAATGGATGAAAATTCTCCATATTCATAATCATTAAACCGTATAGTCTCATTATTATTGTTATCAAATAATTGTACATTCAATAGAAATTGACTACATATAGAATTACGATCAGAGGAATCACCAGTACTACTAACACTACTATTTGTAGTAGTAGTAGTAGTAGTATAATTATTGACATAAGCCATTAATATCCCATTGAAACAATAACCAATACCAATTAAATTGGATTTTTGATCATAATCATCATTCATAGTGATGAAATTATTGAATAATTTCATATTATAAAATTCAATTGGTTGATTTAATTGTAATAAATGAAATAAATGGACTTCTAATTGTATCCTGGTATCATGATTGTTGGGATTGTGGTTGTCGTGGTAGTGGTTGTTGCTATGCCAACGATTGAAATTTCTCATAATCTGTATAGATCTATATATATATCATGTAAGAAATTTTGTGTTAAAGAGTTTTGTGTGATTAAATGATGAAAAATTGGATAAAATGTTTCATTTCAATTAATCATTGTTGATTATCCTGATCCTTCTGCTGATGATGCTGACGACGCTCCTGTTCCTGCTCCTGCTGCTGATGGAATATCATTATAATGAGTAGTAGTAGTAGTAGTAGTAGTAGTAGTAGTAGTAGTAGTAGTAGTAGTAGTAGTAGTAGTAGTAGTAGTAGTAGTAGTAGTAGTAGTAGTAGTAGTAGTAGTAGTAGTAGTAGTAGTAGTAGTAGTAGTAGTAGTAGTAGTAGTAGTAGTAGTAGTAGTAGTAGTAGTAGTAGTAGTAGTAGTAGTAGTAGTAGTAGTAGTAGTAGTAGTAGTAGTAGTAGTAGTAGTAGTAGTAGTAGTAGTAGTAGTAGTAGTAGTAGTAGTAGTAGTAGTAGTAGTAGTAGTAGTAGTAGTAGTAGTAGTAGTAGTAGTAGTAGTAGTAGTAGTAGTAGTAGTAGTAGTAGTAGTAGTAGTAGTAGTAGTAGTAGTAGTAGTAGTAGTAGTAGTAGTAGTAGTAGTAGTAGTAGTAGTAGTAGTAGTAGTAGTAGTAGTAGTAGTAGTAGTAGTAGTAGTAGTAGTAGTAGTAGTAGTAGTAGTAGTAGTAGTAGTAGTAGTAGTAGTAGTAGTAGTAGTAGTAGTAGTAGTAGTAGTAGTAGTAGTAGTAGTAGTAGTAGTAGTAGTAGTAGTAGTAGTAGTAGTAGTAGTAGTAGTAGTAGTAGTAGTAGTAGTAGTAGTAGTAGTAGTAGTAGTAGTAGTAGTAGTAGTAGTAGTAGTAGTAGTAGTAGTAGTAGTAGTAGTAGTAGTAGTAGTAGTAGTAGTAGTAGTAGTAGTAGTAGTAGTAGTAGTAGTAGTAGTAGTAGTAGTAGTAGTAGTAGTAGTAGTAGTAGTAGTAGTAGTAGTAGTAGTAGTAGTAGTAGTAGTAGTAGTAGTAGTAGTAGTAGTAGTAGTAGTAGTAGTAGTAGTAGTAGTAGTAGTAGTAGTAGTAGTAGTAGTAGTAGTAGTAGTAGTAGTAGTAGTAGTAGTAGTAGTAGTAGTAGTAGTAGTATAGTAGTAGTAGTAGTAGTAGTAGTAGTAGTAGTAGTAGTAGTAGTAGTAGTAGTAGTAGTAGTAGTAGTAGTAGTAGTAGTAGTAGTAGTAGTAGTAGTAGTAGTAGTAGTAGTAGTAGTAGTAGTAGTAGTAGTAGTAGTAGTAGTAGTAGTAGTAGTAGTAGTAGTAGTAGTAGTAGTAGTAGTAGTAGTAGTAGTAGTAGTAGTAGTAGTAGTAGTAGTAGTAGTAGTAGTAGTAGTAGTAGTAGTAGTAGTAGTAGTAGTAGTAGTAGTAGTAGTAGTAGTAGTAGTAGTAGTAGTAGTAGTAGTAGTAGTAGTAGTAGTAGTAGTAGTAGTAGTAGTAGTAGTAGTAGTAGTAGTAGTAGTAGTAGTAGTAGTAGTAGTAGTAGTAGTAGTAGTAGTAGTAGTAGTAGTAGTAGTAGTAGTAGTAGTAGTAGTAGTAGTAGTAGTAGTAGTAGTAGTAGTAGTAGTAGTAGTAGTAGTAGTAGTAGTAGTAGTAGTAGTAGTAGTAGTAGTAGTAGTAGTAGTAGTAGTAGTAGTAGTAGTAGTAGTAGTAGTAGTAGTAGTAGTAGTAGTAGTAGTAGTAGTAGTAGTAGTAGTAGTAGTAGTAGTAGTAGTAGTAGTAGTAGTAGTAGTAGTAGTAGTAGTAGTAGTAGTAGTAGTAGTAGTAGTAGTAGTAGTAGTAGTAGTAGTAGTAGTAGTAGTAGTAGTAGTAGTAGTAGTAGTAGTAGTAGTAGTAGTAGTAGTAGTAGTAGTAGTAGTAGTAGTAGTAGTAGTAGTAGTAGTAGTAGTAGTAGTAGTAGTAGTAGTAGTAGTAGTAGTAGTAGTAGTAGTAGTAGTAGTAGTAGTAGTAGTAGTAGTAGTAGTAGTAGTAGTAGTAGTAGTAGTAGTAGTAGTAGTAGTAGTAGTAGTAGTAGTAGTAGTAGTAGTAGTAGTAGTAGTAGTAGTAGTAGTAGTAGTAGTAGTAGTAGTAGTAGTAGTAGTAGTAGTAGTAGTAGTAGTAGTAGTAGTAGTAGTAGTAGTAGTAGTAGTAGTAGTAGTAGTAGTAGTAGTAGTAGTAGTAGTAGTAGTAGTAGTAGTAGTAGTAGTAGTAGTAGTAGTAGTAGTAGTAGTAGTAGTAGTAGTAGTAGTAGTAGTAGTAGTAGTAGTAGTAGTAGTAGTAGTAGTAGTAGTAGTAGTAGTAGTAGTAGTAGTAGTAGTAGTAGTAGTAGTAGTAGTAGTAGTAGTAGTAGTAGTAGTAGTAGTAGTAGTAGTAGTAGTAGTAGTAGTAGTAGTAGTAGTAGTAGTAGTAGTAGTAGTAGTAGTAGTAGTAGTAGTAGTAGTAGTAGTAGTAGTAGTAGTAGTAGTAGTAGTAGTAGTAGTAGTAGTAGTAGTAGTAGTAGTAGTAGTAGTAGTAGTAGTAGTAGTAGTAGTAGTAGTAGTAGTAGTAGTAGTAGTAGTAGTAGTAGTAGTAGTAGTAGTAGTAGTAGTAGTAGTAGTAGTAGTAGTAGTAGTAGTAGTAGTAGTAGTAGTAGTAGTAGTATAGTAGTAGTAGTAGTAGTAGTAGTAGTAGTAGTAGTAGTAGTAGTAGTAGTAGTAGTAGTAGTAGTAGTAGTAGTAGTAGTAGTAGTAGTAGTAGTAGTAGTAGTAGTAGTAGTAGTAGTAGTAGTAGTAGTAGTAGTAGTAGTAGTAGTAGTAGTAGTAGTAGTAGTAGTAGTAGTAGTAGTAGTAGTAGTAGTAGTAGTAGTAGTAGTAGTAGTAGTAGTAGTAGTAGTAGTAGTAGTAGTAGTAGTAGTAGTAGTAGTAGTAGTAGTAGTAGTAGTAGTAGTAGTAGTAGTAGTAGTAGTAGTAGTAGTAGTAGTAGTAGTAGTAGTAGTAGTAGTAGTAGTAGTAGTAGTAGTAGTAGTAGTAGTAGTAGTAGTAGTAGTAGTAGTAGTAGTAGTAGTAGTAGTAGTAGTAGTAGTAGTAGTAGTAGTAGTAGTAGTAGTAGTAGTAGTAGTAGTAGTAGTAGTAGTAGTAGTAGTAGTAGTAGTAGTAGTAGTAGTAGTAGTAGTAGTAGTAGTAGTAGTAGTAGTAGTAGTAGTAGTAGTAGTAGTAGTAGTAGTAGTAGTAGTAGTAGTAGTAGTAGTAGTAGTAGTAGTAGTAGTAGTAGTAGTAGTAGTAGTAGTAGTAGTAGTAGTAGTAGTAGTAGTAGTAGTAGTAGTAGTAGTAGTAGTAGTAGTAGTAGTAGTAGTAGTAGTAGTAGTAGTAGTAGTAGTAGTAGTAGTAGTAGTAGTAGTAGTAGTAGTAGTAGTAGTAGTAGTAGTAGTAGTAGTAGTAGTAGTAGTAGTAGTAGTAGTAGTAGTAGTAGTAGTAGTAGTAGTAGTAGTAGTAGTAGTAGTAGTAGTAGTAGTAGTAGTAGTAGTAGTAGTAGTAGTAGTAGTAGTATAGTAGTAGTAGTAGTAGTAGTAGTAGTAGTAGTAGTAGTAGTAGTAGTAGTAGTAGTAGTAGTAGTAGTAGTAGTAGTAGTAGTAGTAGTAGTAGTAGTAGTAGTAGTAGTAGTAGTAGTAGTAGTAGTAGTAGTAGTAGTAGTAGTAGTAGTAGTAGTAGTAGTAGTAGTAGTAGTAGTAGTAGTAGTAGTAGTAGTAGTAGTAGTAGTAGTAGTAGTAGTAGTAGTAGTAGTAGTAGTAGTAGTAGTAGTAGTAGTAGTAGTAGTAGTAGTAGTAGTAGTAGTAGTAGTAGTAGTAGTAGTAGTAGTAGTAGTAGTAGTAGTAGTAGTAGTAGTAGTAGTAGTAGTAGTAGTAGTAGTAGTAGTAGTAGTAGTAGTAGTAGTAGTAGTAGTAGTAGTAGTAGTAGTAGTAGTAGTAGTAGTAGTAGTAGTAGTAGTAGTAGTAGTAGTAGTAGTAGTAGTAGTAGTAGTAGTAGTAGTAGTAGTAGTAGTAGTAGTAGTAGTAGTAGTAGTAGTAGTAGTAGTAGTAGTAGTAGTAGTAGTAGTAGTAGTAGTAGTAGTAGTAGTAGTAGTAGTAGTAGTAGTAGTAGTAGTAGTAGTAGTAGTAGTAGTAGTAGTAGTAGTAGTAGTAGTAGTAGTAGTAGTAGTAGTAGTAGTAGTAGTAGTAGTAGTAGTAGTAGTAGTAGTAGTAGTAGTAGTAGTAGTAGTAGTAGTAGTAGTAGTAGTAGTAGTAGTAGTAGTAGTAGTAGTAGTAGTAGTAGTAGTAGTAGTAGTAGTAGTAGTAGTAGTAGTAGTAGTAGTAGTAGTAGTAGTAGTAGTAGTAGTAGTAGTAGTAGTAGTAGTAGTAGTAGTAGTAGTAGTAGTAGTAGTAGTAGTAGTAGTAGTAGTAGTAGTAGTAGTAGTAGTAGTAGTAGTAGTAGTAGTAGTAGTAGTAGTAGTAGTAGTAGTAGTAGTAGTAGTAGTAGTAGTAGTAGTAGTAGTAGTAGTAGTAGTAGTAGTAGTAGTAGTAGTAGTAGTAGTAGTAGTAGTAGTAGTAGTAGTAGTAGTAGTAGTAGTAGTAGTAGTAGTAGTAGTAGTAGTAGTAGTAGTAGTAGTAGTAGTAGTAGTAGTAGTAGTAGTAGTAGTAGTAGTAGTAGTAGTAGTAGTAGTAGTAGTAGTAGTAGTAGTAGTAGTAGTAGTAGTAGTAGTAGTAGTAGTAGTAGTAGTAGTAGTAGTAGTAGTAGTAGTAGTAGTAGTAGTAGTAGTAGTAGTAGTAGTAGTAGTAGTAGTAGTAGTAGTAGTAGTAGTAGTAGTAGTAGTAGTAGTAGTAGTAGTAGTAGTAGTAGTAGTAGTAGTAGTAGTAGTAGTAGTAGTAGTAGTAGTAGTAGTAGTAGTAGTAGTAGTAGTAGTAGTAGTAGTAGTAGTAGTAGTAGTAGTAGTAGTAGTAGTAGTAGTAGTAGTAGTAGTAGTAGTAGTAGTAGTAGTAGTAGTAGTAGTAGTAGTAGTAGTAGTAGTAGTAGTAGTAGTAGTAGTAGTAGTAGTAGTAGTAGTAGTAGTAGTAGTAGTAGTAGTAGTAGTAGTAGTAGTAGTAGTAGTAGTAGTAGTAGTAGTAGTAGTAGTAGTAGTAGTAGTAGTAGTAGTAGTAGTAGTAGTAGTAGTAGTAGTAGTAGTAGTAGTAGTAGTAGTAGTAGTAGTAGTAGTAGTAGTAGTAGTAGTAGTAGTAGTAGTAGTAGTAGTAGTAGTAGTAGTAGTAGTAGTAGTAGTAGTAGTAGTAGTAGTAGTAGTAGTAGTAGTAGTAGTAGTAGTAGTAGTAGTAGTAGTAGTAGTAGTAGTAGTAGTAGTAGTAGTAGTAGTAGTAGTAGTAGTAGTAGTAGTAGTAGTAGTAGTAGTAGTAGTAGTAGTAGTAGTAGTAGTAGTAGTAGTAGTAGTAGTAGTAGTAGTAGTAGTAGTAGTAGTAGTAGTAGTAGTAGTAGTAGTAGTAGTAGTAGTAGTAGTAGTAGTAGTAGTAGTAGTAGTAGTAGTAGTAGTAGTAGTAGTAGTAGTAGTAGTAGTAGTAGTAGTAGTAGTAGTAGTAGTAGTAGTAGTAGTAGTAGTAGTAGTAGTAGTAGTAGTAGTAGTAGTAGTAGTAGTAGTAGTAGTAGTAGTAGTAGTAGTAGTAGTAGTAGTAGTAGTAGTAGTAGTAGTAGTAGTAGTAGTAGTAGTAGTAGTAGTAGTAGTAGTAGTAGTAGTAGTAGTAGTAGTAGTAGTAGTAGTAGTAGTAGTAGTAGTAGTAGTAGTAGTAGTAGTAGTAGTAGTAGTAGTAGTAGTAGTAGTAGTAGTAGTAGTAGTAGTAGTAGTAGTAGTAGTAGTAGTAGTAGTAGTAGTAGTAGTAGTAGTAGTAGTAGTAGTAGTAGTAGTAGTAGTAGTAGTAGTAGTAGTAGTAGTAGTAGTAGTAGTAGTAGTAGTAGTAGTAGTAGTAGTAGTAGTAGTAGTAGTAGTAGTAGTAGTAGTAGTAGTAGTAGTAGTAGTAGTAGTAGTAGTAGTAGTAGTAGTAGTAGTAGTAGTAGTAGTAGTAGTAGTAGTAGTAGTAGTAGTAGTAGTAGTAGTAGTAGTAGTAGTAGTAGTAGTAGTAGTAGTAGTAGTAGTAGTAGTAGTAGTAGTAGTAGTAGTAGTAGTAGTAGTAGTAGTAGTAGTAGTAGTAGTAGTAGTAGTAGTAGTAGTAGTAGTAGTAGTAGTAGTAGTAGTAGTAGTAGTAGTAGTAGTAGTAGTAGTAGTAGTAGTAGTAGTAGTAGTAGTAGTAGTAGTAGTAGTAGTAGTAGTAGTAGTAGTAGTAGTAGTAGTAGTAGTAGTAGTAGTAGTAGTAGTAGTAGTAGTAGTAGTAGTAGTAGTAGTAGTAGTAGTAGTAGTAGTAGTAGTAGTAGTAGTAGTAGTAGTAGTAGTAGTAGTAGTAGTAGTAGTAGTAGTAGTAGTAGTAGTAGTAGTAGTAGTAGTAGTAGTAGTAGTAGTAGTAGTAGTAGTAGTAGTAGTAGTAGTAGTAGTAGTAGTAGTAGTAGTAGTAGTAGTAGTAGTAGTAGTAGTAGTAGTAGTAGTAGTAGTAGTAGTAGTAGTAGTAGTAGTAGTAGTAGTAGTAGTAGTAGTAGTAGTAGTAGTAGTAGTAGTAGTAGTAGTAGTAGTAGTAGTAGTAGTAGTAGTAGTAGTAGTAGTAGTAGTAGTAGTAGTAGTAGTAGTAGTAGTAGTAGTAGTAGTAGTAGTAGTAGTAGTAGTAGTAGTAGTAGTAGTAGTAGTAGTAGTAGTAGTAGTAGTAGTAGTAGTAGTAGTAGTAGTAGTAGTAGTAGTAGTAGTAGTAGTAGTAGTAGTAGTAGTAGTAGTAGTAGTAGTAGTAGTAGTAGTAGTAGTAGTAGTAGTAGTAGTAGTAGTAGTAGTAGTAGTAGTAGTAGTAGTAGTAGTAGTAGTAGTAGTAGTAGTAGTAGTAGTAGTAGTAGTAGTAGTAGTAGTAGTAGTAGTAGTAGTAGTAGTAGTAGTAGTAGTAGTAGTAGTAGTAGTAGTAGTAGTAGTAGTAGTAGTAGTAGTAGTAGTAGTAGTAGTAGTAGTAGTAGTAGTAGTAGTAGTAGTAGTAGTAGTAGTAGTAGTAGTAGTAGTAGTAGTAGTAGTAGTAGTAGTAGTAGTAGTAGTAGTAGTAGTAGTAGTAGTAGTAGTAGTAGTAGTAGTAGTAGTAGTAGTAGTAGTAGTAGTAGTAGTAGTAGTAGTAGTAGTAGTAGTAGTAGTAGTAGTAGTAGTAGTAGTAGTAGTAGTAGTAGTAGTAGTAGTAGTAGTAGTAGTAGTAGTAGTAGTAGTAGTAGTAGTAGTAGTAGTAGTAGTAGTAGTAGTAGTAGTAGTAGTAGTAGTAGTAGTAGTAGTAGTAGTAGTAGTAGTAGTAGTAGTAGTAGTAGTAGTAGTAGTAGTAGTAGTAGTAGTAGTAGTAGTAGTAGTAGTAGTAGTAGTAGTAGTAGTAGTAGTAGTAGTAGTAGTAGTAGTAGTAGTAGTAGTAGTAGTAGTAGTAGTAGTAGTAGTAGTAGTAGTAGTAGTAGTAGTAGTAGTAGTAGTAGTAGTAGTAGTAGTAGTAGTAGTAGTAGTAGTAGTAGTAGTAGTAGTAGTAGTAGTAGTAGTAGTAGTAGTAGTAGTAGTAGTAGTAGTAGTAGTAGTAGTAGTAGTAGTAGTAGTAGTAGTAGTGGATATGAAGACATCATGGGACGACACTGACTGGGAGAAAGAAACGAAAATGGTGAGAGATTTGCAAATCTATGTGCCTTCAATAAGCTGGTCATAGGCGGCACCATATTCCCACATAAACGCATACACAAAACCACATGGACTTCACCGGATCACTCTACACAAAACCAAATCGACCATATTTGCATCAACAAAACGTTCAGGAGGACTATAGAGGACGTGAGAACCAAGAGAGGAGCTGATATAGCATCAGATCATCACTTGCTGGTCGCCAAGATGAAATTGAAACTCAAGAAGCACTGGACAACGGGGCGGACAATATCACAAAAGTTCAATACGGCCTTTCTACAGGATACTAACAAACTCAACAAATTCAAGATAGTCCTCAGCAACAAGTTCCAGGCCTTTCATGATCTACTCAATGGAGAAGGAACTACTGTGGAGAGCAACTGGAAGGGGATCAAAGAGGCAATCACTTCAACATGTCATGAGGTCCTGGGTCACAAGAAGCACCACCACAAGGAATGGATCACTGTTGATACACTGGATAAGATTCAAGAAAGAGGAACAAGAAGGCAGCAATCAATACCAGCCGAACAAGAGCAGAAAAAGCCAAGGCACAAGCTGAATACACGGAAATAAACAAACAAGTGAAGAGGAGCATCAGAACCGACAAACGTAAATATGTGGAAGATTTAGCAACGACGGCTTTTTTTTGGAAAGGGGCAGGAAACATGAGACAATTGTATGACACGACAAAGAAACTCTCTGGAAATCGCCGCAAACCAGAACGACCAGTGAAAAGCAAGGAAGGCGAGGTAATCACCAACATTGAAGAGCAACAAAACAGGTGGGTAGAACACTTCAAAGAACTCTTGAATCGACCAGCTCCACTGAACCCACCCAACATCGAAGCAGCACCCACGGACCTCCCAATCAATGTTGGCCCACCAACAATTGAAGAAATCAGCATGGCCATCAGACAAATCAAGAGTGGCAAAGCAGCAGGACCGGACAACATTCCAGCAGAGGCACTAAAAGCAGACGTAGCGGCAACTGCAAGGATACTCCACATTCTCTTCAATAAGATTTGGGATGAGGAACAAGTACCAAAAGACTGGAAAGAAGGACTTCTGATCAAAATACCGAAGAAAGGCGATCTCAGCAAGTGTGATAACTACAGGGGCATCACTCTTCTCTCAATACCGGGAAAAGTCTTCAACAGGGTATTGTTAAACAGGATGAAGGACTGCGTAGACGCCCAACTTCGTGACCAACAGGCAGGATTCCGTAAGGATAGATCGTGTACAGACCAAATCGCAACTCTACGGATCATTGTGGAACAATCAATTGAATGGAATTCATCACTCTACATCAACTTCATTGACTACGAAAAGGCATTTGATAGCGTGGACAGAACAACACTATGGAAACTTCTTCGACACTACGGCGTGCCTCAGAAGATAGTCAATATCATACAGAACTCATATGATGGATTACACTGCAAAATTGTGCATGGAGGACAGTTGACAAAGTCGTTCGAAGTGAAGACCGGTGTTAGGCAAGGTTGCTTACTCTCACCCTTTCTCTTTCTCCTGGTGATCGACTGGATCATGAAGACGTCAACGTCTGAAGGGAAGCGCGGGATACAATGGACATCTAAGATGCAGTTGGATGATCTAGACTTCGCAGACGATCTGGCCCTTCTATCCCAAACGCAACAACAGATGCAGGAGAAGACGAACAGTGTGGCAGCAGCCTCAGCAGCAGTAGGTCTCAATATACACAAAGGGAAAAGCAGGATTCTCCGATACAACACAGCATGCACCAATCAAATCACACTTGGTGGAAAAAATTTGGAAGATGTAAAATCCTTTACATATCTGTGTAGCATCATTGATAAACATGGTGGATCTGATGCACTTGTGAAGGCGCTAATCGGCAAAGTAAGAGGAACATATTGACACTTGAAGAATATCTGGAACTCAAAACAACTATCCACCAACACCAAAGTCACAATTTTCAATACATTTTTTTTTTTTTTTTTTTTTTTTTAGGCGGAAACCTGGAGAACTACGAAAGCCATCATCCAGAACATACAGGTGTTTATTAACAATTGTCTACGCAAAATACTTCAGATCCATTGGCCGGACACTATTAGCAACAACGTACTGTGGGAGAGAACAAACCAGATCCCAACGGAGAAAGAAATCAGGAAGAAGTGATGGAAATGGATAGGACACACATTGAGGAAAGCACCCAACTGCGTCACAAGACAAGCCCTCACATGGAATCCTCAAGGCCAAAGGAAAAGAGGAAGACCAAAGAACACATTACGCCGGGAAATGGAGATAGACATGAGAAAAATGAACAAGAATTGGATGGAACGAGAAAAGAAGGCCCAGGACAGAGTGGGTTGGAGAATGCTGGTCAGAGGCCTATGCTCCAATGGGAGTAACATGCGTAAGTAAGTAAGTAACAATCACTCCCACAGCCACATCTTGACTTCACGTTGTATAAATGTTATTTCCTATTGGATAGTGTGATGCGGCGGTGTGTTTGGCTGGTATATAAACCAATTATGTTTGAAATAAATGGTTTACATAATGGAAGCTTTTATTGGTGTTCTGGACTGAAGTGGATGGGCTAGGAAACCAAAAGAACCGATAAGGACATTAGGCTGTTCATAGTGGTCGAACGTTATTACTTTGTTACAATACTAATATTGTATAAGTTTTGTTTCAATTCGCGGATATATCACGTGATAACTAGCTGGGTTTAAAGTCACAACACATTAAACTTTTTCCTAATTAGACTTGAAATAGCGAAATGTTAAAAAAATTATAAACAGTGGATTTTGGTTACTAGGTTTTCTTAGTTGCTAGCTATCATTGTCATTATGTGCCTATAATTTCTAGATAGGCTTACCAATACTATTTATTTGTTACAACATGGCATTCTCAGGACAAAACATTTGAGCGATTTCTTCCTATTCATCGTTTCCATCATCCATTCAACTTGGAAATGGTTGAGGATTTAGATGGACATACACTCAGGTCAATCAACAGGCATATCGAAGTCAACTCAATGTACTTACTAAGTGGAAAAGTCATGAACAAACATAGAGTCAGGAATCATATCATCAAAGAGAGAAACAATGAGAATAAATATGCATACAACACTAGGTACTTAAGATGAGAGATGACATAACAAGCTGTCAGTCATATATGGAGAAATTTGAGTACATCATATCTACCTGATGTTTGTTCTGATGATGTTCAGAATGACAATGGAACCTCTATGATTAAACCTTCCAGCCCATAGAATACGTTTTCATCGAAATTATTTACCTCAGCTAAAAAAAATCTCCACCATCTCAATATTCATACACAAAGTAAGTGAATAAAACTATTAGAAATTTCTATGCGAAAATAAAACTCGAACACAACGAATTAACCCCATGTTCAATACTATAGAGTTGTGGCTAAGTCAGCCTAATATAAACTGTTTGTCGTTGAAATTCACTTGGTGTTGCTTTACTTGTATCTTCCCATTGTTATTTATGACTACAATTGATCAGTCTCTTATTGGCATATGTGCATCCTGTGTGGATTGCCTCGATATAGACTTAAGTCACAAGCATTTTAAGCAAGGAGGGATAATGACTAGAAGCGAAATCCAGTTTGATGCGCGTGTCGTCCTATTCAAGACTCGTCAGCTGGATGTACCTGCATCCCAGTGTTGATGTTCTCTCAGGGACTCGAATCCTTGTCATTTAGTATATATACTAGTGCTATCAGGTTGTCCATGGTAGTCTAGCTCCAAATGACTCATGGATTCAACTATTAATTTGCTATAATATCCACAAAATCCTCTCCCATCACTTGGTATTGTTCACTTAAACGTTCGCATCGATGTTTAGAAAGAAACGAGCTTCCTGGATTCCACTGCTAGCCACTATTCATCTTTGCTTAACTGAAAGACTATTTTCATCATAAAATGAATTTAATTAGTGGATCGTTTGCAGCAACTAAACAATTAAAATGTATCGTCCTTATTCTCAGCATGGTTGAAATCTGGAAATCACAGTAGAACTTCGGAAATTCATCTAGAAAAGATAATCGATATTGTGCACATGATTACTGTTTATCAAGTTAATTAGTGGAAGTTGTGTCAGGGTTAAAAAACACATTGCAAACATATTGTAAACAGAGGTGTCAATAAGAGACCGATCAATCACAGACGTAAACATCAATGGAAAGATCCAAACAACTAATACAGAACGGAATAACAACCAACTATTTTTTCAGAAGGTACTCTCCAAATATCAGTCAACTGTTACATCTAGATTGTTTTGTAGAAGTTTGAAAATATCAAAGAACCATCAACTAGTGGATTAGAATCAGTGCTAGTGGATTCCATAAACGTTATAAGAGCTAATGTACAAGCCACCAAATCTGTCAACCTCACACTTAAGCTGGTCAGATACATGTATTGTCAGAGTCCACATGACCAGAAACTTACACCCTTCACTAAATTATACTGGAATGATGAAAGTCTTTTAAAGTTTACTTTTAATCATAACTCTTAAGAAAAGCAACAACCTTTCTTGATAAATCAGACAGGTTTTGTGGATATTATAGTAATTTCAATGGTTAAGATCATGAGTCAGTAGAGGCTAGAACACCATGGAAAACCTGGAAGTACTGGATGACCGTTTCATCCTATTGTGGGACTAATCAGCAGTGTGCATCCACAAACTCGCCACCTGCGAGATTGGAACCCAGGACCTACTGGATTCTCATGCGAACACTTAACAACTAGACCACTGAGCAGGCCGGCATCCAACGACGTTAATGTCTAACTTCAACTAATCCACAAAATTGAGCGACACAACCACCACTGTCTTCAGTGAGTTAGTATCTCACAACAACCTGGTTGAACTGCACTGGTCACTGCTTCTCACTAGAACTCCAGTATATACATCTTGAAGACAGTGGATGTGCACTGCTGAGGAGTCCCACAACACGACGATAGGCCGTCTAATGCTTCCAGGTTTTCCATGGTGGTCTAGCTTCAACTGACTCATGATCTTAACCATTGAAGTTTTCGTGATACTTCTTTTGTTTGTTTAAATCTTTTGGCCTCATCAGTGTTTTAGTATAGGCTTTAAATAACTAAGAACTGAGAATGTGAAGTTGACTAGATGAAAATAAGTTTTGAAAACATGGACCAATGATGCACATTAATCAATAATTGACGATATTTCCATAGCCTTTAAGGGTATTTCACAGAGACAAGTGCATCGTGAATATAACACACGCTAAACCGAGCAACTATTTTAAACAAAATACTTTGACATATCACTACTACTGGTTATTAATAGAGTAGTTCATCTTCTTAGATAAAATTCTTTGAAGTGGTGTTCAGAAATTGATTACGTTGATTAAGTAATCACCGTTTATGGTTTCTTCACAATACTTTTTGAGATTAACTTTGTTTTGGATACGATGAGAATAATAAATTTTCATTCCGTTTAATTTCTTAATATGGATTGTTTAACTTACGACGTTTGATCAACTGAATAAACTCAGAAATTAAATTAAATTAATGACTAATTTAGTGGAGAAGATTTGTAGTTCAGATGGATGATTTCGGTGGAATTTTGTCCTCTAACCTGGATGTTTTGGTTGTGGAGCATTTACAGTTCTTCAGAAGAACAATCAAAGCTCGTTGTATATGATTTGATGGAAGGAAAAGTCAATTTCCGATGGATTAACTCATTATGAGTTTTGTTCAAGATTACTTCCGTTTTGATTCAGTGTAATGATTACACAACGTATTATTTGTTTTCTTTTCTCGTATGATATTTTATTCTGTACAGATACAAAAGGTGGCATTCAAAGAACCAAGACAATAAGCATTCAAACGACAGGTTATAACAGTATATATATATATATATATATATATATATATATATATATATATATATATATATATATATATATATATATATATGTATATATATATATATATAGGGGTTTTGTGGATATTATAGTAATTTGAATGGTTGAGATCATGAGTCAATTGAAGCTAGACTACCATGGAAAATCTGTAAGCACTGGATGTCCGTTTGGTCATATTGTGGGACTCCTCAGCAATGCGCATCCACAATCACGCCAGCGAGGTTTGAACCCAGGGCCTTCAGAATTACGCGCAATCGCTTAAGCTTTAGACCACTGAACCGGCATCCAGCGATGTTAGTGTCGAATTTCAACCAATCTACGAAGTTGCGCTAACATCGTCCATTGTACTGAGGTAAATACCTGCTTCTACCCGACACGGACTAGCTCCACTGTTCACGACTTCTCACTAGAACTCCGAGAATTCCCACAAGAAGTCAATCACTAGTGAGCGCATAGGTTCGAATCCTGCGAGCCGGACGGTTAGTGCGCACTGCTGAGGAGTCCCACAACAAGACGAAAGGGCCGTCCAGTGCTTACAGGTTTTCAATGGTGATCTAACATCAATCAGCTCATGATCTCAATCGAAACTCAACAAGCCTATAATTATAAATCAGTTACTCATATCTTCATTACAAACAACCTAGTTATTTACTGTGGATCATTAGGTATCTGTGGCGTGTTTTGGATTTGTAATTTATCTATATTAGGCCGTTAGTTTTTGAGTCATAACAATAGGAGGTTGAACAACTTGTTGTTCTCGTATTCTAATTGATTATTGGTGGATAGAAGAAACTGTGTGGGCTAATATACGACAGGATGGTGATGGTTATTAGTTAAGCGATGGTTAGTAATATAATCAGCACAAATAACGCTAATCATGATTGGACTGAAAAAATTGATGAACCTAGTAAATGAGCATATAGAAATTCAATTCATAATACAATGGTGTCTCAAATAAGACTGATATCAGAATGAACCTTCTTTAGACTGTTGGAGATGGTTTTGTAGGCAATTGTCATGGAAGCCTGAAATTAGACTATATGTTACTTGACACTCGTTAGCTAAGGGAACTGGTACTCTTCGTAAGTTTTAAATCAATCAAAGTCAAATAATTTTAAACTCATGGAAGTTACATTAGAATATTGTGAATGAAGGCGGATAAAGTTCTGTTTAATCTGAAAAAAAGATGAAATGACAAAAAGAAATACTGAAATGAAATGCATAGAATGTATAAAAGAAACTTTGAGATGGTGGAGAAGATTTGTAACTCAGGTGGATGACTTTGATGGAGTTTTGTTCTTTGAGCTGGATAGTTTGGTGGTGGAGCTTTCGTCGTTCTTCTGAACGATTTCTAACACGAAACCCGGGTCCAGGGTTTCCTGTTGACTACCTCCAACTACCATCTTAACTATGGCCTATTCCAAAAACATTCTTCATCTCGGTTTCATCATTTCTCATTTAAATATTTACCAGTTGATCCCTTACTTTATTTCAGTTTAATATAGATGTGTCAAATCTAAATACGGATTGAGACTGGAAGACCGTATAGTTACATCAAACTATTCAGATGCCTTCATTCCACTGACAGATAAAACCTTCATTTAAATGAATGGAGATCGAAATCTCATCGATATGGGAGCTACATAGAACAATGGAGAGTAATCAAATAATTTGGGAGTAAATAACAATGATGATCAATGATCATACAGCGAACTAAGTGAAGACTGGATTAATCTGAAATACACTCATTGTCATAACTGGCTTATTGACGCTCTATTTAGTAGACTAAGAAGAAACAGTACACTGTCTCATTGGGTTTTGTTTTACTAATTTTAAAATCGTTACTCTTGTTCAGTGACTGAGTAAAAACCTAGATTGAAGTAGGATTACACCAACTGTGGTCAGCTAGGCTAGTCTGACACTCAAATGATCAGAAAACATTGATTTCTAAAGTCAAATAGTTTGATTTTAAATTAACTCCATCCTATTCAGTTTCAAGTGAACTGGACAGCTAGTTGATTCGAGAGTAAGGTTCAAGTTACCCGAGTTTGTATTTCAATGATTTATCAAGTGATCATGATTGAGTTTGACATATTAACCTATAATCACTTAAAAAAACAACCGATGAGTGGCTCGCACTCAAGCACTAAAATCTTGTACATGGTCACTGTATCGACTTCTTCGATTCAGCCAGTCGGTCAAGTGTGGCGTAAGATCCGGTTCAATTTGCCATTACCTTGTTAACACAGTGAAATGAAATTATTCGGGCAAGTCCAAGAGTAGTAGAGACAGTAACAGTAATAGTAGCAATACAAAAGATTAGGCATCGAAAAAATGATTCAAATTATCGAAGTAAAAAAATTCATAAGGAATTTAGAAACTTATCATCTAAGGGAGGACAAAGAGTGGACGTACATGAATCGTTCCAAGTGATTTTGAACCATGTCACTTAGAAACTTGAACCATTAGTTACGAAAATAACGACGCTCCAAACCGAGTAGTCTACGCCTCAATTCAACCTTCAGTAACTTCATGGACTGATGCCGTGTTTTATTTCACCCGACTAGCTTTCTTCCAGACTACATCGCCCGTTAGGGTCAGTATCAGTATGCTTACAGATGCAAAGAAGCACCTTAGATGCTGTTGCTGTTCTGCATCACAATATAGTGTTCAATTTAGAAAAGAGTAAGAAGTATGTTCGATGCGCTTTTCTGGACTATACTTCAGCTTTTGATTCTATAACAAGAAAACGTTCAATTAACAAGTTAATCAGCGTCTACACTGGCAGCTGGATAACCAACTGGCTATGTCCCTACCTCTCAGAAAGGGAACACTACACTGTATTTGAAGGAAAGTGTTCAGAGTCTCTACTGTCTCATGAAGATGTACTTCAAGGAGCTGTTCTCTCACCTCTTCATTTCTTTTTTTTTCTGCATGATTTGCCATCTTCCACAGAAAACACTTGTGAAATATGCAGATGATCTCAGTGTATGTATGCCTATCTCTTCCTCTTTACATCCCATAGAAATGAATGAGTTTTTGTCTCGTATTGATTGTTGGTCTGTTGGTAATGGTCTTATACTTAATCAATCTAAATGTCAAGCTGTTAACTTTAGCATGAGACATGAACGGCGTCTAAACTCCATTTTGAGATCCCATAATGCTTGTACCATTGGAGACTCTTTAATAAACATAGTTTCTAAGGTCAATTACCTTGGTGTTATCTTTTCCTCTTCTCACGTCTTATTGTTATCGAAGAAGGTTTCCCGTATGACTTACTACATAAACAGATTGCATTACTTACTTACTTACATACATACCTACCTACTTACTTACTCACTCACTCACTCACTTACTTACTTACTTACTTACTTACTCACTTACTTACTTACTTACTTATTTACTCACTTACTTACTTATTTACTTACTTACTCACTTACTTACTCACTTACTTACTTATTTACTCACTTACTTACTTATTTACTTACTTACTTACTTACTTACTCACTTACTTACTTACTTACTTACTTACTTACTTACTTACTTACTCACTTACTTACTCACTTACTTACTTACTTACTTACTTACTTACTTACTCACTCACTCACTCACTTACTTACTTACTTACTCACTTACTTACTTACTTACTTACTTACTCACTTACTTACTTACTTACTTATTTACTCACTTACTTACTTATTTACTTACTTACTTACTTACTTACTCACTTATTTACTCACTTACTTACTTATTTACTTACTTACTTACTTACTTACTCACTTACTTACTTACTTACTTACTTACTTACTTACTTACTTACTTACTCACTTACTTACTCACTTACTTACTTACTTACTTACTTACTTACTTACTCACTCACTCACTCACTTACTTACTTACTTACTCACTTACTTACTTACTTACTTACTTACTTACTTACTCACTTACTTACTTACTTACTTACTTATTTACTCACTTACTTACTTATTTACTTACTTACTTACGCCTTTTACTCCTCGTAAAGGAGCATAGGCCACTCACCAGCATTCTCCATCCAACCCTGTCCTGGGCAATCCTTTTTAGCTCCGTCCAGTTGTAATTCATCCTTTTCATATCTGCTTCTATTATCCAACGCAATGTGTTCTTTGGCCTTCCTCTTTTCCACTTCCCTTCAGGGTTCCAAGTTAGGGCTTGTCTCGTGATACAGTTTGATGATTTGCGTAATGTATGTCCTATCCATTTCCATCGTCTTTTCCTAATTTCTTCCTCAGCTGAAAGTTGGTTTGTTCTCTCCCACGAAAGGCTATTGCTGATGGTATCCGGCCAATGGATGTTGAGTATCTTGCGTAGATAACCATTAAAAAATACTTGTACCTTCTTGATGGTGGTTGTTGCAGTTCCCCAAGTTTCAACTCCGCACAGCAGAACTGACTTGACGTTCGTATTGAAGATTCTCACTTAGACATTGGTTGAAAGTTGTTTTCAGTTCCATATGTTCTTCAATTGTAGGAATGCGGTCCTTGCTTTGCCAATCCTCGCTTTCACGTCTGCATCTGAACCTCCTTGTTCATCGATTATGCTTCCCAGGTATGTGAAGGGTTCTACATCTTCCAGAGTTTCGCCATCAAAAGCGATTGGATTGCTGTTCTCCGCTTTGAATTTGAGGACCTTGGTTTTCCCCTTGTGTATGCTGAGGCCTACTGATGCAGAGACTGCTGCTACACTGGCTGTTTTTATCTGCATTTGTTCATGTGTATGCGATAGGAGGGCTAGGTCACCTGCGAAGTCCAAATTGTCTAATTGATTCTGAGCTGTCTGTTGTATTCCTTGCTTTTCCTTAGTTGTCGACGTCCTCACAATTCAGTCAACCATCAGAAGGAGGAGGAAGGGGGAGATTAGAAAGCATTGTCTGACTCCGGACCCCAATGGGAATGCATCTGTTAGCTGTCTTCTATGCACTAATGTGCACTGTATTCCGTCTTGTGAGTTCCGGATAATATTGACAATCTCCTCGGGAACTCCATAAATTCGAAGAGAGCTCCATAATGTTCTCCCATTCACACTGTCAAACGCCTTCTCATAATCAATGAAGTTGATGTACAGTGACGAGTTCCACTCAACCGATTGTTTGACGATGATCCGTAGTGTTGCAATTTGGTCTGTGCACGTTCGATCCTTTCGGAATCCAGCTTGTTGATCTCGAAGTTCGGCGTCTACTGCGTCCTTCATCCGGTTCAGCAACACTCTGTTAAAGACTTTCCTTGGTATTGACTGTAGTGTAATGCCTCTGTAGTTTTCACATTTGCTCAGGTCTCCTCTCTTCGGGATCTTGATGAGGTGTCCTTATTTCCAGTCCATCGGCACTTGTTCCTCCTCCCAAATCTTTTTCAATAGAAGGTAAAGCATGTTTGTAGTTACTTCGATATCTCAGTTCAGTGCTTCAGCCGGTATATTGTCGGGTCCTGCTGATTTCCCGCTCTTGAGTTGTCTGACGGCCATTCCGCCTTCTTCGATCGTTGGTGGATTGACATCTATAGGAAGATCTGTGTGTGCTGCTTCGATGTTCGGTGGATTCATTGGAGCCGGCCTATTCAGGAGTTCCTCGAAGTACTCTACCCATCTGTTCGGCTATTGTTGAATTTCAGTGATTTGCTTGCCTTCTTTGTCTTTGATCGGTCTCTCTGGTTTAATGTATTTCCCTGATATTTTCTTCGTTGTATTGTAAAGCTGTTTCATATTTCCTTCTCTTGCAGCTCTTTCTACCGTCGTTCCTTGTTCTTCCCAATATTTCTACTTGTCGGCTTTAATGCTCTTCTCCATTTGCTTGTTTGCCTCTGTGTACTCAGCTTGTGTCTTGGCTAGCTCTGCTCGTGTTCGGTTGTTGTTAATTGCTGTTTTCTTGTTCTTCCTTATTTTGATCTTGTCTAGTGTTTCTATAGAGATCCATTCCTTATGATGGTGTTTCTTAGGCTCAGAACCTCTTGACACGTTGAAGTTATTGCTTCCTTGATGCCTTTCCAGTTGTCCTCCACAGTAGTTTCTTCTTCCTTCTGATTCTCTATGGTGTGTTCCAGTGAGATCCATGTAGCTTTGTGCATACAATTGTGTGAAAATATTGTGCCACCTATGACCAATTTGTTAAATGCACACAGATTTGCAAATCTCTCCCCATTTTCTTTTCTCTCTCACAGTCAATCCATGTCGTCTCATGATATCTTCATATCTGGTGTTGTCTATTCCGACTTTTGCGTTTAGATCTCTCATTAGGATGGTGAGGTTGTTTTTCGAGCACTTCACTATGATTCATTGCCACCCAGAGAAATCAAAAGACAGAGTCGAGGAGATTGGAAGAGTGTATTTAGCGATAACCAATATATCGGAATTCTCTGATCTAATCTGGCTAGCGATTGCGGTTGATGTTGAGCACGGCGTTACCACACGTGATCTGGTGCAGATGCATTACTGAGCGCCTTCAGCTAGATGAGTCCACCAAAACATATGTCAGCATGCAATGTGGAAAACTTACAGAGCTATTTATTTTGTGGATTTATTTACCGCTACAGATCACTCACCCCTAGTGGGTTAGTGATGACCCTAAGATGTGGCCAGCCAGAAGTTTAAACCCAGCGAGTTTGTCGTTAGTAAACACTCTTCTGATAGCTTGCTAGGATTAGCAGCGTCTGGTCGTCTTTCCTTACTATACGGGACCGAGGTACAACATAGAAAAAAAAGAAAATGTACAATGAAAATTTCAGCTCTTCATAAACGTCATCGTTCTTTTCCAGCCGTCCTGGAAAAGAAAAAAAAATGTAAGTGCATGTCAAAATACACTCGAATGTGCGTGAAAACACAATGTCGGCGATAAAATTGGAATATCAACTCATGTTCACGTAATATCGTTAAAAAAATTTATAATGTTTTTCTTGAAATAAAAATATATAAGCATATAAAAATTGTTGTTTTTTTTAAAAAAAATATTATATATCGTAAAAAGAAAAATCGAGATAATATTAAATGTCTAGTAGTGCAATAGTCGTTTAAATGATCTGGAAATCTAACTCTTCTTCCAGAACGCGTCGTTTTAGGTTTATTTTCAGATACATTCGGAGTATCATCGCGTGTGTTGGTTGTCGATTGAGGAATTATGAGTGGAGTCGTGTCGTTCGATTGTACCGAAGGAAAGTCGACGTGAATAGGATTTCCTACTAAATACGCTGCTTTGAGGCGATTGATGCTGATGCTATCGTCGGTTCCGTTCTTATCGATTATATGGTACTTCGGTTCGCGTTGAAGAACTTTGAAAGGTCCTTCGTATGCTGATTCGAAAGGTCGTCGATGAGAGTCTCGAAGAATGAAAACGTGTGTACTATATCGTAAGTCAGGTTGAACGAAAACATCCGTTGATTGAGGTCGAGTGGAAACAGGTTTAACTGAACGCATCGCGTTTGTAAGCCTGTTCGTGTAGGAGGTTAGATTCGTGTTCATTGAAGAGGATTAAGGATCCACGAATTCTCCTGGAAGTCGAAGTGTCGTTCCATAAACCAGTTGAGCTACAGTGTATCCAATGTCAGCTTTCACTGCATTGCGCATACCTAGTAAGACGAGTGGAAGAGCGTCGGTCCACTGTGAAACGTTTGCGGCTGGTAGTGAAGCCTTTAGTTTTCGGTAAAAACGTTCTACCAACCCGTCTGCCTGTGGGTGGTAGGCGGTCGTTCGGAATCGAGTGATTACTAAAAGTGTGGTCAGACGACGGAAAAATTCAGATTCAAACTGACGTCCGCGGTTTGTAGTGATCGTTCAAGGGTAGCCGAAGTTTGCTACCCACCGTTCGACGAAGGCGCGGGCTACTGTTTCAGCAGTGATGTCTTTGATAGGTACTGCTTCTGGCCATCGAGTGAAACGGTCTACGCAGGTTAAGAGGTAAGAGTATCCATTTGAATCTGGTAAGGGTCCTACCAAATCCAAATGAACATGGTCGAAACGAGCATCAGGAGTTTAAATGAGCCTAAGGGACATTTATTGTGTCTGATGACCTTAGATTTTTGGCAGATTACACAGGAGCGTGCCCACTCCCTCACGTCTTTATTCATGCCAGGCAAGCAAAACTGTTTTGCCATAAGCCTGATGGTTGCACGAACACCTGGATGAAAACGTTTGTGCAAAGTATTGAAGACGTTGCGTCGATAATGTTTCGGCACGATTGGGCGATCTCTACCTATAGATGTGTCACTAAGTAAGGTTTCCTTACCTGTTCCCATCCGTTTGATACATAGCTTGAGTGGTGTAGACGATAAATCGTGCTGAAGTTCGGTGTCTTCTGGGCGAGTTTAAGAAGGTCGATTCATTGGAAACTGTTCAAGGAAGTTATTGGAGAAAGAGCGTCTGCGACTACATTGTTTGCTACAGAAATGTGTCGAATATCTGAAGTAAACTGCGAAATGTAGTTCAGTTGTCGGGAGTCACAGCCTTTGATTTAGCGTTGAAAATGACGTACAGCACAATACATAGCTAGGAGTTCCCTACCGAATTTGCTGTACCTTGATTCGGTGTCTACCAACCTTCTAGAGAAAAGTGCCAAGGGTTGTCAAGAGTTGTTAACCCACTGTTGTAAGACTCCTCCGATTGCCGAGTCGGATGCGTCTACTGCGATACTAATGGGTGCTTCGGTGTCCTGATGTGCGAGCATTGTTGCTTTAGCGATCAGTTCCTTAACTGTGGAGAATGCTTTTCGTGGGGTGTCGTCCAAATTAATGGACTTCGCATTTCCACGAAGTTAGTCGGTTAGCGGTTTCATGAGTAATGCGCATTTCGGTATGAAACGTCTATAGAAACTGACAAGGTCGTTAAACGTTCGTAATTGCTTGACGGTGGTCGGTTCTGGGTAATCCAGAATGGCCGCCACTTTGGTTCTAAGGGGTCAGATACCTTGAGCATCGATAGTGTGTCCAGAAAGTCTAATGAGACGGCCCCAATTTGGCATTTTCGAACGTTCACATTATTGCCATGTTTTTGTAGTCGTTCGAAAACAAGATCCAGGTGCTTGAGATGTATGTATCAGGCTCTTTATAATTGAGAATAAGACAGTCAATCTAAGATATAGATTGTCTTCCTACGCTCACCACTCAGACTCATGTTTCCAATAATATGCTGGATTAGCTATTCTACTAAGACAACCTATAACATGCTAACTCGGACTTTTACACTAGGATTGCGTGGCTGACATCGGATGGACAAAAAAAAGAAAAGAAAAAAGACAATAAAAGATATAGTCACTAGTATTCTTAACACTTCACCCTCTATATATACACCCTTCTAATAAACCGCTTCCCTTGTACCAACCTTGACTTCCCTTCCTTCATGTGAGCTTACTCCAACTTGTTAAACATCACTACTCGTTGTTCTTTATTAGTACATTCTCTAATATGGAGCCTCTGACTTCACTTCACTCTAACAAGACATAATATGAATTTATTCTAATTTATTATACCTCTGTCCGTTCTACTACACAATGTTAAGCAACCTTTGGCGTTCATATCCAAGTGCCTTGCTGCTCCTCTGTTTCTTTTTTTTTCTCCTTCAGAATCTTGCTCTGAGAGCACAACTATGAAACTTCTGACGTTTGGAGCAAACTTAACGTACGCGTCCTCTCAAGGTCATAGTTTACAGCAAGCGCTCTACGATCTCACTTTATAACAACTATAACCTTAATAAGTCGGGAAGCATTTTGCGAACCAACAAATATTGTAATTTATAGATCATGCCTGTAAAAACGGTGTGTACCTGCACATGCAGAAATATATTATTAATATTATTATGTGATTCTCTGTCCGGACTTGCAATTAGACAGTCGTCAACATACGCATGTACGAAGTTGAGACCTCGAAAAACGTCGTCTATAAACCTTTGGAAGGTTTGTGCAGCGTTCCTTAGACCGAGAGGCAAAAATTCGTAGAGTCCGAAGGGAGTTATGATAGGTGTTTTCGGAATGTCGTCAGTGGCCATAGGGATTTGGTTATACGCTTTAACCAAGTCGATTTTCGAAAAAACAGTTTTACCTTTCAAGGTAGCTCTCAAATCGTGAATGTGAGGCAACGGGTAACGATCGGGAATGGTTTTCTCATTCAATCGCCGATAGTCACCAGTTGGACGACAATCGTTGCTGTCCTTTTTAGAGACCACGTGCGACGGAGATGTCCATAGGTTATTTGACGGTCTTATGATAATTAAGTCTATCATGTGGTCGAATTCGTTTTTCGCTAACCTTAGCTTTTCAGGAGCTAGTCGTCGTAGTTTGGAGAATACAGGTGGTCCTGTAGTCGTCATGTGATGTGTAACGTTGCTGGTCACACACGGTAGTTTCGGTTGCGTTTGTTGTATCCCAGGATACTTATTGAGTAGTGGTTGATAGAATTGGTCTATCGTGTGCTCAGTTGTGATTGGTGATAATCTGCAACCAGAAAAAAAAGTTACGCAAACGGACAAATTGGTGTTTCCGTCTACTAGCCTCCACTTGCGCGTATCGATGACTAGATTATGGTGTTTTAGAAGGTCCATACCAATAATTGGCATAGAAATATCTGCAACAACGAACATCCAGTGAATGGGTTTGCGTAAACCCAAGTTAAGGTAAACGTACCTTTTGCCATACGTAGAGATCGGTTTTCCGTTTGCCACCTGTAAGCTTAAAGCCGATTCGTGAAGTCGGTCGTTGGAATTCGCTGGGAGAACGCTAACTTCTGCGCCGGTGTCGACGAGGTAGCGAACTCTCGTTGTCATATCTGCGACCTACAACAGACGGCTATGTTCGCCGGTTACGGTTGCCGTTAACGCGTGCCGGCTTGGAAGTTTCCCGAATTGTTTCTCGAATCAGTCGGTTTTGAGTTGGGAAAATTGCAGGGTTTTCTGCAGTTTCTGGAAGACTTTCCATACTGGTTGTGATACCAGCACCAATCGGGGTTATCTGTCTCTCGTGGTCTAGAGACAGATCGCTTACGTGAAATGCTTCTACGTGGGGCGTGTAATCGCTTACGGTCGTTACGAAAATTAAGATAACGCTTAAGTGTATGACATAACTCGGTTATATCATTCTGAGTCGTTTGAGGCTTTTCTTTGACTGAAAATACCTAGGTAGTAGAAGATTTCGTAATTTCCAAACTGCGGTCGGCAGATGCAGCCAGTTCGTCTAAGGCGTTGTTCTGAAACGAGACCAGAACCGCTTGCGCCTGTTGGGGAAGTTTGGACAATAAAAGCTGTTTGAATAGGCCTTCGTCGAAAGTTCTTGGGTCTATAACCCCTCTTATCCTTTGCAACATGTCCGTTGCAGAACCGTGCTGGAGGTCTATGTTATTAAAGCGTTGATCTAACCTTTGTCGATCGGTTAGGTCTCCTCGTTTAAGAATCGACGTTTTAAGGTTTCGTAAGGTTCAGAAACATTACTAGTAAACATACTAGGTGTTACGTACCTGTTGAATTTCCGCGGTAGTGCCTTGACTACTGCGAGGAATTGAGCACGTGTGTCGTTCACGCCGTGCTCGTGGAAGTAGGCTTCTGAGTAGCTAAACCAGGCTTCCATATTGTCGGGCCAGAAAGACATGAGTTGGAACGAGGGTGTGGACATGGTCTTAGTCTTAAATACTTTAGGAGTCTGTTCGGTCATGATGAAATATGAAGTACGATAATGAACGAGGGGAAAATATATATATATATCCAAGAAAGCACACGAAAAAATATCACAATGTGTAAAAAATAAGGCAATAATATATAAAAATCACGAAAAGGAACAGACACAGTTGCAATTAAGTGTACCCGATCACATCGGTCTCACCAATGACGATGGCACAGGTGTTCAGTGTTTGACGACGCTTTAACCATTAACACCTAATATAACTCGTACCCACTAAAAGAGATCAAAAAACAGAATCGAGGAGATTGGAAGATATATTTCCTGACTATCAATAAATCGAGAATCGTCTGATCTAATCTGACTAGCGATTGCAGTAGCTTCCGAGAACGGCGTCCCCGAATCGTGATCTGGTGCGGATGCTTGATCGAGCGCCTTTAGTTAGGTGAGTCCATTAAAGCATGTGGTCAGCACCCAATGTCGAAAACTTACAGAGCTATTCATTTTGGGGATTTATTTACCGCTACAATAGAAATTTCACCAACTTCTAAGCCAAATATAAGGTCCAAATCTGTAACCGCTATGACTTACGACTCAGTATCTGACAATGTCGAACCTTTAACTACTGAATAACATACGCACTGTACACAAATTTCACTATCATCACCTGATTCGTGTCACAACCCCTCTATCTCTGCGTGCAGTATGCCAACGATAAGACTGGTTGACGTACAAAACACTATACCGACGTGCATCGAAAAGTCAGCACAATCTACCAGACAGTATGTCCCACCAAAGCCTAAATCTTAAATTTCAAAAACTAAAGAGTCCAATAATTCATCTCATACACAGCCAAGCTCTTAAGTTTGGGGAAAATTTGACCCATCTTGGGGAAGCCGCTATAGTAGACTTTGGAGAAACGGCACTAAAACCATAAAATTTCCCCAGACCTGGGGAATTTCCCCTTTAACCTTGGTCAACGTCATTTGACTTAGGGGATTTTCCCAGAATTCCTCAAACATTGATGAAGGTCATTTGACTTCAGGAGTTTCCTCGAAATTTCCCCAAAGTTGGGAGTTCATGCACGAAAATACTCATACATGTAGTACTGACACCCGTCAGCTACAAAACTCTATCCGAAATCAACGGCAAACTTGAGCAACTAGCACTCCTCACTCATATATGGGGCCGTGACACAGACAGAAATCTTGAGAAATTCACGAAAGCTGAGTGCATTTTGTAGTTTGTGGCTGAAGAAATGACGAAAAGAGTGATACCTTCCTTCAATGCAGTTGCATATAACCTCCTCGACCACACACAAGTTTAGGGATATTTGCCTTAGAGAATGCGGTATACTGAACGTTAACTGCAAAGTTATCCTCCTCAGAAAAATGTCAGACATATCAACTTGCCCCCTTCTGTTTATGTTCGGCTGTTGTAACGATGCTAAACAGTTTATTGAGCCGAGCTAAAATATTAGCTCACTAATTCCATACAAGAATATAAAAGTCACTCCAGACCTTACGCCCTGTCAACGTCGTGTAAGAAGACGCGAAGCGATATAATTGAATGGGAGTGTTACAGTTAATAATCAGCCAGAGACAGTTTGCAACACAGCAAATAGTTTAAACACACGAACAATAAGCATGACACCACTCCACTTACGGCTGATCACTCTGTAGATCTAGATGAGTCTGCTGATTAGAAACCTATGGATAAGATATGGACCCCAACTGACACCATAAAACATAACGACATGTCTAATCCCGACTGTTCTCTCAGTAATGTACTAAGGTGTAAGTCGTGTGACAACACACATACAACTAAACCTATACACTTGAAAATTAGTCCTCCTAAAGATACTCCGCAAGTTGACTTGAATGAACCTAAATTTATATCACGGAGACAACGAAGACTCCAGCTCTGACAGTAAAGAGTGGGGAGACAGTACTCACGATACCGAATAAGGGAACACGTAAGATTGCACCCAACTGCTCTATAGGTATCCCATTAATAAGAGTGGTAATAATAGGTTTCTCACTCCACACCCTATCTACACGCTTCAGGATCACAACTGTAATTACTCTCAGAAAGAAAGCTTTTCACACCCTTTAGTACCAACGCATCGCTCCCATGTATAACAGCAGTCGCAACTCCTTCCACTTACGCGCAGCAGACCCCTCTCACGCTAATGTAAGAAGCTATAACAGTGACTACGAGCCTAACCACCAAGACTGTTTTGCAAATAACCACACACATCACAGTAGGCCTGTTATGACCTTGAATCGCTTTTACCCCGTGATACTTGTTATAACTTCACCTTGATCTGTCTAGACTAAACTATGACCTTGACGCGTTAGGCTGAGTGGCTTAACCTTGAGTCTAATACGCGTGAGTTCGAGATGGGGTAGAGAGAACTATTCTAAATCCTGATTGGTTGGCAAGCACGCAAGTGAAAGAAGACAAGACAGTTGGAACACTGAACTCTGGATTCTCTGAATTCGGATTACTACAAAAATGTACATGAATAAATAAGTGCATATCTTGACCACGACGTACGATAATTTGGAAAAATACAGTTATGCCCGAAACAGGGAATTAGGGTAGAAAATACAGTGCAAAATATAATGTTTAAATTACAATATTTTTGGAACAAAAAAGGGTATGCTAGTGAATGATACATAGAACGAAAGCTCGTGTTATGTAGAATAAGATAGGGACAAAAATAAATATAAGTGTTTTACAGGTTTGAATGAAATGCAATAACGTCCCAAGAAAATAGCTTTCGTAATTGTCTGGGCTTCTTAATTCCCCGTTCATAACACCTTCCCCCTTAAAAAAAGAAAAAAAATATGGTTAGTTACTATATACAGGTAAGTGCTGAGATATCATCATTGATATCTTCCTTCGGAAACGTATGTTCTCCTCTTTGGGTCTACCTGTAGAATATCTGGTCTTCTGCGTTTCCGTGATGCTTTCCTAATAGGACCTTGTTCAGGTTGCGTGGTCTTCTGAGTCGCTGAGCATTTTATGTCAAAACTGTCCAGAATGATTCTCCACATTGAGTCTAATTTCTCGGTTTTCTGTGAAGTGCCAGCATTTTCCAGTATGTGGTTGACATGGCGTGTCCACTTCTGTCCTTCAACTTCCACCACATACATTACGTTCCCTTGTCTCTTAAGTATGCGTCCACTGGTCCATTGTGGAGGTGAATATCGGAAATCGCGGACGTATACTTTTTGATTTTTTGGAAAATTCTGCGTTTCGCCCCATGATGGCGATCAAATTGGTTTTCCATCTTTCTGTTTCTTTTTCCGATGTCTATTTGCTGTGGTTTCATGGCATCGAGAGCAGTTCTTACTTTTCTACCAAACATAATTTCTGCTGGGGACATTTGATTTGGTGTTGATGGGTTTGGAGTTGTTCTATAGACCAAGAGAAAGTCATCAAGAATCTCCTCTATCTTTCCCTCCCCTTTTGCCTTCAGTAGCGCTCTTTTGAAGGTATCTACAAACCTTTCGGCCTGACCATTCGATTGTGGATGGTACGGAGGTGAACGGACATGTTTGACTCCAAACCTCTTGCAGAAATCTGAGAAGATGGAAGAAATAAACTGAGTGCCGTTATCTGTCACGAGAACATCTGGAACTCCAAAACGGGAGAATAACTGCCGTAGCTTCATGATAGTCTGTTGCGAAGTGATTTGATTTATAGGAAAAATCTCCGGCCATTTTGAATAAGCATCAACACAAACGAGGAAGTACGTACCCTGGAATGGGCCAGCAAAATCAACATGTATACGCGACCAAGGTTCTTCTGGAGATGGCCAGGAATGTAGTTCAGCTTTTCGTGGACACTTAGAAACCTCAGCACATTTTCTGCACGCACGCACGAAATCTTCGATGTGTTCATCGATATTAGGCCAATATACATAACTTCGAGCAATAGCTTTCATTCTTCCAGTACCTGGATGGGCTGTATGCAGTTGTTTCAGGACGAGTGAGCGTAAGTTATACGGAACCACTACGCGATCAGCAACCATAATACAGTCATTTACGATGGATAAAGATTGGCGTCGTTGATAATACTGTTTCAGTTCATGAGATGTTATACGTGGGGGCCAACCACGCTGGATAAATGTAGATAATCGTCTTAAGATAGGATCGCGGCGAGTGTGTTCAGCGATTCGAGCAGCTGTCACTGGAAGAATTTGTGTTGAATTAAACAACATTCTGCTTACATCTTCTTCCACTGATATAGAAGCGATAACAGTATCTTCGTTTTCAAGCTTATGATTGCTTATTAAGCGCGATAATGCATCAGCATGGCCAAAATCAGAGGTAGATTTGTATTTGATAACGAAATCATAACCCAATAGCATTGTAGCCCATCGTTGGAGGCGGTTTGCGGTATAAACTGGTATACCTTTCTTAGATCCGAAAATTGATAATAGGGGTTTATGATCAGTGATTAAGGTAAATTTTCTGCCATGCAGCATCTTGTGAAACTTTTTTACTGCGAAAATTAATGCCAATCCTTCTTTCTCAATTTGGCTGTACTTGCGTTCTGCTGAAGTCAATGTTCTGGAAGCATGTGCGATAGCCTTTTCTTTTCCATCTGGAAACTTATGGGATATGACGGCACCGATACCATAGTCAGAAGCATCTGCAGCAACAACGATTTCCAGCGAGGGATCAAAATATGTAAGAAGTAGATCCGACGTTAATAATGACTTTACTTCGTCAAAACATTTTTGACACTTAGTGGACCAATTCCATTTTACATTACTGGATAATAATTGGTTCATGGGTGCCCGGAGGCGATGCAATTGTGGCAAGAAATTACTGTAATAACTGATAAGACCAAGGAAGGAACGCAGAGTTGCTACATTAGATGGGGGAGGCATATTTTGGATAGCTCGTACATTTTCCGGATCCGGGCGTCGTCCATTTTTGTCGAAAACAAAACCAAGATATTTCACCGAGTTCATGAAGAATGTACACTTCTCTTCTTTTAGATAGAATCCACACTCAGATATTTTGGTTAAAACAGTATCGAGTCGATTGAATAACTCGGACTTACTGGAACCTGTAACGATTACATCATCCAAATAGACAGCGACTCCTGGCAAATTAGCCAACATAGTGTCCATTATTTGTTGAAAGATAGCTGGTGCTGGTTTCACACCAAAAGGTAAACGCTTATATTGGTAAAGACCTCTGTGGGTGTTAATCGTCAGTAATGGTTGGGAGGCTGGATCGACTTCTATCTGAGATATGCGTCAGCAGGTCAATTTTAGCAAAATACTTTCCTCCATTTAGTTTGATGAATAAATCTTCCTGTATGGGAAGTGGATACGTGTGATCTTCTAGAGCATTATTCAGACCAGTGGAAAAGTCAGCACATATGCGAACAGTTCCATTTGCTTTTCTCACGACCACTATGGGGGCAGCCCACGATGAATAATTTACTGGCTCAATGACACCTAGTGCTTCTAACCTGTCCAATTCTTGGTCAACGACTGACAGAGCAGCATAAGGCACTGGTCGTTTCGGTCTGAAAATGGGCTTTGCATTTTCCTTTAGTGATAAGGATACTTTGGTGAATTTATAACAGCCCAGTTTGTTTTGAAATACACATGCATGTTTTTGTCGAAGATGATTTATGTAAGATACGGACGACAATTGAGAGGAAACAGAAGACTTTGATGTAGACATAACATTAGAACGAAGTACATGAGATTCCGAAGTTTCACTAGCGCATACTTTGTCTGAAGTATTCGATTTGGAAATTTTATGAGAAGGCAATGAATCGGCGGTATTTGATTTGACATGGTGAGAACACATAACATTTGAATTGTTTGATTCAGAAAGATCATAAGAACATGTTTCATCAGAAGCATTTAATTCGTTAATATCCAGAGAGGATGATTCGTCGGAGGCATTTGATTTAGAAATATCATTAGGGATTTGGATAGACTCATAGGAAACATTTTGAGAACATACCTCATCTAATAATTTATTCAAAGTATCAACATGTGCAATCCAATCTAATCCCAATAGATCTAAATCGTGTCGATTTGTTAGATAACAAACATCTGTAAATTTACTTCCCATAAGTTGAACATTGCATAGAACCTCTCCTGTCAACTTTACTATGTCTCCTGACGCATTTCGGGCGACATGTTCCGTCGGTCGGATGGATGGGCATCCTAACTTGTGCCATGTGTTCTTTGAAATCAACGTGACATCAGAAGCAGTGTCCAACTGAAGTCGTATAAGTTTTTCATTTACTAATAAATTTACAAATTTCCGCCTACTTTTAAATCCAACTTTAAAGGTTGCAAACGTGGTTTTAATTTGACTGTTTGATCGTTGCTTTGAATTTTCACTACGATGTTTAGTCTTGCGTTTATTTAACGAACAATGACCTTCTTTGTGGCCAATGCGATGACATTTGCGGCATTTATGATTCTTAAACGGACAGAATTTTGCAAAATGCCATGCTCCGCAGAACCAGCATGGTGATGGGGGGTTGGCAGGTTGTTTCATGCTTGTACAGTTTTGTTTCGATGATTTTATGGATCGGAGCGCATTAATTGAATCAGAACCGGAAGGTTTAACCTTCTGTTGCACCATCGCAGTGTCATGCTTGAGATTAAGTAACCGCTGACATTCGGTTGTGACCATTTGTAATGTCATATTTGGTTCTTGTTCAATGCGTGCCAACATCCTGGTACGGACATCTGCATCTTCTTCATTCTTTAGACCACATATGAAAATCAAGCATTTAAATTGGTCCGCTGTGATTTCGTTTATTTTGAAGCGTTCGCACTGTCGATTTACCTTCCCGGCATACGTGAGATAATCGTCCTCTGGAGATTTTGTTATTTGGAAACATTTATAGCGAGTATTAAATAATGAGGACTGTTCATCGAAAATATCAGATAAAATCTGGACTGTATCTTTGAATGATACATCTCGTGGATTTTGCGGTAAGATAAAATTCACATATTTATTATATTCCTGTGTTCCCAGTCTTCTTAAGAGTAAGCGGACTTTTGCTGCGTCATCAAGATGCGAGCATTCAACGCGGAAAATATCTTCACAACGGTGAAACCACGAACTGAAAATGATATTAGCTTCAGGATCATACTGGAATTCAGAAATAGAATTTATGATGCTTTCATGCTTATCTGATTGACAAGCTGAGGACGACTGTAATGAGAACATTCGTGCCAATGCATCCAAAAGCTTCATTTGATTTGCATCATTTTGTGCTTGCTGCATTTGAAGAATAGTTTTAAGGTCATCCAATGAAACAGGCATTTTGTACTGGATCAATCAATAGGAAAGAAAAAAAATTCTCCGTCGCCAGTTGTTATGACCTTGAATCGCTTTTACCCCGTGATACTTGTTATGACTTGACCTTGGTCTGTCTAGTCTAAATTATGACCTTGACGCGTTAGGCTGAGTGGCTTAACCTTGAGTCTAATACGCGTGAGTTCGAGATGGGGTAGAGAGAACTATTCTAAATCCTGATTGGTTGGCAAGCACGCAAGTGAAAGAAGACAAGACAGTTGGAACACTGAACTCTGGATTCTCTGAATTCGGATTAGTACAAAAATGTACATGAATAAATAAGTGAATATCTTGACCACGACGTACGATAATTTGGAAAAATACAGTTATGCCCGAAACAGGGAATTAGGGTAGAAAATACAGTGCAAAATATTATGTTTAAATTACAATATTTTTGGAACAAAAAAGGGTATGCTAGTGAATGATACATAGAACGAAAGCTCGTGTTATGTAGAATAAGATAGAGACAAAAATAAATATAAGTGTTTTACAGGGTTTGAATGAAATGCAATGACGTCCCAAGAAAAAAGCTTTCGTAATTGTCTGGGCTTCTTAATTCCCCGTTCATAACAAGGCCTGCCCAAGATTATTTTAGAACGCGACCCCTAGTGACACCTCTGTTGAAGCATATAGTCCAAGTTCTTTCAAACCACATGCAAAACATAAACTTGGTTCCTCAGTACAGTTTCCATCAGAGAGTACTCCCATCCTTTCCTCCTGGGTAGACTCCGCAATCAACTTCACTTGCTCATTTGATACATCTCCCACTAAGTCTAGCTATCAAAATACCGAGCTATTGAAGAACATTCAATCCCTCACTTCAAACTCATCTCACACCCGCGAGGGTTACGACGATTTTATCCGAGATACTCTCACTCATTTTAACTTAGTAGACCATTTGTTTAATATATGTCTTAACAACCTTCCATTGATCTTCACCAAGCTAACGCATCAATAGATGAAATAGCAGTATGGTCGGGGGTATTCGCACCAGCATCATCCCTTCCATTCATAGGCAAGCTTATTTGTGGTGACTTCAACATGCCCGAAATTTCTTGGCTCGCAATCAAAGCGCCGAGACGTTATGAATCATTTATTGAATGTCCAGAGCTTGGACAATGGACTCAGCATGTCACTAGCCCTACCAGACATCGAAACACCTTGGACTTAGTCCTTACCAGTGGCTCATCCCCAATACTTTGTATATTGGGAAAAAGTTTAATATGAATATCACAGACAAGATGAGAGTAGAAGACGTTCAAAGACGCTTTACACTCCAGCTGCTAGGATGTAACTCGAATCTCGATTACACAGATATATTTAAGCACCTCTCTTTAGAAACTTTATGGCACTGTAGGCTAAAGAACAATTTAATATTTCTCTACAAAGCCATATATATGGACTCGTATTTCTAACCTCCTGTCCGACTATGACCCACGACCCAGCATATAGACTTAGAAACAACGCACATACACTACTTACCGTTAAACACCAGAATCAAATGCGTTGTAAGTTTTTTTATAGTACGGTATGGTTTATTGTGGAACAGGCTGCCAATGACTATCCGTAACTGTGACACTTTTATCAGATTCAAAAAGCTAATAACCCCGTTTTTAGACTTTAAAGAGCTTCAACGTTTCCTTGAACTCCCGCCCATCAATGAGGCACTGTATTATGAACCGCCTAATATCTAGAAAGAACAAGAATATAACGAGCCCGACTGTTATTAATATTAATA
This sequence comes from Schistosoma mattheei, assembly GCA_944470405.2. NCBI lineage: Eukaryota > Metazoa > Platyhelminthes > Trematoda > Strigeidida > Schistosomatidae > Schistosoma > Schistosoma mattheei. Next base: position 91,331,522 of record OX103947.1, on the reverse strand, counting down.
TAGCTGAATTACAGAACATATGGCTTATTCCTTCCTATTATTTATTGGTTGCGATTTCTAGAAACTCCCACCTTCAATGGATCTATTGTAGTGACCTACTTCTACCAACAGAACGCGATTGATTTAATGGAAACAGTCATTATTATAACCAGTAGTACCAGTGATTGTTTTACTGTGCTCGTTTGTTTAACTGTGCTAAAGACAGCCATATTGCTCTTCCATTATTCTCCATTACTGTTTCGCGGTTCGTCACTCCGTTCGCATTTACTTTCTCCTGCAGATTCCGCTTGTACCTTGTCTTGGCACGATCTCGGTATTAATTCGATACCACGAGATCGCCAACTAAATAAACTTGGTTCCAGTCCGCATTCGCCATCTGATTTATTTGGCACGTGTTTATTCGTAGTGGTGTTCATAGTCAACTGGGACTCGACACCCCGCTACAAATGGTGAGCTGAATTTTGGAGCACGCCTCAACCTCTGGTCAAACCTTCCAAAGAAGTCAATTTGGTGAGTCAATTGTTTATCTATCCACGTCTGTCGTGCATTTCCATAATAATTCCTAATATATAAATTACGCGACATGACGGATAGCGATAAGACTAGCATTAATATTATAGACTCGGACGTACAGGCCATCCATTTTCGACCTGTATCATTTAGCCCCATGACCCAGAGGTCTGGTTCGCTGAATTAGGGTCTCAATTCGAGGCTCGCCGCATCACGAGCCACATAGTCACCTGCAGGCCACCAGTCACGGGAAGACCACGCCGACTGGCACCGGAACAATTAGCCTTCGCTAAACGTGAGTTTGACAGTTTACTAGCTAATGGTATTATTCATCCTTCTCACAGTCCCTGGGCATCACCTCTTCATATGGTGCGCCAAAAAGATGAGGTTAGTTGGAGACCATGCGGCGACGACCGAGCACTAAACGTAGTTACGCGCTTTGGTAGCTACCCCATCCCCTACATACACGACATCACGGCATCGCTCAAGGGCACGACTATCTTTTCTAAGATTGATCTGGGACGAGCATATCACCAGATCTCAGTCGCTCTTGAAGATATAGACTCCTTTCGGTTTGTTTGAGTTCCTACGAATTCCTTTTGCATTACGGAATGCTGCTCAAACTTTTCAAAGATTTATCAATAGCATTGTACGAGACCTAGATTTTGTTCACGTCTATGTTGATTACCTGCTAATTGCATCATCAAACGTAGATGAACATAATCAACATCCTACGCTATTACTCCAATGTCTTTCGGATAACGGAATAGTGGTCAACCCGGACAAGTGCGAATTGGGCAAACCAGAATTAATGTTCTTCAGTCACATCATTAAGCAAGAGGGTATTTTATCTTGCGAGGACAAAGTACGTGCAATAAAGGAGTACAAAGTGCCGTCCTCACCCAAGAAACTGGGGCATTTCTCGGTTTGGTTAACTTCTACCGTCGTTTCATCCCACAAGCAGCAGAACGGTTATGATCATTAACTGACTTACGTCGCGGCAACCCACACAAATTAGAAATGAACGAAACCGCGCGTACTGCATTTACAGAGATCAAAACGGCTCTGGCGCAAGTCACACTTCTCGCTCATCCTGACCCAACAGCCACGCTTACTATAGCGGTTGATGCATCGGATTTTGCCACAGGAGCCGTTATGCAACAAAACATATCCAATGTTCCCCCGCTGAACTTGTATACGTCACAACATTGCGTCTGTCTAAGGAATGTTTCACACCACGGAGCAGTAACGATTTCACTAAAGCAGACCACGTCCAACGACTGTCTGCATTTATGCGAACACTGCCTCCGGTGTCAACTCGAATACAACATTGACAGGTCGCTCTCCCTTGAGAGTTATCTACCTGTTCACATGTTTTCATACGAGTAGACTCGGTACGCAAACCTTTGCAACAGCCTTACGAAGGACCTGTTCAGGCGATTTCTCGTCACGAAAAGACCTTCAAGGTTGATCGACATGGCCGCGTCGAGATCGTCAGCACTGATCGTCTCAAACCAGCACGCATCTATGACAGTGCCCTACCTGATAAGTTGAGACTCAATGCTAGACCCGTAAAACCTACTAGCGGCACCTCTGCATCTACCTTGGGTCCCACGCTAGATACATCAGAGACCTCATTCTCACGTCCCGGTCAACAGCACGTGTCATCTGCACCATCTACGGACAAGACTTCAATCTCACGTCCAGATCAGCAGACCACGCCGCCCTTGACTTAGGTTGAGATTGCAGGCTCACAGAGTACGAGCGAGACTACCGTCTCAGGTTACGGTCACCGAGTACGCCTACCCGTACGCTTTCGCGAATAATCGCACAACCAACAACGAATACAGTACAGGACTCCACCCCTATACTACATGCGCGCCACACCCTTTCCCCTTTTCTTTGATTTTTTTGTATCCTTCAGTCGATTTTGGCGAAAGTTGGCCTGATCATCCTCGCTCTTGTCAACGCACTCAGTAGGTGTTCTGGTTCCGAATATGTCTGGCATACGTTTGGTCTCGCGCTCGATTGTTATGGTCGCTTCTGGTTTCTTGGCTCAATGTGGTTCCGTCCTACGTCTGCAGCGTTTTCTGGTCTGCACCAATACGAACGCAATCCTCAGATCCTGGATACAAATCACTTTGGTGTAGTAGGCTAACTCTAGCAAAAAATACAGCACGTTTCTCCGGGTACCGTTCTACGCAAAAGACCTTCATTGGCAACTCGAGGATCAACAATTTCTTCCTTCGTCCTACAATCGCACGTTTGCTGATCAGTCGCACGAACGAAACCGCTACGTATCGAAAGTGTAAACCCTTTTTAGCAAGAGACTCCTGTAGCGATCAGTAGAACGCGATTAGTGTAATGGAAACAATTATTATTATAACCAATTGTATAAGGGATTGTTTTACCGTATTGGTTTGTTTAACTGTACTAAGAGCATACATTCTCCCGTTGCTTGTGACCTTGCACGAATTCGGTTACGCTCAGTAGTTTCACTCGTACTCCTTTGGCACGGTCTCGGTATTTGTAGAACTATGGTCTACTATGATATTAGTATTGCTCTAATAATAGACCTAATCCTAAAATTGTAGATTCGTCATGATATAACTGCCTAATCTGTAAGATCTTACGTGGAAGTCACATCATCGACTACACCAACTCACTGTATCGTATCAATTACCAATACATGATGTAGAACAAGGTTAGGCTAGAGAAGGAACAATATATTTAATATGAATAGAAGATATAAGGTAACATTCAGCAGAGACCACGCCTGCATGGCCGAGCCATGCCACTCGATCAACTCCAGTCCATTCAATTCATTCTTCGCGCTTTCTCCATTGTTAGGTATTTCTCCGCGTTAAATATTGAATATCTATTTTCTGAGTAGTCTCGTGTTTACAGCTTTGTGGACTGTGTGGCTATTGTCCAATGCCACTACATATTCTTTCGATACCACGAGATCGCCAACAAATACATCTCGACGCCACACAACATAGTCACCACTATCTTGTTGAACTAAAGTTTTATTATTTATTGCAGAATAAATTTTTTCCTATAACTCGTTGTAAAAGAGGTTGAGTGAGTAAACACTCTCAATCTTAATATTCCATTATCCACTTTAAAAATAAGCCAGAATTGTGACTGAATTTAAACTATTGTGTCCATTTACCAACATCTAGTGAGTTGCACAAATACAAACCGGATATAAAAGTGATATTGGGCAATCCACTGACTAAACAGCAGTATATAATGCCAATTTAAACATGAAAACCGCGAAATTCAGAGAAAAATTCTCACTTCAACCAATTTATATGATGCAATTAGGAGTTCTATCTTTAAACGTTTACTCAACTCGACTGACTTCACGAATCCACTTGTTGATTTTTAGGCTGATTATGGAATTCGTTCAGATCCATCTAGATTTCTTCATATTTACGTTTTTTATTATTTATGAACTGAAGTGTGTCTTATCTTCATCTTACCATGTCCATAGCACATTATTATTATTAATCGTAAAATATATTTAAATTTTCCTCCCTACTCACAAGCGAGGCCGAGAATTCCAAAGAAGCCATTTAGACGAATACAATCGTTCAAGCCAAAGTCGATGGTAATCCTGAATTCAGAACTTATTTTTATCATTGGATTATTGGAATTGAAACAAGACGGCTTCTTACGAAGATACATTAAGAAAATGGTAACATGAAAAGAGGGTTTTACCAACTATCATTGTTGGACGCCATTAAATAGTGAAGAAAATAAGACCCATATTCTCGCTATGTGTCTTAGATGAATATGGATGAAGTTCACAACCGACCGTAAACTTATTGATTTTGGTAAATACTTGAGGACCATGTCGTTCATCGAAGTGTATTGATAGTAGTCTGGAACCGGAATTCCAAACTCAAAGCACCTCTGATGTTCTGGAGAAAACTTTATTGATGAAATTTCAATCTAAACGGGATACATCTACAAAGATCCTTTAAAACCAATTGTTGAGATTTCTGAGAACAGCTTTTGTTTTCGTTGCATATCTGACTCTCGGACATTTCAGGTATAAACTAATGCTTTGATTTCTCTCAAGGTGAATCTATCAGCTTGCTTGATCTCCTTCATCAGGATACGTTGGTTAGAAAAAACATATGCTTCCCAAAGAATGTAGGTTAGTCAACGAAAATATTGCTACATAAGTGTAAATCAGTGGATACCAACAAAGTGGCTTATCGTTCGTTGTCAGAGTTGAAGACCTTAGATCTAAAACCTGGTAGGGTCCTGAACGTACTGCTTCGTTTTCCCATAACTGTGTGTGTTTTAATCATTTTTTAGCAATGGAATAAGGATATTGTTGAATTTCATCTAAATCATGGGCCTATCCGAGCTGAATGGCCCTTGATAAACGAGAAACACTGAATGGTCGTCTCGTCAACCTACACGACTACTCAACATTGCGCGTCCATGACCCTGACTCAGTGGTCTGAAGGTTGAGTATTCCCACACAAGATCATAGGACCAGTATGAGAGTTTGTGGTTACGACTAGACAAGCATCATTTTGGACCTTAATCGGTAATCAATCAGTTTTAAATATCTTAGTTTCACAGAAGATCACTCGCGACCCGAATAGCTCAATACTAAAATCTGAAAATATCAAGCTGAATGTAATCGAGAGCATCAGTACCCCCGAAGATTACGAATAGGCTTTCATGTCGAGTGCTGGCCAGTGTGAAACTTGCGTCAAGACGGGTTTTCTATTTACCAAGTCCAACCAACTAACAACTCAACTACTTACACTAGTGGTCATATTGATAAGATTCAATGATCAGTAAACAATTAGACATCCATAACTTTTATCACTACTCAATCGTTATTCACTAGCATAATTCTATTTCGTTAAAAATAAATACTCTTTTACAGAAAGACCAATCAAATTAAACATGGATTTGTGTTGGTTATTTACAGAATTCATCTGATCATTTTGCATGGTATTATTGATCAAGTCTACTTTATCATTCTATAGTTTGTATAAAGATCGTTCAGTTTTGAAAAGTCTGTTAGTAAGTCATTAATCATGACAACAAAACTCTGTTTAACTTTATTTCTTCAAAGGCGTCTTACTTCAGTTTATGATTCTGTTTTTATTATTTATAAAACAGTTCATTACAGACTTACATACTCTTCATTGTATGATTTGATTATCATGTGTCTCGCTTACTATGTAGAGGTCTTTATAATCCAGTCAACGTTCGGATGAAAGTGAAAAGAGGAGTGTCAACCGTTTTGTCTGACACCGGTCCACACTTGGAATGTGAGCAGGAATGTCAGCTGCTCTCCATGCGAAACCTTTCAGCGAAGCCAGTCGTATGAATTCCATCGACCCACTTCACAGTTTCAAAGAAGTCTCCGTAAGAATTTACCATCCACACTGTAAAGCTCCTTCTCATAGTCAAGTGACTTGATGAACAGTGACGCGTTCCACTCCATTGATTGTACAACGATATTCCGTAGTGTCGCGATTCGGTTTGTGCATGATATATCCTTACAGAACCCATTCTTGAGTTATGCCCTGTCTATTAATCACTACCTCCCACATTCACAGCCATATTTGGCCAAATATTGTACAAATGTTATTTTCGATTTTACGGTAAGTTGTTTCATATTTTATTGGTATATTGTGGTCTGTTTGATTGATATATAAACTCAGTATGTTTGGAATATAATGATTCATATCGCAGAGGCTCGGATTAGTGTTCTCGACTTAACTGGCTGGGCTAGACGGAAAGCAGGACTAATCAGAACTCTAAGCTGCTCGTACGTGTTTACTCGTCATTGGACTGATCGATGATTCACTGCTTCCCGATTCGCGGTATCATTACTTAACCGTTAACAGGGCACTCAGGTCACAAGTTATAACAGAATGTCTATGCATATCAGAAAACTCGTAATAACACAATTTCGAGCTGATTACTGAAAACTGTGTTATTTTATTGTAGTCGACGCCAACTGGAGGTGACCCACAGTTTCAGTGCATTTCATTCGGTCAACGTTCCAACTACCTATTGATAACATTGCATATTTATGAATGAGTATTTGTGCATTTCATTCCGTAGATCAATTCATGTTCTCGCTTAGTCTTGTGTTCTTGCTCAGGTAGCAATTTTGCTGTGTTAGCTCATATTATACCATTTATCAGTATTAGATTTTGAACCCCGCACTTCATAACATACATAATGTCTGGAAAGCAATCACCGAAGTCAATTAGAGTTGGGGTGCTGATTGATTTTCCAGTGCCTCTAACCTTTAAATACGTGTTTAGCTTGGATATAATATATATTCATTTTATTATTACAGTGAACAAATTTTATTGTCAAGATAACATTGGTTGGTTAAAGAGGATTCCAATATGAGGAGGAATTAAGGTTTCGTATGACTGGGGGGCTGGCTTTAATCTACATAAAATAAGAATCCGATAATTGAAGAGCAATATAACAAAATAAACATTAACAAAGCAGAACGAATGTGGTAAAATTGAATTACCAGGGTGGTAATAGGTTTATTACTGTCTCTTTCTGGACACACAAAACAGGTTCGAGTTCTTCATGTCAATTGCTTCAGTAAACTAAAGAGAAAGAGTATTTCTATGTCTGCTAATAATTTTGAAAACTTGAAGAATGTCAATGGTATGTCTGGTATCAAGGAATTCAGCAAATGAAAACCGATAAATGAAGGGATGATTTCAATGCATGAAGGCAAGAGATAGTCTATCGAAGGCAACAAAGTAAAACCTGACAAAATAACCAGATTGATAACAATAACAAAGAAATAACAATTTACCAAGGAACTGATGAGGTGATTATTATTGATTAAATAGGGTTTGAGTTACTTAATTGCCACTGCTGCGGTAAACCGGAGAGATGCTACATTTATTTGTCTGCTAATAAATTAAAAGATTTTCAAGTGTCGGTGGTATAGCCGGTATCAATTAAAAGCAGAGCTATTGAACTATTTTAAGCTGTTACACTTCTCACTCTCAAATTCTTTGGAACGTGCATCGAAATGTGACCAAGTACTCTTCTCTCTGTTCTTCCAATATAGGTGCTTCAACAAGTACATGGAAATAGGTAAACACAGTATGAATTTCCACACTTTCACATGTTGAAATGTGTGATCAAAATATAAAATTGTAAATAACATCCCCCATTTACATTAGACTATCATACCGTCCCATTTGGTAATCGGATTTATCAATGTGCATCTTTTTGAATCCCACCTATTTGCACGCTCTCTCATTGGAGGATAACAAATGTTAATCACTTGTGAGTACAAGCTTAATATTGTGCCTCGTTTTTGTATCAGATTCATTTTAGATTACGTAACAAACGACAATGATAAAACTCGATAATTTCTAAATGCTCAGTAGCATGAGATAGGTATTTACTAAGCAATTGACTGAATAATCATTCTCTAATCCTGAACATCAAGTTGTTGTTCCAACGATCTTTTCAACCGTTGTAGAAGCAATGAATATAGTAATAGTAATTTAACTATTGAATAACATTTATTGGTGATAACATGAAAATTTTGCGTGAAGGTTCTTTGATTTTAAAAACAACATAAAAAGACTATGGGAGATCGTATGAAAACAATTACACCGAGATAAATAATCACTGGTATTCAGCTCTCTGAGTACATATTGCTAAATAGTTCAATAATGGAAGTGTTGTGACCGAATCAGGAGCAGAAATGTAGTTTGGAAAATTACGTCGAACATGCTTAGTACCAGTTCTTTAACCGAAACCAATATTATGACTTGAAGCACTTTCGATATCTAAAGTAAGTTGAGCACGTTTGTAGGAGAACTGATGAGTTCATATGATCTGCGAATGCAACTTGAAGTGTAAGTGTTTCTAGTAGTTACTCTAATGTTGCAGAACAATAGAAGTAGATTTATCGTCATCATCAAAGTATAAAATGATGATGATGCTGAAGTAAAATCTGGTTCCATTTACATTTCTTTGGAACAAATACAGTCTTCTTGGTACTGTTTGAACAGCATTTTAAAGTCAAAACAACAATTCATTTGAAAAGTTCAAATGTGTAGGATTAGATCAATAACAGCTCATAAAAAGGAAAGCAACATCATCATGTTTCTTTCTATTTACGAGAATGATTCTGAAGGGAATCTTTAAATCCTGTATTGAAATAAGATTATCGTCTACTAATTGTTCTTCTCACCACAGTTACGATAGGACTGCAACTAACCAGTCTCTTATTGGCGTATGTACATACTGTGCGTAATGCCTTAATTCACAAGCATTCTGAGCAAGGTTGAATAGTGATTCACACAGGAATCCAGTTTGATGCGTGTTTCATCCTATTTGAGACTTGTCAGCCTGATGTACTTGCATCTGAGTTGATGTTCACTTTGGGACTCGAACCGACTACCGTCCGTGTCAAGCACCATCATGTTATCGCTTTAGCTACTGAGTCCTGAGGCAATATCGAAGTATAATGTTCACATTAATGGTAACAGAATATTCATCATACTGATATACTAAGATATTACATTATTTGTCAAGTTCATAACATTAGTAACAGAAATTATGATTACAGTTCATTGAATGATCCCGATAGGAATTTGTAAAATAAATTTTTAATAACCATCTTATATACTACTCATAAATTTAATCAGTATTTTATTATGATTGATGTATGCTCAAAGTTTATTAAATACTCAGTTCATGAGTATCTAGTTAAACTGATATAAAATTAATAAGACAGAGCTTAAGTTGACCCTATTCAATTGTTTATCTATAAGAGTTTAAGTATACTAGTACTTTGTATTTTAGAGGTTGAAAACATTTAACCAGTTTTGTACCTTCTAATTGATTTGAAGTCCTGCAATTGACTAGTCTCGTTTTAGTGTATGCAAACATAGGCTTTCAACATCAGTTTGAAGATACAAACAACCAACACAAATGAATTTCACTACACAATATTGTACAAGCAATTGACTATCTGGACTCAGTAGCTAGAGAGATAATGCGATAGTATTTGAGGCGAACGATAGTGAGCTCGAGTCCCTGAGTGAATATCAACTCTGAGATGCAGGTGCACCCATTTAATGAGTCCTAAACAGAACGAAAAGTGTTCACTGAATATCAGTACTAGCCACCTTTTATCTCTGTTAATTATTTTCATTGTTTAGATTTAAACAAGAAGTGTGTCGTAAAGTTATCGAATGATAATATTATTCTACAATTCAGAGATTTTGTAATCTTAAACAGTGCAATCCAGAGTATCTTTAACAACTACTAGTTGGTAAGTTAGGTAGTTTGAGGTAGATAATTTCTGAGCGATCTGGTAATTGTGTAGTATCATTTTCTGTCTTTGATTAGCACTCTTAATGAGCTGTCTTATGTATCTACATTTGAGGAAATCCATCTGCCTCCACAAGGTTTTATTACAGAACTTACACATACGACTTTAGTTTAAACAAATAACTGTTTTCATTAGAATTGTTTAAATGCTGTACAATGTAAAATCCATGATTATTGTAATACAGTGGCTAACATAAGATGGAAACAAACAGAGAGTAAATATATTAGTGCAATTTTTTTAAATCGGAAAAGATTTCTATTTTTAGAAAGGAAAAAGTGGAGTCATCATTGAATCTACTTACTCATAATCTCAACCAATCAAACATACAGTTGATAAAGCTAGTCTATGAACCACTGAGTGAATAGTTTTTATGAGTAGTTAAAGTGCTTTACACATATTAATGAGCCTGTAGCGGTAAATAAATCCCCAAAATCAACAGCTCTGTAAGTCTTCGACATTCGATGCTGTCCACATTAGTTTTAATGGACTCACTTATCCGGAGGCGCTCGGTCATGCATTCGCACCAGATCACGAAGGGGAATGCCGTGCTCAACATCCCCTGCAATCGCTAGCCAGATTAGATCAGACCATCCTCGATATATTGATAGCCTATCAATTATATCTTCGAACCTGCTTGCTTCTGTCTTTTGATTTCACGCTTCATATAGAAGGTGTTACTGGTTAAAGCGTTGTCAAACTTCAAATACCTGTGATATCTTCAAGCCCTTTATCACTACATATCGGAATTTAACGTGTGATCTGAGAGTATTAAACATTCTTTCAATAGATATATGAAACCGATATGTTAAATGTCTCTGATATTACTAATAGATAGTAGACATATCAAAACATAACTTGCCTATGTATACTTTATATTGACTTGTAATTACGTAATTGTAGGATTTTCATAACTGTGGAGTTCAAACACTGGTTCCTTGAAAATAACCATTCTTTCAAGGGAACTTGTCTTTTATAAATATCCCATAGGAATACCTTAATTTCAGAATACCCACTATATTTAATCTTTTGATTTAGAAAGTAAAAATTGATATTACCATACGGATTATTTCTAATGCGGATGAATACAATATTAATTTGAACAAAGATATGCCAATAAGAGACTGATCACTTGCAATCCTAAACATCAATCGGAAGATTCAAGTGAACTTACACTTCACCCCATTGCACAAGCAAATGGCTATCAGGAGTCAGTAGCTAAGTGGATGAAGTGATGGAGTTTGAAGTGAACGGCAGTAGGTTCGAATCCCAGAGTGAACATCAATTCAGAAATACAGGTACATTCAGCTGACGAGTCCTAAATAGGACTAAACGCGCCAAACTGGGGTCCATTGCTAGCCGCGATCCATCTTTTCTAATAATGGAAATAATTTGTACATGTTAGATAGGCTTGAAACGCCCAGTAAATATATAATTCTATAGAAGGATAGAAATGATTGCATCATAAATTGATTCGAGTCTTTTATAATCCAATGTGGTTACACAATAATCAAGGGATAAGAGAAGAATATAAGGATGGAAATAATTGAGGGATCTGAATTATGAAAGATAATTGTTCAGTTGACAGATATCAAAGAAAAACGACGAACATAAAGCTCATAATAATCAACATTGAATAATCAACATGAAAAAGGGGCAATAATAACTGATTACAATTGAAAATTACAAAACACTCATTTGAAAAAATCAATAATTATCAAATAAAAAGAAGGAAAAATGGAAAAAACCCAAACATTCCGATAAAGTGAATTAGGGCCAAGGAAGTTTGAGAAGTTGGACGAATCGCTTTTGCACGTAGAGTTCGAGCTTGAATTGATGGAATGCCAATGACTAAGATATGGATCCAAACTTCATTTGATTCAATTCCTTTGAATGAGTAGATTATTTTAAAAGAAGACTCTTTTGAACCGATGTATCTATAGTTTTGTATTAAACTATTAACTGTTTAGCATTCCCTTTTTAATAACCATTCCGGATAGTGGTATGAGATGAGTTTTGAAAGTGATCACTTTGTGCGGCCAATGTAACCTGCCCTATATGAACAAACAAATTTATAGATGCATATTAAAGTATTAGACAACAACTCAAACCGAAAACATCAAGTGCTATATATTCGAGGAAATCTTTAATGAAGAGATCAAAAAGCGACAAATTCCTGTTTTTTCATCCACAATCGTATTTACAAATTCTCATGTACTTGACAAAGCATATTCAGATTGGAAGAACCGAGAGAAGAATATGTGTGCTCATTGGCGAAGACATTCTGAAGAATCATTAATTCATGTGTTCAAAATTACTCGAAATATCATTCATATGAAATCCGATTGACAATGAACACTATTGCAAAATACTAAGGCTATTTAACGTAACTAATTGACTAAATTCAATATCATGAAATTGAACTGCATTGCCTATTATCAATGCACTCAAACGCAACGTATTCATTCAAAGGATGAATCAAGGTACAGTTTTGGGACCAGTGCTGTTCCTCTTGTGTGAAATAACCGTCTTCGTCTTCTATCATGATCGATCTTGCTATAAGCTGACGATGTCAAGATATGGAGTGCGATAAGTAGTAAAAGTGATAGCTTAGAACTTCAAAATGATCTGGAGAAATCATCTGTATGGTCACAAACTTGGCAGTTGCCGATAAATACTTCCAAGTGTATTGTGATGGATATTGGTCATCAAAGTACAAATGCATACGCGGTGAAAAACGTTCAGCTACTTGGTTACGAGACCCCTGAATGCCCTGGTACGGCCGAGAGTGGGGAGAGTCCGCTCTCCCTCTCGAAATACTCTCACACGGCCACGCGTATACAGCCTCTGCCAGGGAAGTCCTACTCATTGCCTTCTCGTGGCGGGGGTGTTGTCTACGAAAATGAGAGGACGAAAAGCGAATGTCCGGCGCTTTAACCGGATTCCAAATCAATGGTGCACATGGGCTCCAGTATCCTGCGGGAACGAATGGCGTATGAACCAATCGTTGGTCACCGGCTACCATGGGACTGCATCTCCTTACGATGCTCCACTGCCTTGTGGGTTAGACCTTTAGGTCAAAGGCTCGGGGAGTGGCCCCCTAAGATAACCACCTGCTTCGGTTTGGGCACCCGGGCAGTATCACAGCCCACACACAAATTGATGAACTCTTTATGCCTACGGAAATTACCTTTCTTGCTTTGAAAAACAAACAATTGATTCAGATTATTATCATTACAATTATTGTCATTATTAATACTGTTATTATTATTACTAGTATTATTGTCATTATTGTTATTATTATCATTATTATTATTATTTTCCACATTATTCACCCTCTTTTATACTTATACAGCGGCTCGTCTTTGGCGGAAATCCGACTGTATCTAACGTTCTCGAGTCACTGTCCGGTTGAAAATTGTATGTTACCACCGAATACGAGGACTGAAGCAGATTTTCTGAAACCACGTGCACCATTCAAACTGGCTGCCTTCAACGTTCGCACATTTATGCAGGTCGGACAACAGATAGGGCTGGCTATGTCTTTGGAAAGTCTTAATATCGACGTGTGTTGTCTATCCGAGACCCGTATTCAAGACTCTGGCGAAGTACTACAAATTCGATCTCCATCTGTCGCTTCGAAAAGCTTGTTTTACGTGCGCTTATCCGGGGACCCTGTGGCATCTTCGTCTGGTCTTGCTGGCGTTGGTGTCGCACTAAGCGCTAGAGCTGAGGCAGCACTAGTCGATTGGATCCCCATTAACAGTCGGTTATGTGCTGTTAGATTAGAAAGTTCCATCAAAGTGAGAAGAAATCGGCGTGAGAAACGATGTCTTTTCGTCATCTCCGCCTATGCCCCGACAGATTGCAGCCCGGATGCAATCAAGGATGAGTTTTACCACCAGTTATCAGTTCTTCTCCAGAAAGTGCGTTCGACAGATATTGTAGTACTAGCCGGAGACTTGAATGCTCAGGTCGGGCGTCTAGGCACAGAAGAGAGTCGTTTAGGTGGCCGATGGGGACTCGTTGGTCGCAGGTCAGATAACGGGGACCGTCTACTGCAACTTTGCACAGACCACAACCTGTTTCTGGCTAGCACTAACTTTCGGCACAGTCATCGCCGATGTGCCACCTGGCGTCCTCCCTCTGCATCTCAAGCCTGGACTCAGATTGATCACATCGCGATCAGCTACCGCTGGCGTGGTTGTGTACAAGACTGCCGCTCCTTTTGGAGTACCTATCTGGACTCTGACCATGCCTTGGTCTGCGCCAATCTTACCTTACTTTTCAGTGGACAACGAAGTGAACGCCATCAACGGATTGATGTTAGCAAGCTGGTTGCAACTTCTGTTGCAAGTAAGTATCGAACCGAGCTAGCCTCTAGGCTAGCTACCACTCCACCGAAAAGTATAGATGAGCATTGGTTGCAATTGCATGACGCCATGAAAATGGCGGGAACAGTCAGTTGTGGGTTTGCGAAACGTCCCGCTTTAAGCACTGGGTTTCTTCTGGTTCCTTACAACTCATTGAAGCCCGTCGGTCTACTCCGGGTGACCGTGAGTTTGACCATAAACGAAGGATGTTACGTAAGGAATTGGGCAAAGCTTGCGTAAGGACCGAGAAGCCTGGTGGTCGATGCGTGCTAATGAGCTGGAAGCAGCAGCTGCATCTGGTAACTACCGGAAGCTCTTCCAGCTCATCCGAGCCACTGGCAGCAAGAAGTCTGGTGTGAGTGAAACAATCTGCGAGGATGATGGGATGCCAATCACTAACATCCATCGACGTCTTGGACGATGGGCAGAATTTTTCGAAGGGCAGTTCAACTGGCCTGCTGCTCCGGCAACATCGGTCAGACTGTCCTGCCCTCCATGGCCGGTGACGACTGATCCACCAAATGAGGAGGAAGTCCGCAAGGAACTCCAACTCTTGAAGCGTTACAAATCACCTGGCCCAGATGACTTACCTCCGGCTCTTTTTAAAGATGGTGGTGACTTTTTGACTAAGGAATTGACGACGTTGTTTACAAAGGTTTGGGAACTAGAGTGTGTACCAACGTCATGGAATGAGTCGATAGTTGTCCCTATCTTTAAAAAGGGTTCACGTCGTTCTTGTAACAACTATCGGGGGATAAGTTTACTTCCGATTGCGTCCAAGCTATTGGCTTCCGTCATTCTTCGTAGGTTGTTCAAAACCCGAGAAAGATTGACTCGCGAGGAGCAGGCTGGGTTTCGTTCTGGTCGAGGATGTATTGATCATATCTTCACCCTCCGCCAAATGTTAGAACACCGCCATACTTTTCAAAGGCCAACAATCGTAGTGTTTCTTGACATCAGGGCTGCCTTCGATTCGTTGGACAGGACTGTTCTCTGGGATTGTCTATTGAAGAAGGGTGTGCCTGAGAAGTTTATTAACATCCTGAAAGCCCTATATAAAAACACCTCAGGCAGAGTGAGGGCATACAACCACCTCTCTCCATTGTTCCATTCGAGCAGTGGGGTTAGGCAGGGTTGCCCAATCTCACCATTCCTCTTCAACTTTGCCATCGATGACATTCTGGAAACAGCTCTGATGAATGTAAGTAATGGTGGTGTGGATCTGTTGCCTGGAGAAAGACTTCTCGACCTTGAGTATGCGGACGATATTGTCTTACTGTGCGATAATGCCCAAGGCATGCAATCCGCACTTAATCAGTTGGCAATCAGTGTCCGTAGGTATGGTATGTGCTTTGCACCTTCGAAGTGCAAAGTACTTCTACAAGACTGGCAGGATTCTAATCCTGTACTCACCCTGGACGGTGAGCAGATAGACGTAGTTGAGAAGTTCGTGTATCTGGGTAGCTGCATAAGTGCTGGTGGGGGTGTGAGTGATGAGATCAATGCACGAATAGTGAAAGCCAGAGCGGCTTATGCCAATCTGGGCCACCTTTGGCGCCTTCGTGATGTTAGTCTGGCTGTAAAAGGTCGGATCTACAACGCGTCGGTGAGAGCAGTTTTGCTCTATGCTTGTGAAACCTGGCCTCTCCGAGTTGAGGACGTTAGACGACTCTCTGTGTTCGATCATCGCTGTCTCCGAAGGATTGCTGACATTCAGTGGCAACACCATGTCAGTAATGCAGAGGTTCGGCATCGTGTGTTCGGGCACAGAGATGATAACTCAATTGGTGTCACCATCTTGAAACACCGACTTCGGTGGCTTGGACATGTTCTCCGAATGTCGTCCCAGAGAATTCCACGTCGTGCATTATTTGCCGACTCTGGGACTGGTTGGAAGAGGCGGAGAGGTGGTCAGTGCATGACATGGTGTCGTGGCATGAAAGAAAGCTGCAAAGGACTGGCTTGTGTTGGTCCTTCACGACTCCCTGGTTGGGGTCCGAGAGATGGTGCTACACAGTGGCTAGAGACGTTATCAGATATGGCTCAGAATAGAAGCCAGTGGCGATCCTGCTGTAACCTTCTTTTACTTTCTTTCTAAAAAGTGGTTGTGTCTCCTTTACCTGAAAGATTTCTTCTGATTGTACCTTTTCGTTCCGTCGTTACTACCACACTACCTTACTCCAATCTCTTCGTCATTGTTCTCTTTTTCTTTTGCGTTCCTTAGTTTTTTTTTCTCTTTCTATTTCTCTTCGAATTTTCATTGTTTTGTGTGGCGCATATATATTGGCGCTCTCTTGTACCAATATTTATGTGTTCAAATAAATAAATATAATAATAAATACGAGACACACAATGACTTGGGGGTCATCGTTAGCTAAAATATAAAAACTACTGCACACTGCCGTGCAACAGCCGCTAAAGGTGTTAGAACCCTATGGTCAATACGTAGAACCTTTCGTCATGTCGACGCTTAAACGTTTTTTGATTTGCATACAGTATTCGTGCGTCCTAACCTTGGGTACTCCGCACAAGTGGCTAGCCCCCGCTTCAAACAGACATTGAGATTTTAGAGAAGGTTCAGGGAACAGTAAATAAACTGATTACCGGAATAGCGAAGCTGCAGATTGATGCTCCACTGGCTAAACGAAACCTATCCCAGTTGTCATACCACAGAACTAGAGATGACCTGATTACGGTTTTCAAATTACTCAGTGATAAATTTGCACCTCATACATCCTCATTTTTGTTGACTTCCGAAACAGATAATTTTCGAGGACACTCCGAAATTGTTCAAAAGCGCAGAACAATTTACTTGTCAGCTGACTATCGACTTTCCCATCGAATCATCAACGAGTGGAGCTCATCAACTCAACATTCAGTTGAAGCACCATCTGTTGACTCCTTCAAAAGAAAGTTTGATGAACTGAGAGACTGTCATTTCCAAGAATAACACAGGCCATCACACCTCCTGTCCTCTCCAAACTGAGACTGAAACTGTAAGAATCATCAATTTCACCCTGTCGTGGTAAATTGAATCTATCAATTGTTCCATTCCATTATAAAATTTATATACATAACCTCATTATTTATATTTAACACTTCAAGTACACATAATCGCCAATTTTATTTCAATCAAATTGTATTATCTTTCATCTTGATCATTCATTTCTTCATTCTCAATTCTAATTAGATTGTCTTCAAATGAAATATTCATGTGATAAAACTTCCGGAAATTAATCATTTTCTTATATACTACTAATAATAATGTACTATTATTACTATTATTAATGGTTTTACTCAGTAGTATACTTTTGGTACAATATAGAATTCTCAGCACGAAGTATTTGAACATGTTTCTACTACAAAAACAAAAAAAAAGAAAAATATGAAAAAGATCTGAATCTGTACAACTTTTGAAATTCGAGACATGTCGATGAATAGAAGTTATTGACTAGGTCGGCTATAACAGCCTGTTCATCACAGATTATATTTGCTAGGTAAAGTATTATAGAACATTTATACCTTTGCTTAAGTGCATAGACTTTAATGTATTGACGTCACGTTCTACCAGAAAATTTATAAGGAGAAAGAAATGAATTAAGGGGGTGGTCAGTGTCTGATAAGATAACACCTACCAGGAGTTTGTAAGACATTTAATGTCTATCCACAACCATATTAATAACAACCTCGAACGATTCACCACACACCTTGCTAACTGCCTTCAGCACTCTCCGGAATACAGCAAAGTCTTTTCTCAAAAGCTCGGGTAAGAATAATACAGAACAGTAAAGAATAATAGGTAATATGTAGGAATTGAAAAGTTGTAAGAGTAAAAGTCGAGTAATCCCAAAGCGTTCAGTCTCTTTATGTAGTAAGTCAAACAGAAAACTTTCTTCCATAACAGTAAAACATGAGAAGACCAAGAGAGACTAGAGGAAAAGGTAACACCAAGATAATTGACCTTCGACACTGTTTATCAAAGAGTCTACAATGGCATAAGCATTATAGGATTCCAACATGGTGTTTAGATGCTGACAATGTCTCAGGCTAAAGCTGACAACTTGACATTTAAAGGGATCAAGTATGAGACCAATAACAACAGACCACTATTCAATACGTGACAAAAAGTCATTCATATCTTTGGGATGTAAAGAGGTAGAAATCAGCATACATACTGTGAGATCGTCCGCAGATTTCACAAAAGTGTTTTCTGTGGAAGTTGGCAGATCGTACAGAAGAAAAGAGCAAAGAAGAGGTGAAAGAACAGATTCCTGTGGCACACCATCATGAGACAGTAGAGACGCTGAACACTTTCTTCCAAAAACATTCACTGTTCTCTTTCAGAGAGGTAGGAACATAGCCACTTGGTTATCCAGCTGCCAGTGTGGACGCTGATTAACTTGTTAAGTAAACGTTGTCTTGTTATAGAATCAAAAGCTGAAGTATAGTCCGGAAAAGCGCATCGAACATACTTCTTACCCCTTTCTAAGTTGAACACTATATTGTGATGCAGAACAGCAACAGCATCTAAGGTGCTTTTTGTATTTTTAAGCAAACTGATGTGGATCGATGCCAGTGTGCTCTCTTGCTGAAGGCTGTAGTGGGAGTGTCAATAATTTTTCTTTTGTTTTGAGGAAGGGTGAAGTTATTGCTATGGGTCTAAATTTCACATTCTTATCGCCAGATACTTTCTTAGTTGTGCGGATTATCTTTATATTTCTCCATATTTTCGGTATGAGAATAGTTGAAAAGGATCTGCCAAAAATACAGGTGAATGGATAACATAGAACGTCAGCACATTTTAAAAAAAGGAGGTTTGGCATTGTTATATCTTAGTGAAGATTAAATTACAGGTAACTTACGAGGATTAATAATGGATTATTAGTCTATAAATATTCTTATTGTATAATTATTCAATAATTACATTGTGGGTATTTATATTCCTCTTATTATAAGCTTCATTTTGACCTATAATTTATTATTATGCAATTTACTGTCCCCAAATTATGCTCAGTTTATTAACTACTGCCTTCCACGTTCACAGCCACTTTTTGGCTTTATTATGTACAAATATTATTCCCTATTTTATGGTGCGTTGCGGTCTTTTTGGTTGATGTGCAAACACAGTATGTTTGAAATATATGATTCGCATATTGGAAGCTGGTATTTGGTGTTCTGGACTCAAGTGGACGGGCGAGGCAGACGTAGGACCGATAAGGAAGCTAGACTGCCCATACCGGTCGAAGGTCATTGGTTCTGGCACAGTTGCGAAGACTGTATAAATCGTATTTTGATTGGTGGATAAATAACGTGATAAAAGCCGGACATAATTCATAACAAGCATTCCGTCAGGTCCTAAACATTGAGATGAATTAAGTGACTGGAGACATTTTCGGACATCGGTTTCAGTGAAAATGAGAAACAACTATTCTTCAAACCTGTGGATATAGGGGGCATTACATCAGATGAATGACGTACAGAAGACTTAATCAAGTCACAAACATTCAGCTGGTTATCGCTTCTAATGTGTCTATCACCTGTAACTTCTTTAAAGAGTTCCCACATACTTGGAGAGACTTTACAAGATAAGAGTTTCTCAGTAAACATAGGGTTGAGACGTCTTATCTCTAGGCTTATTAGACCATTTAGCTTACAAACTTCATTAGAGTCTCCCTCCTTGTGCATTCTTTCTTTTACCCTCCGTAGTCGTTTTAGTTGTGAAGATGTAAGTCGATCAAAACGTAAAATCATGTTTTCAGTGGGACAACATATATCAAAACAAAATTAAAGATAACAATTGATAACATCGGTAGTGTTTTTTAGTGATTCGTCTGTAAATAACTCCCAGTTAGTGGTATGAAACATGTTTTTCAGTAGTAGAATACTTTTTTTCTGGATAATCCCTATATTTGACTTTCTTGTTCTGATTTAAGAGTGTACTGTTTCCATGCTTTCTATATACTTTAATTAGAACACGAATTATACAGCGATCCGAGCTATACAATGTAGCACGTTTACGAGTCACATATATACCCATATTATTAATGAAAACAAAGTCCAAATGAACATCCAAACAAGTGGGAAAATCTACTACGTTTTGGTGACCATGTGATCAAAGGAAGCTGCAGTCACGTGAATTGAAATCACCATATACAATTGAAAGCAAATCATTGAAGGCGATAACAACGAATTTATCAGTAAAAACAGATAGCGCAGATGATGTGCAATCTGAAGTCATATAGATGTTGGTAACATAAACACATTTGTATTTACTCAGATGTATCGGACGGCATCTTGAAGTTAAACAGTTAATAAAGTCATTTTAAAACATGAAACATGCAAAAATAGATCAACACTCGTTCACGCTTACACCATCGTCATACCTTGCTTGATCGATCCTGACTATAGATATTGAAATCACGTAGTGATACTAAGCAATAGTTTTGTAAATCAGTTGACCAAGATTCTGAGTTATGATGACATCACAATTCCAATACATGTTTTGATTTAGTAGGAACTGAAGGTAGCCTAATTTATTAATTAGTGATCGGCAGTTAAAATTTAGGAGCTTTGGAATCGACATACGATTAATATTCATTCTCTTCAATACACATTGTCAACTACCACAATATCTCTTATTGTACTTTTTGTGTAATTTGTTCAGTGAAAGATCGTAAGTTTTTGATTGAGATCATGAATTGATTGATGTTAAATTACCGATTCGTCACATTGTGGGACTTTTCAGCAGTGCGTACTCACGATCCCCCTCCGTAGGATTTGAACCCTAGGTCTTCCGTCTCACATGCGAACGTTTAACCTGTAGATCACTGCGCCATCCGACATCCAACAGTGTTAATATCTAACATCAAATAATTCATAAAATTGTGCGACTATCTTCCATTGTACAACGAATGATCGTAAGCTTTTCATAAACACTCTTGTTGTATAAGTTATACAATTAATAAACATAATGAGATATTTAAACAAAAAAAAATATTTTATTGAAAGATTTAAATGGCAGTAATAGATAGTCCAAATCATCAATCAAACTGTTAATGTATTATTATTTTATAAAATTATTCCTTTGAATAAATTCTAGTAATGTTTTTTTTTGTCGGTTCATTGATTGACATCTTCCATGTTTATGGAATGTTAATGACTTAGCAACAAAAAGAATGTTTTATTAATTGAATAACATTTTAAAATAATGAAACCAATTACTGAAAATAGTAATGAATAATAATCAGTATTTAATCAAATTAAAAATTAACCAATCAAAATTTAGTTGCCAGGGCTAAAATGATTGGTTAGAAAAAATTTTTTTTTAATTTTTTATCAGTCAGCATAATAGGTGGGTGTTGCTCAGTTTATACTAATAATAAATATGACTAGTCATTTTAGTAATATATTTACATTTATATACAAGTAACTATTAGGAATACACTTATGTAAATATCTTTTTCAATATTCCTTATCCTATTGACAATGTTAATTTCATTTATTCATTTGTCTATATTATCATTATTCAATATTATGATTATGATTATTACTACTAGTGTGATGTTGAATCCTTTAAAACCTATAAAAATAACTTTAAATCATGGTGGATCAGTTATTGGAAAAGAAGAAACTGTACAAATTGATGGAAAAGAAGTTCAAGTCAATAGTTTCTTAGGTATACCTTATGCATCAAAACCAATTGATAAATTACGTTTTGCTCCACCAGTAAAACATCCCGGTTGGAAAGGTTCATATAATGCAACTAAATTATCAGCAACATGTTGGCAATATATATTTGTAGGATTTGATGCTGTTAATGCTGCTGGTAAAATGTGGATTAACAATACTGAAATGAGTGAAGATTGTTTATATCTTAATGTATGGACTCCGAAACCTAGTGCCGATAGTTCACGGTTTCCAGTTATGGTATGGATATATGGCGGTGGGTTTACTTCAGGCAGTGCTAATCTACAAGTATATAATGGAGCTATACTTTCAGCTACACAAAATGTAATTATTGTTTCTATGCAATATCGTGTCGGTGCATTTGGTTTCTTACGATTAAAGCCTAATACTACCGATCAAACGCAAACTAGTGCTCTAGGTAATCAGGGCTTATTAGATCAATTAATGGCATTAAAGTGGGTAAAAGAGAATATAGGACAATTTCATGGTGACCCAAATCAAGTGACAATATTTGGTGAATCTGCCGGAGCAGTCAGTGTGTCAATTCTATGGATGTCACCAATTGCTCAACCATATTTTCGTAGAGCGATATTACAATCAGGTAGTCTATATGCTAGATGGGGTTTAGACACTGCAGATGAAGCACACGAGAAAGCAGATATAGTAAGTTAATATCTTGCAAAATGAAATAAATTTTAGAATTGTTTATTTATTATTCGGAATTATAATTGAGTGTTGATTAAATAATTTTTCATTATATCTTGATTGTACATTCATTTTCATAAACTGCAACTGATCAATCTTTTATTAGCATATGTGCATTCTGTGCGTATTACCTCGATATTATATTAATTCAAAAGTATTCTAAGTAACGTTAGATAGTGACTACAAGTAGAATCCAGTTTGATGCGCGTTTCGTCCTATATTGAACTCGTCAGCTGTTGATATTCACTCTGTGACTAAACATCAATGGAAAGATTCAAGTTAATAATACCAAGTGAATTTAAACTTCAGACTATTGCACAAGCAAGTGGCTATCAGGACTCAGTAGTTAAGTGAATAGCGCGATAGCATTTAAAGTAAACGGCACTGGGTTGAAGTTCCAAAGTGGACATCAAGTTTGAGATGTACGCACATCCAGCCAATGAGTGTCAAATAGGACTAAACACTCATTCTTGATTCCACTGCTAGCTACTAACTATCTTTGATGTAATGTTCACAAAGTTTATATATTTAGTAATCTATTATAAATGATCATACAACACAAATTTTAATGAAATCTGTTGTGTCATACGTTTTGAATATAGAAACTTAATTGGTCTTATTATCTCCTTCTACTAAACTTGGTTTCAACAGCATTAAGTTTTAATCAGTGTTATTTAAGACCAAGTCTATAAACGTGTACTGGGTAAATGACTTGGAAAGTCGATTGCAAATGACTGTAGTGTTTAAGACAATTGAAATAACGAAGAAAAAACACTTCAAAACCCATACAAATACTAATATATAAAGTCTGTCTAAATCGAGCCAGATGGAATTAAGTTTAAACAAACTCATTAATGGTTAAAAGTTTATTACCTTAACTACTAAACTTTTATCATTGAGGATTAGGGAGAATAAGACAAAATAGCATGTGATGAGAGTGTGAATACATGAAGTGATAATGAAATGGAGAATTAAAATAAATTTAATGGTTGAATTTATGATTCACGTGAAGCTAGACCACCAGGAAAAAACTTGAAAGCACTGGACGGCCGTTTCGTCCTGCTATGGGACACCTTAGCAATGCGCATCCACGATCCAATCTCTTGAGATTCGAATTCAGGATCTTTCAGTCTCGCTGGTGAACGCTCAACCTCTAGACCACTGAGCCTGCAGGCATCCAACGGTGTCTAATCTCTAATTATAATAAAAATGAAGTTTATATACTTTTGGAGTTGAGTTGAAATTAAATTCTATATGACCTAGTACATTCCACTATCTTACTAATTTCAATATGTATGGTGAGAATTTCTTTAAACAATTCCACTATAATCAATCTACACGTTTGATCAACATACGTTAACGTAGATAAACATTAAATAAATTCAAAATAGTCCTGATCCATCCATATGGTTCATGTTATTTAGTATAGAACCATATACTCAATGTTAACATACGTTGTCTATGTGTACATTGAATGGTACTACACGACTGTCCAAATTGGTTTACACGAATAGGATTGAGAAGATGAAACTTGAAAAAAACAAAAAAAAAACAATCATAAATTACTTTTACCTTTTGTATATTACAATGTCAGTAGGATCTTGTCCAACCACTTTACATACTTTACATTTTATATAATTGATCATTACAAATTTATATAAAACTAAGATAATACAATTTGTAGTATACAATAAATTCATTGTGTTTCTTTCTTAAACTTTATTTATCAATCATTTTTATGTTTAGAAACAAGACTAATATTCTTGTTGGCTTTACATTCTACACTCTTGTAAATCTTAGTAGGGGTTATATCAACTTTGAATGAAAGCAATGAAATATGATAGATTTGTCATATTCTGCAAACACTAACCACCTTTTGTTTTATGCAGATTCTGTTTTATATCTACAAGACTTAACAAGTACATAGATGAATTGTATTCATATACTATAATATTCTTGCATTGCATTTTCCTGTGAACATACGAATAAACATTGTGTCCGTAATGCAGTGATATGATGTGACCTACTTCAGTTCGGCCACCTGAACAGTATCTCAGCCCTCACACAAATCGAATGATTTATGTAGTGCATATCTAGTTGATACCTATTTGTATCAATGTTTATGTGTTTAAATAAATAAATAAGTTATTAAGTGAACATTAACCAATTAACTTAACATAGTTCAGAATGATATCTCAAATCAAAATGTAATATTTAACAATGTACGAATGAACATGGAAGGTGTTATTGATAAGCCATGCTTGAAAATATTCAAAAACGAATATTCCATAGTTCATGATTTCCAGTGGTTCGTTTGTTGATAACCTTTAGTGATACAGTTATTGACAAGTTGTGCAAAACATTCAGTTGATAATCATTGTTAATATGTGTATATCGTTAGCATGACATAAGCATACACCATTTCAATGCTAGTCGTGATTTATTGGGGCTTCATAATAGATTTATAATGTTAACATGATATTATTGATTCATTTACTATTTTTTTGAATACAAACATTAGTACAAAGCGGCACCAAAATATATTTGTGCCATACACAGTTGTTATCATTCATGCTGTGTAATGGGATACTGCACGGATGCTCAAACAGAAACAAGAGTTTTCCTTAGGGAGCTACTTCATGTTCTTTTGACCTAGATATCTGGTCTATAAAACAGTGAGGTTACGATAGGTAATGCAGTCCCATAATAACCAGTGACAAACAATAGCTTAATTCGCAATTTGTCTCCTTAAAATCCTGAAAGCTATGTGCACCATTGATTTGGGATAAGTGTTCTTCAACTCCCCTAGTTAGATCTTTCCGTATCCACCAACCCGGTTTAAACGCTGGACATTCGCTTTTCGTCCTCTCAATTTTGTAAACAACACCCCTCCCACAAAATGGCAGTGAGTAGGATTTCTCTGGTAGTGACTGTCTACACGTGGCCATGTGGGAGCATCTACAGAAGGAGAGTTGACTATTCTCATCCTCGGCCGTACCACGATATTTGGGGGCAAATTTATGTGTATAATTAGATATAAAAGATATTCTGATATTGTTGATAATGTAACTATCGAACTTGGCAATGAAATGTTCATAAACATTTAGTCAAAGTTACATAATATTGACACTGTTATTTTAAACTAGAAATCTCATTTGTTTAATATATATATATTCCATATTTACCTGAATTTTTAACAATCGATACTTTTGACCAAGAAACCGCTAAACAAAATGATTTGTCACAATCAACATGAGTTATTAAATGTCATGTTATTTAGACTTTAGTTCACATAAAGTTTACAGCAGGTTTACTTTATGCGAAAATTTTTGACGTTCCAGAGTGTTGTGTTTAATTTAAGAGGCTACAAAAACATCAATATTTCTGTTTTATGGTTTCTATGATTGATCTTATTAAATGACCACTGAAAGTATTATTGTATAGTCAGTCAGTCAGCTACAACGTAGGACCAAGCACATATGTACATCGGTTCAAGTTGCCATACCTAATTAGCACAACAAGATGAACTCCGGATTCACAGAACTAGTTAATTTAATGGCTGTAATATATAAAAGAAAGATTGGACATAGTACAGGAAGAAAGAAGGATATAGTACAGTATAATTAATAATAAATGTCATATACTACATTTATTAGGGAGCGTTTCAGTGGCTACCCGAATATCATCCAGTAGTGATTAGTGTTTTTTTAATTATTTGATGCGTTTCAATCGTAAGTTACTTCTCATTGTTATTTTTCATCTACGTAACGATTTCAAACTATGGGATATCGTGAGACAGGTAGACCAATGTATCAGAAGGGGTTTTTGTTAATATTATAGTAATTTCAATTGTTGAGATCATGAGTCGATTGAACCAAGACTACCATGGAAAATCTGGAAGTACTGGACGATAAGTCCTGGGTTCGAATCTCACGAGTCAGGATCATGGATGCGCACTGCTGAGGAGCCTCACACTAGGACGAAACGGCCATCCAGTGCTTCCAGGTTTTCCATAGTGGTCTAGCTTCAACTGACTCACGAACCCAACTATTAGAATTACTATAATATCCACAAAACCCTTATCTGGAAATAAATATTTTACTAGGCTGTGTGGAATAGATTATTTTAGACAGCATAGGATTTAAAGAGAAACATTTGTTAAATATGTAGATGATCATACTAAATCTCGTTCTTTCACAAAATGATCTATGAATTTACAACTTTGATAAGATGAAGGAATCATCAATCCTGACATAAACACAGAATTCACACAATATCGGGATCCTTTTGAAGAATTTCTAAGAAATATTCGATCTCACAATTGATTGATCACTGGGTGGTGATCAATGTCATGCTTGTCTAGTCCTTATTAGTGCAGATCGAATGCTATCGATCATGTTGCAATGTGGCCACCAGTCTAGCATGACATTGATCACCACCCAGTGATCAATCAATTGTGATTACATCTCAGTCCTACAGGAGGTTAGTCACGGCTCGGATAGCTCAGTGATAACGTCTCTGACTGTGAAGCTGGGTGACACGAGATCGAATCCGCCAGGGAGCACCAGTTCCCTCAAGATTACAGGTACACCTTGCTGACGAGTGCCAAGTAGCACGAAACCCGGGTCCAGAGTTTCCTGTTGACTACCTCCAACCACCATCTAAATATTCGATCTAGATTTCAGTTTTCTATTCTGATTTCTTTAGTTCGTTGCTAATTGGATTAATGTGACAAAAAATCTTGAGTGTAATTATTTACTACACATACTCTTTGATTGTACACCTAAGAAAATCGTATGGTAAACCATATCTAAGTATGAACGTGTACAACAAAATGATTAGTGAACTTATTGAATGATATTGTATGCATAGATATGAATTACTACTTGATATTTACAAGTGATTAACCTGTAGGGTAATGATTTATAACTGAATTGTTAATCTACATGTTAGAAGTTCGTAATCCTATTTCACACACTTCCATATACACGATTGAATTACACTATGAATACTCACAAAAAAAACAGTATGGTTCAAAGCAGAGCTCATCAATGTGAACTTCAATCAATGGGTTACCTTATTATCGATCTATTTAACAAGTGCTATGATTAACATATTTCAATTCAAATTTGACATTTCTTTGACCTTTCATGGTACAATACAGAAATGCATAGAAAAAATCATACATATCAAGTGAATTTCTAAATGATACATATAAATAGGATGAATCTATATTACACTCTGCATTGTAGCAATATGGAAGGCCCAGGACAGAGTGGGTTGGAGAATGCTGGTCAGCGGCCTATGCTCCATTGGGAGTAACAGGCGTAAGTAAGTAAGTAAGTATTGTAGCAATATGAGAACTGACTGAAAAGTCATTGTCAATGTTTATCTAAAAGATCATTTTAAAGATTTTAATGTTTTACATTCTATCTTAAGAATTTCCTTATCTATTCAATTAATAGTTAAAGAGTTGAAGCAACTACCATTACTACACTATTCAAATAAACTAAAACAATTATTAAAGAAATCAATGAATGATTTAATATGTTAAATGGAGTGATTTGATATACATTGGTCTCAATAGATAATGAGAAGAGATAGTTGCTGATTGTTGGGGCACTTGACATTCAACGAATTATAGCTGGTTTGAATTCAGCCTCATTTGTCATGACGTAGTGCAGATAGAGATGTGTTATCATTAGCCTTTATAAAAAAAACATATCATGACTAAATGCTGGGTAACCCTTTTAACGGAGAACGTTTTCGCTCTCCATCTCTCTCTCTCTCACACACACACACGCACATTTACATCCAGATTACTGTACGTAAAATAAAGGTTAACCATAGGAATTGTTTACAAAATGACAGATGGTGTTTTAGTTCAGAACACATGAAATCAAGATGTGGTGGTTTCAGGATTTATCATATAAAACCTTTCTCTTAATGTAGATCACAGAACTGTCATGTAACAACTAAGAATTATCAACTGCATGTGAGATCAACACTTGCATATTACTGAGCTGCATTAAATTACAGAGCGAAAAATCTGTTCGTGTTTAGTTGATATTTTAATCATAAGCAAGATGTATGTTAGTTTATTACTATTTATTTGAATATATAAATATGGGTACAAAGGGGCATCGATTACATATGCACCACATAAGTCACTTGATTTGTGTGTGTGCGCTGTGATACTATCCAGGTGCTCAGACCGAAACAGATGGTTTTCTGAAAGGGGTCAGACTCAGATCCTTCAACCTACAGGTCCAGTTCAAAAGCCATGGAAGAACGTAAGGAGATACAGTCCCATGGTAGCCGGTGACCAACAGTAGTTTCTTACGACATTTGTTGCTTCAGGATACTGGAGCTCATGTACACCATAGGTTTTCCAACTCCACCAGGTGGACACTCCACATCCATCAACCTGATCAAAGCGCCGGATATTCGGTTTCGTTCTCTCAATTTTGTAAACTACACACTCACCGCATGAAGGCAGTGAGTAGGACTTCCCTGACAGTGATTGTATATGCGTGATCATGTGAGAGTGTTTCAAGAGGAAGAGCTAACTCACCTCACCCTCAGCCTTACCACGGCATTTGGGTGCAATGCATTGAATTTAAGCAATTTCCCATATAAAATAACATTGTATCTAATACTAATCATCAAATTAATCAACTTTCAATGATCCACTGAAATACAATTTATTGATTTCCTAATCAGATATCGGTAATACATAAGAAAGATGACAAAATTATTACATTTTATATTATGCTAAGATACATTCATCAGATATCCATAAACAGATGTATATTGGAAACTAGAAAATTTTAAGTTTTTATGTAAAATGACACGTTTATCAATATTCAATTCATCGATCTTCTAAAGAAAAAGAAAAAAATTACACTTTTATTGATTAATTCGATCACGTCTTAATGATTCAACAATCTACTATTTAGTTGTGGATATGCAATTTCTATGAAACAGTATCTCAATAAATGAAGGATGTGTGTGTGTGTGCATGTGTGACAGTCGTATTAAAATGCCCCAATTTTATGTCAGATAAACGTCAAAAGATTAGTTGATGTTGGACATTAACATGATTGGATGTCCGACAGCTCAGTGGTCTACAGGTTAAGCGTTCTGGATTCGAATCCCTCGATAGGGTGCTCACTTCTAAGGAGTTCCATACTAGGACGAAAAGGCCATCCAGTGCTTCCAGGTTTTTCATGGTGGTCCAACATCAATCGATTTATGAACTCAATCAAAATATAATTTTGTTATATTTTATGTATTTGTCTGACAAACAACACATTGTGGTTTGTTTTACAAAGTGAAGGTATGGACAAATGACGATGAAAATCCCACAATAACACTGTAGTAATCTTATTTTATTAACTGAGGACTACTCATTTTATTCCTATCGATGTTTACTCATTATGTAATCACTTGTTTCTGGCCGTTTGAACTGTTGTCATAATCAATGTTGTAGAATGTTCTTTCACATAAAGTATATATATATATATATATATATATATATATATATATATATATATATATATATATATATATATATATATATATATATATATATATGTATATATGTATATTCAGTCTATCAGTCTATTTACACCGTTGCTATACTATACTAATGTGTCTTCAATATAACTTCTATCCAAAATCTCTCATGTAAGTATTATAAGCAAAGATGGATAGTGGCTAGGAGTGGAATCCAGGACGCGCGTTTCGTCCTGTTTGGGACTCGTCAGCTGGATGTACCTGCATCTCAGAGTTGATGTTCACTCTATGACTATCCGTCTTTGCTTATAATGCTTGTAAATTAAGGCAATATCGAGGCATACGCACAGTATGCACATATGCCAATAAGAGACTGGTCAATTTCAGTCCTAAAACATCAATGGGAAGATTCAAGTAAAACAATACCAAGTGAATTTCTCATGTAAATAGTCTAAATTGATTATGTAATTCCCAGGTTGTAAGCAGCTGACAAGAACCAGACGAAATAAAATGAATTCATGCTATTCTGCTAGAATCTTTATTCTTGCGCTATTCATAATGTGGAGTAATATGAATCTGGATGGAATGGTTTAGTTTTAACAAATAGGTGGTGGAGAAGATTTGTAACTCATGTGGATGATTTTGATGGAGTTTTGACCAAAATCATCCAGCTCAGAGATCAAAACCCCATTAACAAATAGGTGTCACAATTTATACACAAAACACACCGTACATTATAGTCACAGTCTACTCTAATAATTTTTTCAGGTTAGCGTTTTCTTCTATGGGATGGGGTCGCTAACCTCATGCCCAACCCTGCCTCTTTATCCTGGCTTGGAACCGGCAGCAGCCTCAAATGGGGTCCAGGCGGAGTTCTATTCTAACAATTGATCATATCAATTGTATGTTAAAGAAACAATTGAGTATCTGCCATTTTCTGTTATATTAATTGATGTAGAATCTATCAATAAGATCTGAATGATTTGATCTAACGTTAGTCAGCAATTAAAGTTGCTAAATATCAAACTCTTACTTGTTAATTCCAATGTCTTGTTACTAAATAGGTTTTCCAACTGGATATATATATCCATTTTCCAACTTCGTTTATTTGATCAGTTGCAATCAGTTGGTGAATTAGTGTTTAATTCGTTCGGCTTTCAACCCGTCGGTCAAATTGATTTAAGCAACTTGTTAGTGTCGTTGGGCTTGACATTAACTCTATAAAATAAGGCTGACCGCATGAAAACGGAAAGATGATTAACTCTAGATATTCTCCTTGAGTGAATAGTATTCGTTAAAATGATTATACAATTTGCTATGTATGTTTTTCTGCATAGATACAGTTAAAATCGTTCTCCCTAACAACTATGGATAAACGCCATAGTGAGTGTAAAGTTATAATGATAACAAAACAATTAAAGCAATTAGTCCCTTTGATAAATCTCGATAGTGTAATGAGAAGACAAAGATTATCAGAATTTTCTTACACATAGTTCCCTTTATTATCTTAAATTGAGCAAGAACAAAGATTGATTCAGAATAATAAATGGATTCATTTGATTTCGTTAGGTTCTCATCAGCTGTTTATAACCTAAAATATTTGAAATTCAACATTATTACAGATATTGACATACTTATTACATAAGAGGGTGATTAATGAGTGAATAAATGTGTATCATGATGTAGCAAAGATTCCGATAGAGTTGATGAGGGGAAGTTCGAGAACATTCAGATAGTGATTAGAACTCATGAAAATAGATTAATGGTAATAAAGGAAGATGTGAATTGAAATCAATCATTTATGTATGATGTAATTTAAAAGAGTTGGTTGTAATGACGCAATAAATAAATCGAGAAATAAATGAACTGTATGATTAGGTCAATATATTTCGAACAACAATCTGAAGAATAAAAGGTCAACTAGACTAGAAATGGAGAGTAAGAAGAGAGAAGGATCATGTGAACACAATTTGAAACCTCATCACTTTGGATAATAATAAGCTAATATTATCAGGGTAGATTTATGGGTGACAACAAAATCGGTTTGAACTTTAGTATACGCCATTTTGCACTTTTATACAAAACATTTAACAAACATATCGAAAGCACTACATATTACTGAGTTGTGATCATTTACCATTATCTATGATGTTCCTCTTAGATACTTTCGAATATTAATTAGTTATATATATACTTGGAATTCATGTGCAATGTGTAGTGGAAATATATATGTGATTAGTATCAGAAGGGGTTTTGTGGATATTATAGTAATTCTAATAGTTGAGATCATGAGTTATTTGGAGCTAAACCACCATGTGTGACTCTTAAACAATACACATCCACGATTGTGTTCGCGGGGTTCGAACTCAAGGTCTATCAGTCCTGTGCGCGAACGAAACTTCTTAATTATGATGTTCATTTCTTGAAATGTTGACACTTATTCATTAAAGCCGAGTTTAAAGAAATGAAGAATAAGAAGGTTAGCAGCTTTTAACAAGAATTTGAATGTGGGCCATTTACAATTTAACCATTCAGCTCAACAACTCTAATATATATACATTATTGTAGAGGCCTATACTCAAACAAAATGGTCGTCTAATGGTTCCAGGTTTTCAATGGTGGTATAGATTAGTTCGACTGATGATTTCAATTATGAAAACGAAAAATCATTTAAAATGCTTGAATAGTGTAACAATGAACTTTTAAATTTATTTTTTACGTATATAATAGTTCCGTTGTTGTTTTTCTTCACATTACCGATTTTCATTTCCAATTGAAGTACCTCCAATGAAGAATAGGCCGCCGATCAGCATTCTCTAACTCAGTCTGTCACATAATCTTCGTAAAATGAACTATTTCATGTTTATCAAGTTCATTCGGAGACTATCTTGTAACAGATTCCTCTGTTTTAGTTATCGTAACAAAGTTTCAGTCAATTAGCATTGATTGAAAAACAATTAAGTGTTTCACTCTTTCATTCCAGTATAAAGTTTTGCTGATGAACTATTTTCCTACATACATACATTAAGCTGAAATTCTTTCAACAAACAAACACCCAATCAACCATATTGGTAGTAAGAAACCACATCACTTAATTTATTCTAAATGATTCTACAGTACACAATCATACTGATTTTGTATATTAGCCATATTACTAATGTGTTTGCTACCTTTGTAATGCACAACAGAGAGAGTGTGTGTGTGTGTGGTACTTTCATTACAACTCCATTAATGAATGAACTTTAGTAAGTAACTCCTATCCTATAAATGTAAAGTGTTAGTTATTTATTATACAACACAGATTTTAGTTACAATCTAATAAGTAATTCAGTAATGTAATACTGATGTATTTGTGATCATATAAACTAATTTCGATATACACATATATATATCCATTAATTTAGGGATCAATGAAGCTCCATGATCTGTAATATATTGTCTTAAAGTGTGTTACAGTTGAATGGAAACTTCAAAGTCACATTATGGAGTTCATAGATTTCTCTCATTATCAAATTGTGACATCGAACACTGGTTTCATCTTAGAAGGAATCATCAAACTCTGAAGATAGATTCTTATTATGTAAATACGAATTCTTAAAGTACTTAGCTTTGAATGATCGAATCACAAGTTGCAATCCCTTGATATTTGCTTGACTTTAGTGAACTTGGTAGTATTGCTACTCATTACGGAAACATGATGATTCAGAATCAAGTACATAAATTTGTACCAGATCATTGAATGAAGTATATTTCAAATGTAAGAGACCTAGTGATTTCTTTGAATAAAAAAGAAGAAACATCTCAGCATTTCAATCATCATAACTACAAGTGAACTATTCAGATGATAATGGAATATTCTTTTACACACAATTCACTGGTTGATGATTAATCTGCGGTTGTTCAGTTTGTAACGTTGACAGAATATTATCAATCTTTAAAAGTAGTCAGTACATGAAGAGAAAAGTGGACAAAATCTTCATAAAAAAAACTGATCATTTTAGTTACAGTTTCATATACAGAAACTGTAGACAAAGTGGTGGTTTCGAAAAAACATTAGTTAGTTATTCTAACATATCAAATTAGACTGCAGATTTAATATCGGATAACATGGTTCCAATTGTTCATTGGAAAACAAGACTGATTACAGTGTTTTGTGAAACTACCAAAACGTTTCTTCAAAATCACTAATGTGAACGACAGTTATGCTGAACAAGATAAACATTATTGATAAACTTTAATGGACTTACAGGTATTACATCGATTCTTTTATCATTTTAAGTACTTGAAGTCACCATCAATCAAGGAAAACGCATAGAAGAAAAACTTATTCTAATGAATTGAGTGTGTGTGTCAATGTAACGTGAATTAATAAATCCCTTTTTTTAGTTGATATCACGGATTGTATTTGAATCATTGTGGAATAAGAGGGAACACTAATCAGCTGTTTCATTTTAGCATAAAACTTATTAGCAGTGTAACCAAATCTTACTCACCTCACTAGTAATAAAATTCAATTCAAAGACGAAATATCTGCCTAGTGCTTTCTGGTTCCCAGTGGATATTTAACCAAAGTCAGTGTGTGTTGTGTAAACTTCAAGTGCCAATAATCTATACAGACCCCTTATACTGAAGAGAATCAGTCCTTTATTAGAACACTGTTTCCTCAAAACCATCAATAATATTTATTAAAATGAACTTGGTTGTTTTGTAGTAATACCAACAACGTGTATTGTAGATAGCAGATATAGTAATCTGATAAACATATAATATACATGAATGACAATGTTTGTATGGTATACCTGTGGTCTATTTGTTTCCTTTGAATTTGTATCTTTTCTTTGAGTAGTCTATACTACTAATCAGTAGTAGAGATAGAATATATGGTATGAACTATATATGGCAAATTATTCATTATTTTACCTGGAATGAGATGGAGTGGGGGGAGTTGAGTTTGATATTTCGAATAGTTCTGATTGGCTTCGTGAAATGTATATAGAAGTAGTTTGTGTACAAAAAGGATGTATAATTCAGTTTAAAAGTCGAGTTCACATTTGACTGAATACTTGGTTTACAAAACATTTACAAATGCAATCACAATCGGATTTAGGATAATAGGTCTTAAATTTTGCCGCGAAGTTCACTCATTCACCCACTTAGCGAAACAGAGTTTTTGGTATTATAGCTGATGTCAGTTCGTGATGAAAACCGTAAATCTGATTCTTGACCCTAACCATCAACTCTGAATCGTAGTCTTTATTCTTCAACCTACTTTATAACTCCAGTGAGGAGGTAGACACTCTCAAAGTCAGTCTAATGCCGCTCAAACATCATCCACAAATTATTGCCTCACCACGATTAGTTCCTATGTGAAAAGATTTGATTTATTATTTAAATTATGGTTTTCTCTATTGTATCAGTTAAATAATTAACATTAAAACGTGACCCTGGTTTAACTTCTTATCTGAACTATGAATTGACACCTTTGTAACTTTCAACTTCTAAAAGTTGTCTTCGAATAGTATTTCTTGTGTTTACCAATAGCTCGATGATAACACTATGACAAATGCTTTTGTTTACTCATTTCATCCCACTTATTCTAAGTACTAATAGTTTTAACTTTTATCTCATCTGATAGCCTATTCTGACCAATGTATTTTCAAACAGTATTACATTTTCTTTGGAAAATATATACAATAGAATAAATTTTATTGCCTGAAAACTAGGTTGCAGTGAATTGAATGACATGTGCTGATCATTTTCGAGATGCATTGTTCAAGAATAAATTGATGGAATGTTGATAGCGAAAATCTCAATTTTTTTTAGCACATGTTCTCCCGTTCCAGTCACACATCATCTACTGTGATTTGAGTAATTAAGTAATATCATCAGCCAGGGTTTACACAATACATATAGTTTGTATCGAGTTACATCAAACTGTAACTGACGGCTCGGTTGGTAAATACATAGAACGTAGTTATTTTGAAAACCTACCATCTCTATGAAGAAAGTCGCACATGTGTTTCTACATATCAGATGAAGATAACTTGAAATATATGAGATCGTACTATTACATAGATATCTCGTTGGGATGCACAGGTAATTACTTCATGGACAGACTATAATTTATGGATGGCCTTTGGGCAAATCTTGAGTGACGTTGAGAAATTTCAGCTAATCAGAAAACAGTAAAGTGTAAGAATATATTATACAAAACCAAACAAATTTGAGTGCATAAATGGTTTAAAAACTTTTCAAGGTTAGAAAGAGGCTCTGCAGTTTTGGAATTGTAATGCATACGATACAGGAACTCATCCATGTGACTTTATAATAGTCGACTTCTGGGACCATGATAAGGTCACAAAAATTCTTTTAATCTCGACCACATTGCTTCTATATTGTCGAGATATCAACGTGTACGATAAATTTTAAAAGCATCACAACCCGTTTTTCTTTCCTTCCTGCTTCAGTTCACTCGGGAATGTGGCTGCCAATCACCCTCTGTAGACCGTAAAGCTAGTTTGGAATGTCTTCGAAAGTTGGATCCATTAACACTTGTTAACCAACTGGATAGTATAAATGTGGCTATTGGTAAACGTCGTTATGATACTGTTCAAAAATATCTACGACCCAAAAATCATCAACATGAACCGTTCCTATTAAGCCAGTCTACAAGTACTCGATTGTATTTCGATGTTCCATTGCAACCAGTTATTGATGGTCATCTTATGACGAAACATCCTGATCAAATTTTTCATGACAAAAATGCATTAAAAGATAAACCAGAATTATTGATTGGTGTTAACACCAACGAGGCAATGTTTTTCCTCCTCCCAGGCATTTCAATAAAAGATACGCAATTCCTATTCCCAAATGGTTCAGTTATTATGCCTGACACTATAGGATTGGCTGGTAAGAAACAACCATTTAAACAGGGAGAAGAAATAGCCGATTTCTATTGGATCACAGCCACACAGATAATAGAGGAATCTCATATGAGACCTGGTCTAGCAAAATTACCATCATATTATTATAATTTACCACTCATTTCCAGTCCAAAACAAGGTTACTACGATCCGGATACCATACACATCAAAGATGAAGAACTTCTCAGACGATTAGATAAATTTGCCGGTGATTTAGACTTTGCTTGTCCAACTTTAAATTTTGCTGAACAAGTTGCTAGATTACCAGATGCTAAAGTATTCCTATATCATTTTAACAAACGTACTGAATCACTTCCTATGCCTACATGGACAGGTGTTATGCATGGCTATGAAATTGAATATATTTTTGGTATACCACATGATCCGGAATTTTCAAAACAATTTTATAATTTTACAGATCCTGAAAAGGAATTCAGTTCCAGAATGATGAAAATGTGGACTAATTTTGCTAAAACTGGGTAAGCCAACTATGATGTATCACGTAGTTGTAGTGTGCTTAGTTCATTATCAATGGTCAGCCTACAGTCTTCCTATACAACACTAAGCATACAAATAATCCCAGACTCGAAAATTGTTTCCTCTCGAATAATTTACGCGGTAGATTTGCTTTTGAATTTTGCCGATATATTAATGTTTCACAGTAATGCATTTTATATTATTGATTTAATATCTCACTCAAGTTACTCATAAAATAACAATGCAAATGATGATCCTAGGAATCGTTTTCTTGACCAGGAGTCATGGTCATCAATTCATGCTGTCTGAATCACTTCGACAGTCTGTAAATATAGATGAAAAGTTGTAAATATGGTTATTCTACAAGAAGAGATTCCAATCCAGTTTACCTTGTTACGTTATTTTGTAGGGTTAAGTGTATACGTTTACAGTTCACTCTGGTTTATGAGCGTTTCAACCGCTGACCAGACAACATGACATCACTCATGTTCTAACTGCAGTTGTTTGCTGAGACGAAAATACAATGTCTAGACATTTGGTTTGTTCGCCATATGTGCATATCCTAAGATTTTTCATGAATCTAGACTTCTATCACAATTCTGAGAAGTATATATACATTCAACAAATATTTTGTACATGATACCTATCGTCCGTCTGTAGCACTTCTAGGGATACTGCCGGTACCAAGTCCGGGTAAAGAAAGAGTGCTTAGCGTGTGGTCATCAACCTCATCCGGTAAAAAAACAGCCTCGCCAAAAACCCCAACCAGAATAAACAAATCAAACCATTAAACCTCTTTTTCCTGAGTTTAAGGATTTTCTATCAGAACAGTTATGACATCTCGTAATCAAAGCCGAGATCTCCACAGTCACGAGGCTGATGTCTCTTCTGACTACCACAACAAAATAGCATAACATCAAATCGTATGGATGTTCAAGAATTTGGTGGTAATCTTGTAAAATTAAGACATGATGAACACGTTTTTAAAAACAAAGTGATATTATTTTACTCTGTAATCTTGTTTTTAACTCCATTAATTGTTTAGGCATATCTGAAATTCTTTTGTTTGACTTTGTTTTCGTTTTTAGACATCCATCTAAAAGTGATGATGGTCACGTGTCTATACCAGAATGGCCTTTGTTTCGTCGTACTGATGGATTTATATCAAGCGACCCAGATCACTTGATTCTAGAAAATGAGACTAAACTCGGCAGTGGATTACACCGTGATCGCTGTGCGTTTTGGTTACATGAAATGAAAGACATGACAGATATATTAAACGATACATGTGAATGTTCTAGTGGTGAGTTATGTTTTGTAGTCTTTCTCTGTAAAGTACAGCGTTCCGCTGATGGCCAGATAATCTGACGTTTGGAGTGAAGAGTAGTGAATTTGAGTTGCAATAGATGCATCAACGCTCGCTGAAAGGCACGTTGTTGGAGAGGTCACTTTCTGGTTTAAACTCGATTATCATTTATTGGGTTAAGCAGTCCTAACACTGTTTCAGCATTTTTATTTCTTTTTGCTAGCTCTAGAAGCACAGTTTCTAGACGTGTACTTGATTGCTGGATTACATTGAAACTTCAATTTTTAGTCCTTCAATGAATAATTGAAACTTGATTATTTTCATCATGGGGTTACAAATAGATCAGTATACTTTCTTTTTAAATACATTCCTCATTATTAAATTATAATACTGATGAAAACTTTCTTCTAACCTCTTATTTGAATGAGACGTTTCAAGCATGGTGAAATCAGTCCACGTCCTGTCTAACAAAATATAAATTATTTCCACTATTAACGAAGATGGATAGTAGCTAACAGTGGAAAACAGGACTCACGCTTCGTCCTATTTTGGACTCTTCAGCTGGATGCACCTGCACCTCGGAGTTGATGTTCACCCTGAGACTCGAATCCATACCGTTCGCTTCAAACGCCATCCAAGCAATACGCACAGTATGTGCATATGCCTACAAGAGACTTCTCAATTGCAGTGCAAAACATCAATGGGGAGATTCAAGTAAACAGTACTAATTGGATTTAAACTTCACCTCATTGCACAAGCAACTGGATATCTGGACTCAGTAGCTAGGTGTTTAACCCCATGTGTTTGAAGCGAACAGTACTTAGTTCAACTTCCAGAGTGAACATCAACTCTGAGATGTAAGTACAGCCAATTTACGAGTCCCAAATAGGACGAAACGCACATCAAACTTGATTCCATGGCTAGGCACTATCCATTTTTGCTTATAACTGAAAACATACTTCAAAATATTTTATTCCAATACAGAAAACAAATCAATTGTTTAATGATGGTGTATCACAGGAATGTGCTCAAAGTAATCACGATAGATTTGTCACCAATTCTTAACGAGTCTGTAAACAGTCTTTGTAAAACGACAGTTTTATTAAAATGATAGCAACGACACGTTTACTCTATGGTAACAAAAAGCATATTCTAATGATTATTTTGGAAGTCTCAAGTAGTATGCAAATATATTTCTAATGACTCTAATGAACTAAGATAACAAATCTAGTTCCGAATGAAATTGAATAAATAATTGGGATACTTTGTAATGATTGAGGAATATTCTAGAGGTTAAAAGTTCACATGTGAGACTGACAGGTCCTGGATTCGAATCTCGATAGGTGCGATCTTGGTTGCGCACTGTTGAGGAGTCCCACAATAGAACGTATATATATGTTAAACTCTTCAGATCGTAAACATTAGTTTTGTCATCTTTATTATGCAATTGAAAGTTTAATGGGTCGTGTTTTCATGATGCTAATAAAGCCTAGCTACATTAACATTCATATGATGTAAGGATAATGCTTCTGAGAAACATAAATATTCCCTGGAAATGTGTACTTGGTGTTATGAACTAGTGTAGAAATATAATTTACCGTAAATCAACTACTTAAAATCGATACATAGCTCGAGTCATTTAGATTAATGTCTGCATTGTAACCTGACAAATAGAATTCGATCAGTGTTAAGGGATTAAACAAACATGACATTGTTATTAGAATGGGAGGTTTGTGGGGATTGTACTAATTTTTAGTAATTGAATACTAGAGCACTACTGAATAGCTGGAAACATTGTACAGCCGTTTCGTCCTAGTATGGGACTGCTCAGCAGTGCGCATTCATGATCCCACGTATGGGAGTTGAACCCAAAATCTTCGGTCTCGTACATGAACGCTTAACCTTAAGTTACACATTAAAATTGTTGGATGCCGATTCAATAGTCTACAGGTTGTCATTTCTAACGTTTCATTTAGTGCTTTTCATTTTCATTTCTCGTATTCAGATTTCCACTTGAAGGCGAATTTTCTTTTTCTTTAATTTTCATCTTATTCATTTTCTCCATCTGTCCCTGTTTTTGTATGTTGATATAAGTTATACTGACATTGATTCCAAGTTCTATATCGACAAGAATGACTAAATGATAATAAACATTTTCACTATTAACAAACATTTACACCTGAGTATTTTTTTAACTTTGAAGAAAGTACACATTTATGACTGAAACAGTAAAATATATCCGCTCAGTATAGAATACACACTACCAATGTAGTATAGGCCGCCGACCAGCATTCTCTAACCCACTCTATCCTGGGCCTTCCTTTCCAGTCCTATCCAACTTTTGTTCATTTTTCTCATGTCTGTCTCCATTTCTCGACGTACACATATAGATAACATGTGATTTTCAGATGATGAAGAAGATTTATAGTTCAGATGAATGATTTTGATAGAGTTTTGTTCTCTGAACTGGATGGTTTGATCGTGGAGTTTTCATCGTCTTTCATACTATATATGAAAAAATTCAAACACTTCACTTCTACCTGAAGTTTGTACTGATGATATCGTTCAGAAAAATATTGAAATCTCCACGATCAAACTATCCAGTTCAGAGAACAAAACTCCATCAAAAGAATAGACAACAACAACAATTTGTCATGTAAATACAACGTATCATTTAATGCTCATTTTACATGAATAAACTTTTTCTTTCTCTTTTTGTTTTGTTTTCAAGGAATAAAACCAACTGGAAGTTATCTATTCATCATTGGATTATGGTTACTTCTTTTCATTGGATATTTATAAAGTAGTTTTTATGCTGACGAAAATGTTTATTTTTTTCTTTTTCTGTTGTTGTTGTTATTGTTGTTATTGTTGTTGCTGTTGTGGGAGACTGTTGCAACGACAATGAACAGAAGAGATTGTTTTAAATTTATTCAAATTAGTGGAATGAAAATTGAATTGGTGATAGTTGAGCAACTTCTTCTTTTTCATCTTCTTCCTCTTCTTCTTCTCCTTTTACCGAATTTGACATATATATTCATAGATGAATAGATAGATGGTAATTCAAATAAGCATCTCAGTTTATTCAATAGAGTTTTGTTTGTTGTTTGGTTAGTTCTACACTTTTACTATAGCGGAGTTCATTGTATACACGTTCATATTACATCTAGTGTATTGTTTACATTTCTCATGATCAATATTGTATAGTTAATTCATAAAAATGTTCCATTGTTCCATAGATATTTACCTCTGTTAATTTCTCTGTTGTTGTTTTTTTTGTTTGTTTGCATAAATCTATACTTTGTATAAAAATAAACAAACAAACAAACAATCGATAAAACTCTTACACTTATTTACTTACTTATATATCTGTTACCTTTCGTGGGGGGGGAAGAGTACAATTTGCCCAGCAACTAACACATCATATACATTTCATATATCATGTAGTAACTAGTTCAATTTTTATAAAAATAATTTCACAGATTTAGAATGTAAAAAACAAATCAGTATTATTTTAATTTTTTTTCCCTTCAAATTACCATTAACCGACTAAATTGATTTTATATTTAAATATTGTAGACTTTTTAACATAAAGTTAAAGCCTATTCAGTGTCTGGTTCTCCTGTGATGTAGGATTGAGCTATATTGCTTGAACTATAAAATTTAAGCCTTAACGGTATCTAGCTCTCCTGTTATACGGGATTGAGCTATACTGTTTGAGTTGTCATGTGAAAGTCTCTATGATGCCTGGTTCTTTTAAAAGCCAATGTAAAATTACCCTGGCCCATAAGGGTATATTATATAACTAGACATTTGAACTAATTTGTTGTTATTTTTTGCTCAGTTTTGTTGTTTTGTTGCTTGTTTTATTCACTACTAATAACTAACTGCTAACACATGGTAACAATGAATATTGTTAATTCTATTCTTGTTCAATGAAATAAAATAAGAAGTTTATTAATTAATTCACTTATTGTTTGTTTGTTTTTTCTTTATGAACTTACCTATGAGAAGGGTCTTTAGTGATATGAGATACATTAATATGTATGTTCATCTATACACTAATAGTTAATTCACTTGGTATTGTTTGCTTGTATCTTCTCAGTAGTTAAGTGGATAATGCGATGGAGTTCGTAACGTATGGTATTGGGTTCGAATCTTGGTACGGCCCTGATACGGCAGAGGGTAGGGAGAGTCAGCTTTCCCACATAGAATACTCTTACATTGCCACGTGCCTACAACCACTATCAGGGAAATCTTACTCACTACCTTCTCGCGGCAATACTGTTGTTTACGAAATTGAGAGGACAAACAGCGAATATACGCTGGTTGACACGGAAAGTTCAACTAGGGGAGTTGGAAAACCCTGATTCTAAACAAATGGCGTATGAACCAATTATTGGTAGCCGGCTACTATACTGAAATACAAGAAGCCATCCCTAAGTGTTTGAAACTGTTGTAACTAATTCCAATCTCGTATACTTAACAGAACTTCTGTGATGGGGTGAAGCAATTGTTGGATTCTCTGTGATTGGAATGTAATTCCTCATTCTTTCAATCATGTTCTGCAAGAACTTCAATTAAATACCGGCTTCATAGTTAAAATATGAATAAATCACAATATTACGAATCTTAATAGTTCACATTCTTCCAAATGATATCTTTCAGATGTGTGCTTGATACCTAATGGGAGAATAACATCATATATCACTAACTTTTGCAAAAAACTGTTATCATTTTTACGTAAATCATGTCTTTAAAGTTTCTTGCTTCTATGATACCATGATATGACAACTGTTGTATGTAAAGAAAGCTATTTGTATATAGTTTAGGTGCTTAAAACTTAGCATACTCCGTCTAGATCTTTTAAAAACGGTGACTCATAAGGGTGTTGTACGTACATCTGTTCTGAAAAAGGAAAGAATTCTTTATGGTGTACAATTCAGAAATTTTAGTCATGTAAGAAAACATGAAGTGTAAATTGGGTTCAGGTTGGACCATTTAATGAATTGAGTCGATAAAGTCTTGAAATATATTACCCTGATAAAGTTGTTTATCTTACTATTGATGTGGTTTCAGGCTTCATTCATTTGTTAATACTTGCCAAAATGTCACTTTCAAATTAAAGAGCATA
Organism: Schistosoma mattheei; assembly: GCA_944470405.2. Classification (NCBI taxonomy): domain Eukaryota; kingdom Metazoa; phylum Platyhelminthes; class Trematoda; order Strigeidida; family Schistosomatidae; genus Schistosoma; species Schistosoma mattheei. The sequence goes on along the minus strand of OX103947.1, from coordinate 91,287,511 downwards.
CAAATATTTGAAAGTTAGAACGGCAACTCAGTGGTTAAAGCATTTAGCTTTTAATCAATGTCATTTGATTCATAAACTCTCCACCTTGTTTGGTCTCACAAGTTATGTAATATCACAAGCGATATGCTTCAAACCGAGTACATAATCCATTGCTTTATAATCAAGATATTGTACTATACAACTGTATTTCAATGATGAATTAGTCAGGCAGTCAGTCATAAGCAACACAGAACATGTCTCATAAGTATGCTTGTTCAAATTGCTATACCCCATCACCACAGCTAAATGAAATGTCAGGGCAAATCTCAGAGTAGTAGAGGTAGTAACAGTGTAGTGTCGGTCGCTATGTTAACACCACATAGCTTATTCTAGCTTCAGAACAGGCCAATCTATTCGTTCATCTCGAGTCACTTTTTATCAATTTCGAATACGTATATTTCATACAATCGTTGATCTCAGAGTAGTGAAGGTAGTAATAGTATTAATGGTGATAGAATAAATTAGACATCCAAGATATAATTTGAGAGGAAAATACAGGTTGGGGAAATAATAAAAAGCAGTTTATGAAAAATTTAGAAAGTTAGGATCTAGTCGAAGAAGAAGAAGATGATGATGAGTGAATGCACCTGAGTCGTTGAGAAAGATTCTGAATCACGTTACTCTATATCTCTAACCATTAGTCATGATACCCACGCGGACTACAACCAGGTGGCATGCACCTACCTACCTGGTTTAGTCCAACAGTCTTTGTGTTCATGGATTGATCCCATACCTATGTTTGGTAGGCATAAGATTTCTTTTAACCAACTTCTACATGAGCCATCATCGGACGTCGAGTTATTCGGTAGATGAGTATACGTAATAGATGTCTCAGCCGTCTCAGTCGATAATGATTCACACCATCTTCAATTGACTTGCCACTTTTATTTAGTACTCAAAGTTTAACTCGATGTTCCTAAACTTCACGAGCAATGCTTCGAAGACATCGATAATCCAATGCTAGTAATTTACGAATATCCCTTACTTTTAAAGTCCATGACTTACATCCATAGAGAACAACAGAACAAACTATTTCACAGTACAATCGTCTTTTGTTTGATAAACGGATATCCTACTTACGACTCAAGATACGCAAGTAGGCAAGCACCAACCGTGTATTCTGAATTCGTATCAAGATTCCATGAAATACCATTACATCAGGGTTGATGAGACTTCTACGATAAGTGAAGTGATCAATACACTCAACTACATCACTTCCTATAATAAGTCTGGGCGCTGACTGACTGCATATACAACGATGATGATGATGATGATGATGATGATGATGATGATGATGATGATGATGATGATGATGATGATGATGATGATGATGATGATGATGATGATGATGATGATGATGATGATGATGATGATGATGATGATGATGATGATGATGATGATGATGATGATGATGATGATGATGATGATGATGATGATGATGATGATGATGATGATGATGATGATGATGATGATGATGATGATGATGATGATGATGATGATGATGATGATGATGATGATGATGATGATGATGATGATGATGATGATGATGATGATGATGATGATGATGATGATGATGATGATGATGATGATGATGATGATGATGATGATGATGATGATGATGATGATGATGATGATGATGATGATGATGATGATGATGATGATGATGATGATGATGATGATGATGATGATGATGATGATGATGATGATGATGATGATGATGATGATGATGATGATGATGATGATGATGATGATGATGATGATGATGATGATGATGATGATGATGATGATGATGATGATGATGATGATGATGATGATGATGATGATGATGATGATGATGATGATGATGATGATGATGATGATGATGATGATGATGATGATGATGATGATGATGATGATGATGATGATGATGATGATGATGATGATGATGATGATGATGATGATGATGATGATGATGATGATGATGATGATGATGATGATGATGATGATGATGATGATGATGATGATGATGATGATGATGATGATGATGATGATGATGATGATGATGATGATGATGATGATGATGATGATGATGATGATGATGATGATGATGATGATGATGATGATGATGATGATGATGATGATGATGATGATGATGATGATGATGATGATGATGATGATGATGATGATGATGATGATGATGATGATGATGATGATGATGATGATGATGATGATGATGATGATGATGATGATGATGATGATGATGATGATGATGATGATGATGATGATGATGATGATGATGATGATGATGAATGCACCTGAGTCGTTGAGAAAGATTCTGAATTGCGTTACTCTATATCTCTAAACATTAGTCATGATACCCAGGTGGTTTTCACTTATTAATATAAGTATCTGTTACCTGCTGACATCAGGTCAATTAAAAACAGAAAGGACTGTTTACATGTAGATTCAGATTTAATTCAAAGATAAATCTTAACTTCTCCTTCTGTATTCAGTTTTGTAGTACCAAAATCTAGGATCTAACAGTTTTTAATATCAATCATATCTTTACCTACCCTGTTGTATGATGTTCGTGAACGTTAATTCATTGAATATTGGCTAACGTTACTTTCTATTTAAAACAACTGAACCTTGAAGTGTAGAAAAGCCGACAAACTATATGATACATCTTACAGTCTCTATCTCAATGACAGATGTGTAATCTTCCCCAAATGAAATTTATTTCAACAGTTCTGTGTGACTTGTAAACGTCAACTCAAAACTATGTAAAACGTAACGAATGTATTTGAAGTTCATTTATTCACTAATACTAGTCCATTAGGTTAAGCGAGACCGAAGGCCCTAGGTTCGAATCTCGCGAGCGGGATCGTGGATGTGCACCTCTGAGGAGTCCCACTATAGGAAGAAACGGCCGTCCAGGGGTTCCAGGTTTTCACTGTTGGTCCGACATCAATCGGTTCATGATCTCAGTCATAAACACAAATATTTTTCATATCTCTGTTAAAAATGTATGACTTACCCACTTTCGCCTGTTACTCCCAATGGAGCATAGGCTACCGACCAGCATTCTCCAACACACTCTGTCCTCGACATTCCTTTCTACTTCTATTCAACTCTCGTTCATTCTTCTCATGTCTGTCTCCATTTCTCAAACTAATGTGTTCTATGGTCTTCCTCGTCTCCTCATTTGGCCTTGACGATTCCATGTGAGAGCTTACCTTGTGACGCAGTTCGGTGCTTTCCTCAATGTGTATCCTATTCACTTACAGCAGTTCCTCCTGATCTCTTTCTCCGCTGAGATCGGATTAGTTCTCTCCTATAGTAGGTTGTTTCTGATAGTGTCTGACCAACGGATGTGAAGTATTTTGCATAGACAACTGTTAATAAACACTTGTATATTCCAGATGATGGTTGTGGTAATTCTCCGAGTTTCCGTCGCATACAGTAGAAGTGTATTAACATTTGTATTGAAAATTGTGACTTTGGTGTTGGATTGTGGACAGTTGTTTTGAGTTTCAGATGTTCTTCAAGTGTAAGTATACTGCTCTTGCTTTACCGATTCGCGCCTTCACATCTGCATCAGATCCACCATGTTCATTAATGATGCCACCCAGATATGTGAAGGTTTTTACATCTTCCAAATCTTTTCCATCCAGTGTGATTTGATTGGTGCATGTTATGTTGTATCGGATAATCTTTGTTTTCCATTTGTGTAAGTTGAGACGTACTGCTGTTGAGGCTGCCGCCACACTGATCCTCTTCTCCTGGATTTGTTGTTGCGCGTGAGATAAAAGAGCCAGATCATCTGCAAAGTCTAGATCGTTCAGCTACATCCTAAATGTTCACTGTATCCCATAAAATTGTATGAAAGAATCAAATCTATGCAATACATACTTCAGTCTTAAGTTTTGTCATATTCAATAATAATGATAACATGAATAGAGATCCTTCTATGAATAGACGTTTTTATCGGATGACAAACAATCTAAGATTATTGAAAGTATGATGTTCACATACCATACTAATAGACTAATTTTAATTGTAGTAATTTATCATCTAGACTTTATCCATTTTGTTTTTGTTTCTGAAAGTGAACTATGTCATGAACTTTTAATTTAGCAGTGAACTAACTATTAAAAAAACATTTTTATATTTTGTTAGTGTTATAAGAAGATGAAGATTATCAGAACTATGTGGTAGGAATGATGACATTGATGATGAGGTTAAGTTACTAAATAAAATATTAATGGAAAGTGATTAACCTCATAAATTCATAAATAGATGGATAGTTTATTGTAGACAGTGCGATCTACTATAGCTTTGGCAGATATAAAGCCTGTCTATATCATCTTATCATTTAGAGGTGATTTAAATAACTTTTTATTGAAACAAAGGCTTCAATCAGTCATTAACAAGATGTATTACACAGAAAAGGTTATTATCAAGGAAACAACAAGGTTTATGGTTCATCGAAAATCTTAAAAAAAAAACAACAAGAAAACGATCACGTCACATCGCACTGTGTTTATCAATTTAAATAGGTGAAGTAATCATGATCTCAATATTAGGGTGTGTGAACATGTACCTAAATGGTTGAAGAAACAAATAGAATCAAGTGACCTAATAGGAGTAGATGATAAACATCCATCATCCTCTATTGTTAAACATGTAATTGTAACAGGTCATAAGATTGATCTTAACTGGGCTTTTGTGGTGTTGTATAAAAGTGTAAAAGGGTTTATTGAAGCCTTAGACATACGAAAATTCGAACCCTCTTCGTGTATTCAAAAAAAAAACCCAGTTTGTTCTCACCCATAAAACTAGATTATTACTGTCCAGAGTTATGAGGTTTTAAATTGTTTTCACATTTCGATGGTGTAATAAGAAGATGAACTATGTGATATATTAACGCAACAATCTGATCACACATGTACGAATAATATTGTCCGACCGGCCATTTTTTTTAAAAAAAAAACCCCACCCCATAAAAAAAATTTTCCACCCCAAAATTACAATATTTTTCATCCCGTGTTTCGTCCAATGAAATGGCTAGTTTCAAAAATTAGATTTAATTGGTTAGTTATGTCTTGAAAATTGTTATAAATTATCAGTACTTGTCGACGAAGCACAATCTCAATCGTCATTATGGAGCAGAGTAACGTGCCGAGTACAAGCGCTGGTGTTTCTCACGTAACGGAAATGGAGGAAGTCTTTTTGACTACCTTGTTTCTGGTTGCGTTTCCATCGGTTGAAGCGTTAAAGACCACTATCACAAATTTTGAAAGATCGACTTACAGTCATTATGTAGTGAGAGATTCGCATATTGGCAGAGATCAAAAATCCTACATTAAATTTGTGTGTTGGCGAAATGGGCGTATAAGATCTAGCGGTTCGTCACAACGTATTAGACGGAGGAGGTAATTTGGTAAATTGTTTTATAATTTTTTGAACGAAGGGCTTCTATGAACACCCAATGTCCAGCATTTATGTTTTGTAAGATTATAGACGGCTATTGGACTGTTGTACGTGGGAATGTACATCACAATCACGAGTGCAATTCCCTGAGGTACCAGGGTAATTCATGGGTGCGCAGGTTAACGGATGGGGAGTTTGAAACTGTGAGACCGCTGCTGATTTCCGGTACCGCTGCATTCCACATAAAGAATTTTGCTTACCAATCTTATGGCAAATGTCTGACCGCTCAAGATGTCTGCAATATGCGGTACAAAGTGTTCTCACACGCGAACCTTCCTGGTACGGAATTTGCCAATTTATAATGTACACTATAGGTGATTACGGGAAATTGAAAGCTCACATAACATCCTTGGGTGGGCTTTGCGAATACGAATTGGACGATGAGAACTGTCTATCGTATTTCTTCTTCATGACCGCTGAACAAGTGAATTTGGCCGGTCACTTTTGTGACGTAATTGGTTTTGACGGGACGTACAAAACGAATAACGAGAACGTCCATTTATATCAAGTCGTTGCCCTGGATATGAATTTTAAAGCAATACCCATGTGCATTGCCTTTTTAAGTCGCGAAACGTCAACATTAATTTCTGCCTTCCTGCATTTTTTCCAACGGTGTACCAACAGTCGACAACTGGTAGGCATTGTGACCGATGATTCACCTGCAATTGCTGCTGCTATTACGCAGGTGTATCCGGATGCACACCATATTCTGTGTCGCGTACACCTTGTTCGGAATGTGATAAAGAGGGTAAGTGTTTCGTTCATTAACATTAACCCAGTAACCGTTATTGTAGAGGGTGCGATCAGAAATTGTACAACTGTTCTTTCGCCTCATGTTCACTCGAACGGTTGAAAGGTAAATCAAAATCTACATAACATGATTTTGTAGTTTTAACAACGTACTTTCGTTAATCGAAATGTCGGACGGAACGTTTGGCAGATACGTCAGAGACCACCTTCTACCACGGAAACACAAATGGTCCACTGCTTTTCGACCGCCATCCACTCTCTTTGAACTGAGCAATACTAACTTCGTCGAGACCAGTCACCGAGTCTTGAAGATGTATCACCTTAATCGAAAAACACCGGTTCTCAGATCCATTTTCAATGTGCTGCTTCGTACTGGATATTGGATGGAAGCAAGATTACATAAATATTCAATGGATTGTCGGGGGAAAGCCGATATTGGTGAGGAGCCGGAAGTACGTCGACTTCAGGAACGACTGACACCAGTTGCCTGTCAACTACTGAAGCGACACCTTCGCATTCCTATAACGCAGTCTGCATTGACGGAAGATTTATTCACCGCTATGGACGCCACGGGGACGTACTACGTACACGTCGATACTAGCCGGTGCTCGTGTCCATTCTTCATTGAAAACGGATTACCATGCCGTCACATATTGGCTTACTGCACACACAGTAACACCGATGTGAACGTACAGTCAATTTGTGACAGGTGGTTACACTATGATGGTTATCTGACTCATATTGCAGTTGAAAATTATTTCCCAATGCAATTGAGTCAGCCAAGCATGAAGAATGCAGTGATAGCGTTAATCAGGCGAATGTCGGAGGAACAATGCAGTTCACTTCATGACTTCATAGTTCACGGTAGACTACCAACAACGCCAGTAAACTTGCATGTAGAACAGCATTCGTACACCCTTTCAAGAACCTCGACTAACGTAGCAGTGCCGTTTATACAACGAGGAACTGTTGATTTGGATGAAACGCTCAGTAACGATGAGGAGGAAGTAATTTCTATTAACTCCGAAGAGTTAACTGAACGGGACATCGAAAATGAAGAACAGGATGACGAGAATCGACTCTGCGACATCTGTAATCTTGCGCAGCCTCCATGTGAAACCGGTGATGCGGTTGGTTGGGTTTTCTGTAGATGTGAAGCAATGTTTCATACCTTCTGTGCCTACGACCCATCGCCGAACGTACGAGCAGTGCACTGTCCTATCTGTGGCGCCATTACAAACTAATAGTGACGACGTCCGACCGCGAGAACGAGTAAAGGCCCTTTTCAGGGCCACCCACAATTTGATTTCCATTATTTTTTATCTACTACTTTTCCGCGGCAAAGGTCAAGTGATTAAGCACCTATTAATGTCTCATGAATTTAGATATCCCTTAGAGATTAATAATGGAAAAGCGATTGTCGCTCATGTATTCGTAAACTTGTTTCTAACGTTTATTAGATATGAAGGTTAAGAAAACTTAGACAAGATTTTGTCATCTAATAAAGACTAATCTAGTAATTTTATATTTAAAATAATGTGATTACCGTTCATGTTTTAGTAACACATTTGAAATCTATCTAATAATAGTACATTTTGAGTACATTTTAATAGGAATATTTCAATATAGTGAAAATTGTAATTTTGTCGTTAGGTCAATGAATTTATGATGACATTTATTAGTGAATATTATTACAAAGATGAATGTGATTAAAGCTCATAGAGAAGTAACCAAAATTGAGAAAATTAACTTATTTAGGAATAAAATAATGACATTAGAAAACAAGTTGAAACCATCATCGTTGAAATGATTCATGTGATAAAAGGTCATATAGTAAGTGTAAAAAGAAATGCGAATATTAGCTGTTTCATGAATACAAAAAACAAGAATTTCATATTCTTGTTTTATATTAAAAGTTCCTGAAACCAGAACTATGCGTACGTAAGAAGTACGTCTGATCGTAAACTAAGCCTCCATTGTTATTCATAACTACTGATTATATCACCGTATTCATTTGCACACCTCTTCAACTATTTATTACTGGTACAATCACATTGTACCAGTTAAAAATTCCCTTAAAATATTCAAAAATAAAAAATAATTTAGCAAACAATCGTTTTCATTAACTTCATCATCACACTATACAGTTATTAGTCCATAATTTTAATATTTTATAAAGTCCAAAAATAAGGCATGGCATTAATGAACTTGACAATGTAATGTGTTAACAATGGTTAACGTTTACATCTGTAACGATATATATGTTTACAAATTAAAAAGGTCATTCACTAAAGATCGGGATGATTTGCAGTAAAGTGTTCAGTCACAGTAAGTGACTAAGCATAATAGGAAAATTGAAAATGCAAAAAAATTGGTGTCAATGAAATACATAGTACAAGAATTGAATCTTGTAAATTGACATAATAATAATAATAATAATAATAATAATAATAATAATAAGGAAATTAAATAATAATAACATTGTAAATGTCCGTTGATACAGTTGACCTTATTCATATTTATACGTTTAAAGTCGATAGATATTTGTTGACTCAGTCCGACGACGTAGGCTTGTTCATTTACACTTCATGAAACTAATACTTCAAATGCTTGTCAAAAATGGTTACATTCATAATGTCTAGATAATTCAGGTTTCATATTACGGCGGTTGACAATATTCACACATGACTGATTAAACACACACTAGTTTTTATTACAACCGAAAAATTAATTTTAAAATACAGAACTACAAATAATTTACAAGTGAAAATAATGAACCGTGTTTCAATGGATTTCCAAATTAACCGCATTGAAATCTAACGTTGTCTAATTCTCATTATGAATGACCATTTACAAAATAATCGTTTACTAAATATTAAGTGTCTATTTCGGAAAATTTATTACTACTTTCATATACTGTCTAAGTCAGTTCATTAAATGATGGTCTATGATTGCTTCACCTGAATTATACATATTGCAACCAGTAAGTTATCATAATGATTTATTGATATGTTGATTTGTTTCTCGAACTAACAGACCATGTGTTACAAAAAAACCTGTGCACACACTTTGGTGATAATTTGTTTATTAATTTGGTATTAAATATTTGACTACTGACCTCATTCAGTAATCCTTATTATCAAATATTCAAACCGGTTTTCGGTGGCTTTTTCCCAAAAACTTTCTTTTACTGAGATACATATAATTATTCGTGTTCAGATAATTAACGACTTCAATTCAAGGTATACTTGATCGGAAAACAAAAATTGATCCCAATACACATTCACTAACAGTAGGATTGCACGGTAATGCAATTAAGTTGGTGTCTTTTTCTTCAAAAGTCTAGATTTTTTTCAAGACTAAGATTACACAAAAAGGATTATTCATTATCATTAAATTTCAAATGTCAAAAATGAAAATTCTGACATCCAATCACAGCTCCAGATGCGATTTCGATTTCAACTAATCAGATTACAAAGATGAACCGTTTACGACCAATCAAAAAATTATTAAAGATAACACAATGTTTGTTCATTATCACTTGAGCACACACTTGAAAAACAAGTCCACCAATCAACGATACCTAAATTTTTCATTCACACCCCACAATTTTTTTAAAAGGGGTGGTAGGGAATCATATAGGCCGGTCACTTAATGTCAACCCACATGTACTTGTTAGGAACATTTATATATAAAAAATAAAAGGTCAACTAGACTGGAAATGGGGGTAAGAGGAGACAAGGATAATAATAAGAGTAATAATAATAATGTGAACACAATTTGAAACCTAATCACTCTGGATAATAAGCCAATATTACCAGGGCAGGTCTAAAGAGAGCAAACTGTTTTGAATACACAAAAGGGGGTTTGAATTTCCGTATGTCTAAGGCTTCAATAAACCTTAGTATACACCCTTTTACACTTTTGTACAACACCACAAAAGCCGGGTTATGATCAATCTTATGGCCTGTTTCGATTACATGTTTAACAATAGAGGATGATGGATGTGTATCCTCTGCTATTATTGGGTCGCTTGATTCTATTTGTTTCTGCAACCATCAGATTGTTCGAAATGTATTGCGCATAGTCCTGATAATCTTCGTTTTCTTATTACATTATCGAAATTTATCAAAGGGACTAACTGCTTTATACTTTACATTAAACGTGTTTTGTATTTTCCAGTTCTTGATAAGTTTCTTTTAATTTCAATCATGAATTTGAATGGTTAGTCAAATCCTTTGTTTTCTATAATAACACATATGATCAAAGATGATTTCGTCCTAGTTACATAGTTCAATTAAGTCTATTTTTGTAAGGGTAACTAATTCATAATCTTTGACTGATTGAATGAAGTATCTACTGAACAATAATCGATAGATTGAACCTAATATGAGCTGGGTTTCATCATCAACATTTCTCACATATAATCTAATAACTCAACCATTAATTGAATTCTTTATGGTAACTACCAGTTTCTTCTGCTGTTCATCTATTGATCAATATAATCTACTATTCACTTGATATTCTTTACTTGAATCTTCCCATTGATGACGAGTCCCAAAAAGGACGAAACACGTATCAAACTGGATTCCACTGCTAACCACTATCCAACTTTACTTATAATAATCTACTATGTTGCGAAATAATGATGATCAACTTCTTAAGACGATTTGTAGTACAGAACAGTTACTAGAGATTTTGAATTTATTGTTTCCGAATAAAACATAACATTCTATTTCAAATTGATTAATCCTTTAATCTTTTGTTATCTTGAATTAAAGAAAATGACAGCCGTATTTCAACCGACTGTCCCTGAATACTAAGACTCTATTTACTTTGATTAAAACCAAGAACATTATCATCTAATTATTAGTTTTGATGTGGGATATTTCTTTACGTCCCCAAATGCCCTGGTACGGCCGAGGCTGCGGAAAGTCAGCTCTCCCTAACGAAATACCCTCACATGACCACGTGCATACAACCACTACAAGGGAAGTCCTACTCATCGCCTTCTCGTGATGGGGATGTTGTTTACGAAACTAAGAGGACGAAAAGCGAATGTACAGCATTTTAAACGAGTTTGTGGACATGGAGTGTCCATCTATTGGAGTTGGTAAACCCTGATTCAAAACCAATGCTCCACATGGGCTCCAGGGTCTTGAGGGAACAAATGGCGTATGAACCAATCGTTGATCACCGGCCACCATAGGACTGCATCTCCTTACGATACTCCACTGCCTTGTGGATCAGACCTTTAGGTCGAAGGCTCCAGATGTGGCCCTTCTAAGTAAACCACCTATTCCGATTTGGGTACCCGGACCGGATCCCAGCCCTCACACAAATCAAATGATTTATGTGTCGAATATCTATTTGTTGCCTTCTTGTACCAATGTTTATGGGTTTAAATAAATAACAGATTTCTTTACAATTTTCAAAATCGAACTTTTCTTAGGTTATATTATTCTAACCATATGTTGTTGTTTTTTTCTCTCTCATTATTATTCCATACATTTTTTAGTAAACACACAATGTACAATAGAAACAATTAAAGTATGTTTATCTTTTTATTGACTTATTCTAGATAACAGGCTTCCTGAACCATCAAACAAACAAGTCATCATCAACAACATCAACAATAACAACTTCACCTTCGAATAAAACCATCATATTAAATATTAAAATGAATATCATAATCTCCACATTGTTTTTGTGACAACAAATATAGCAACTTAATAGTTGAGATCATGAGTTAATTGAAAATAGACCACCATAGAAAAACTGGAAGCACTGGACGTTCGTCTCGTGTTACTATGGGACTCGTCAGCAGCGTGCATCCACGGTACCGTCCCCCGGGATTCGAACCCAGGACTTTCAGCCTTGTGCACGAATACCCAACCTCTAGACTATTAATTAGTCACTTAAACCACTCCATGATATTGCCCAAACACTTTACATTGTCTTCGGTGGCCAACTACCTCACACGGATTACCTCCACTGGTTACAGCTACTCACTACAACTCCGAGTATCATCTCTTCAAGCTAGTCACTAGTCAACCAGCACATCATAACAATTATCAGTATAGGGTTGTGGAGACTATTGACTGTTCTCACCATTCAGATCATCAATCGATCAACGTGATGCCTGGTAGTGTTAGATTATATGCTAGCTGTATCGAAATACACTGCTCACGAACATGAATAGGGTGATGGAAATAAAGGTGTTGTTGACATAGGGGATTCGAACCCAGAACCTGCCAGTTTGAGGGCGAAGGCTTAACCTCTAGACCACTAAGCCAGAATCTAACGGTGTTAATGTCTAACTTCAACGATTCCACGAGATTGAGCCATACGTCTATATAATTATTTTCATTCTAAGTTATCAGTATTTTCCAAAGGTAAGTTTGGTTTCCTATTGAGATATTGTTAGAAATGCAAAATCAGTGAATTTAAACTGCATGACCTTAAAGTTTCTGGCTCTTTCCAAGAGCCCTCAATATATTGAGTTTATTTCTTGAGGGTTTGTGTGTACGTATTGCTAGTTGATTTGTACTTGAATGAAACAGTTGTCCACTATTTCCTGACTTTTAATGCTTGTCTATTTATTGTCAGTCAGGGATATAAAACTTCAACATAAGACAGAATTACTTCTCATATCACACTGATTCTAAGGATGTAAATACAATCAAACAATATGTTTATACATTTAATTTGCAGAAAAATGCGTGTAAATTAGCCAGTCAAATGTTCTACTTCTAATATTTCATAAGTTATCTGAAAAACACTTCAGATGTTGCGTGAATACCTCTGATAGCGGTTTTCTCTTTAGTTTTCGCAGAACATTTAATAAGATTAAGCTATTGAGTCATTGAGTTATTGAGTTTTTAATACAGTTCATTCCTCATTCATTTCATTCAGAGGTTAAATATTTCACTCTCTCTCTCTTACTATTCTCTTGTTTTGTATGGGACGCTTATTTAATTACTTACTTAAGTCGCCCACCAGCACTCTCCATCCAACCATGTTCTGCTTTATAAGGGATAGTTTCACATAGATTAAGTTCAAATCTGATCTTAAGTTAATAAGAGTGCGTGCAAAAGGCAGAGATTCTAAAGAACCGACATCCATAAAAGTGATTACTAGTCATGGAGACTTACATAATTGAGAATCCCGAAATTGAGCTCACAAATGAAGATGATCATCAAGATTGCGTTAATCAGAAACAACTAATAAATAGCTGTAAAATGACTTAACTGGGTGTTCAGTATTGCTCTGAGTAGAAGAAAATATAACATAACTAAATGAAGGCTAACTAACTGTGGTGAAAGTATGACTGCATATTTAAAAAAAAATAGTGTATGCTCGTTTTACATTAGGTTACCTGGATAACATTCAAAATGTATTTGACGAAGACACATTAAATTCCCAGTTCCTTATGTTCCTGATTGATATGGAATTAGAATACCTCAAAAGTAACAAGGGTGTTGATTTATCTATACTGAATGCCTACATCTTAAGGAAAAAGCAAGTAATGAATAACAAGAAGATTGGAATTTGTACAGAATATCGTATGACAAAATATTGTAGTACAAAAAAACAACGTTATTACAAAACAGTCAATGAAACACAATCATTATCAGACATAGCCATGGTAGATACAAAAAATTGAGATTGATTAACTTCATTAACAATAGTGGCATATCTCAGTTTAATGGATGTACTGTCAACTGATCTTCCAGCTATAATGTAGATAATACTCTACTGAAATAACAGGGTTTAAATGTATTAAGAACCAAGCAGTTTGTTATGGGCATTCAGGAGCATTTGTGGGACAGAATTACAAATAAATAATAGTGTGGTGTATGATACTTATGTCGACATAAGTAGTATATATCACCAATCAGAAGTGAAATATCTGGGAGCGGAAGGTTGAGAAGATCGAATAAAAAAGAAGGGCAACAGAGAGAAATTGTTATGGCCATGAAGGAACAATCAAATTTAAGACAATTGATGGAGGATTTTCAAATGAACTACTGAACGTATGATTTGTACATTTGACGAAATAACTCTGTAATTTTATATTAAAGTGCAATCGACTGTACCCATTTGAGTTCTCGTGGACTACATTGGAACTTTTTAGGTTTGCAGTGAACGAATACGGAAATAGATCGATGATGGACTCTATACAGTGTGTGAGTTCATTTGGAGATAGGATTCAAAACACATTGGGCGATCGGGTGAGGCAATAATTCATTGAAGTTAGGAATTAAATAAGATAGATTATATGATAATAATGGAGGTTGTGAAGGGTTTGCACAACATTACTGTAATTAGAAACTGATTAGATGATTTGAGTAATAATTAAACAGGATTTGAAGAGTTTATATTAAGTCTAGACAGTTAAGAAGATGAAAACCGATGAATGAAGGGATGATTTCAATGTACGAAGATAAGAATTAGTCTATCAAAGAAAACAAAGTAAAAACTGACAAAATAATCAGATTGATAACATTAACAAAAAATTTATATAACAATTTACTAAGGAAGTGATGAGTTGATTACTGTCTTTTCTTGAATATTTAAATAGGGTTTGAGTTGTTTCATTGCTAATGCTTTGGTTAGCCGGAGAGACGTTGTGTCAGTATTATACCCCGGTATCAATTAAAAGCCGAACTATTGCACTGTTTAGAGCCATTACGCCTCTTAAAACCATTAATAATAATAATAATGTGATATAAATAAGTTGTTGCTATATAAATAACTCTGTCTATTAAAATATGTGAACTGGTATAATTTTCATTATCTTTCCATATTACAATTCATTCTATATTTATCTTAAAAAATTATTCTTCATATTGTTTTTCTTTTCACTATTTTTTTTCTTTCTAATTAATGAATCTAAAATCCTGACCTTATTTGTTTGTACTTAACATAGTTTCATTTATTTCATCTTTATTCTCTATATTATTGTTTAGCCTTTACCATGAACTAAGCATAAACAGATTATAATTATTATTATCATTAGTAGTAGTAATAGTGGTAGTGGTAGTAGCATTATTAGTAGCAGTGGTAGTGATAATGATAAAGGTGGTGGTGGTAGTAGTAGTAGTAGCAACAGTAGTGGTAATAATGATAAGGGTGGTGGTGGTGGTAGTAGTAGTAGTCGTAGTACTATTATTATTATTATTATTATTATTATTATTACAGTACACAATAAAAGGGAAGTCATAGAGTTACCTATTTTTATTTAAATTTTATGATAATCAATTCTCTTAAAAAATTCTCATTTTATAAATAGACAATTATGATAATTTAATATCCCCTTTATTGTAAACAGACATAGGGGTGTAGGTATCATTATCAAGGTCTGACTTGATCGTTTCGAATAAATTCAGCATTGAATAGATTGATAGAAGACATGGAGGGGGGGTGCATATATATCCTCATTATAAAAAATAAACTTCTTTTCATTTTTATATCCTCATTGATTCTTCTTTTATTTTATTTTATTTTCTTTTTGTTTGCTCATTTCTTTTCTTTTGTTTTCTTTTTGATTAATTAACTTCAGGAAACTTTATTATTATTATTATTATTGTTTAGTTTTAATGGGTTTATTCAAACAAATAAAATAGAAACGATTCATACACACAATGGGCTTTCTTTTCTCTTTCCTTTTCTTCTTCTTTTTCTTCTTTTTCTTTTTCTTTTCTATTCAATTTACATTTTCAGTTAATTAGACAATTTCAATTTGAAAGAATAAAAAAAAATATCAAATTTTTAAATTATTTTTATTATTATGAAATAATAATTAAAACAAACATGACCTGAATGAAACATAGAAAAATATCCATATAAACGAACAATATTTGGTTTCGATTAAATACTCATCAGGCTTTACTCTAATATACAATCATGTATTTCCATTGTATATATGGAATGAATTAAACTAAACAAGGCAATTTATGAGATGGGTTATCCACATTGTTCACTGAAGAAACAATTGCGTGTAACAAATAAAGAAAATAGAGACATTAACAGCTAGCAAGAAACCTCTCTCTCTCTCTCTCTCTCTCTGCGTGATAGACTGACTAAAGCAGTGAAGAGAAAGTTTAATACAATCAACCTCTGTCTATCGTATTCGACCCGATCTCTGGTGATTCCCCAACTAAAGGATAAGTTACCTGGTTATGCCACTTTTATGTGTAACTACGAATTCAGCTGCTCCTGCGGAGAAAATTATATTGGACGCAATAACAGATAACTAAGTCAGAGAGTTGGTGAACACCTCCCTTCGTGGTTAGGAAAAGGTACTGTCAAGACAATACACAGCTCATTTCTATCACAATTGATTGATAGAGGTCACGTAGTAGACAGAAATAAGTCGTTTAAAGTTACTTATTGTATTCTTACTAGTTTTCCTTATAGGGTTCAATCTCATTTCTTACACATAGCGGAAGCTATAGGAATTCGAGCCAACAATCCAAGTCTTTGTGTTCATAAGAAATTTGTAACACCCTTAACTCTCCCTTGGCCTTAATAAATGGTTTAATTTATTATTAGTATTTTCCGCAGTCTTTCTTTTTTTGTTCTCTAACCCCTCCCATTCTTTTCATTTCTCCAATATACTTTTCACGACCCAATTGTCTGAATACTTCTCATTACTATCAGAAGGGGTTTTATGGAGATTTTAGTAATTTTATAGTTGAATTCATAAGTCAACTGAAGCTAGACCACTATGGAAAACCTGGAAGCCCTAGACCACCGTTTTGTCCTTGTATGGGACTCCTCAGCTGTGTGCATCCACGATCCCGCCCCGTGAGACTCGAACCCAGGAATTATGCTTAAAGTTCACATTACATAATCTCTAAATTTTTATGAATGTTATTTTAAGGTCTATATTTTTCAAATCACTGACCTATTTTCCATTATGTAACATTGATTCAAGCATTTGTTATTGCTTATCACAACTAGTACACTTGTTTTCACACTATTAATTTGTACTTTTCACTTATTTATGTAATCTATTCCATTGTTATCATTGACACATAAACTGCCTTGGTTAGTTTAATTCATTTCGTATATGCATACAAACATTATTGTATATTCGAGTAAAGCCTGATGAAGATCTAATTGAAAACAATGTTGTGATAATTTTTTTCAATATGATAGAAAAAATAAACAAATAATCATGCACATTATGAACTCCACCTAGAGCCCCTCTGATATTACTGCCGATCCTAAGCCCGGATAAACGAGGAGGGTTGAGTATGGGGTTAACGACCTCATCCCGTAGAAAACTAACTCGCTAAAAAAAATCGCTAACCAGAAAAATAAATTAACAATAGTATTCAACAATTTACTTAAATGAGTTTCGTCTAATATTTAACCATAGTTCATTAATATTCATGAAAATAAATGAGAATATGTAATGTGTATTTGTATCTTTTCAAATAATTTCAGAAGATATTATCCTGATTATACAGTTAATTATTCATAGTTATAGTTTAGTATGTACTACTGATCTCAATAGATATAAGTAGTATGTATCATCAAACGAAAATGAAATGTCTGGCAGCAGAAAATTAAAAAGATTGAAGAAACGAGAACGTGAACAGAGAATGATTGATGTGGGAATGAAGGAACAATGAAGTTTGAAATAAATGATTAACACTTTGGAAATCAAGTATTTATTGTATAGTTCTCAGATTTTACTAAGAAATTCTGTAATACTGTATTAAGGAATGATAGTAAATCGGTTGATGAGGCCGTGAATCTTCATCATCTGAGCTGGTTAGGCCACATGTTGCGTATGCCTGTTAAATGGTGTTGGAGACGGTTGCAAAGACGTTAGAGGCGGTCAATCCAAAATGTGGCATCAGTGCTTGAAGCCACTAACTTCTAGTCTCAGTCATGTTGGTAGATGCAGACTACATGGTTGTGGTCCGTGTGACTATCGTAACCAATGGTTGTCGACTGTGGGTGACATAGCTCAGAATCGATCGCGGTGGCATCGGTGTATACATTCTCTGTCTTCCCTTAAACTATGAAAGTGAGATTGCTTTATATCTTCCCTTGTAAAAACTAATTCTTTCTTTCTGTACTATGTCCTTATATGTAATCTTTCTTTTATATCTTTCTTTATTACAACCATTAAATTAACTATTTCTGTGAATTTGGTGTTGATCTTGTTGTGCTAATCAGTTATGTCAACTTGGATCAACGCACATATATGTCTGGTCAGCTAAATTGTAGCTGACTGACTGAATGAATGTTGTATTAAATACATTCAATCGTCCCGATTTCTCGTTCACTATAATAGTAATGTAAAAAAAAATTCAATTCTAGAAAACTGTCAAGATCCCCATGAAAGGCTTTTTATTAAATAGAGGTACAAATGATATTCTATAGTAGATAAGTTTTTATTTTATGTTACCATAATTTATGTTTATCACTTTGCTTACTCTCATGAATTAGGTTATATTAGCATTATAAAGCGTCACTAGCTTAATACATATTTAACCAATATTCTGAATGACTGTTGAACGATGAATAAAAGTCAGTCGACAACTCATTTATTAAACTTATAGTTAACTCTGGACACGTATCACTAAAAGAATCATTCATCAAGATTATCTATCAATTCATAAGAACTGGATCAAAAGGTAGTTTGAATCAAAACTTCGATTACTGTTGAAGCTATACCTATTCAACAATTCAAGCTTAATCTCTGAGTTCGAAAAAACATCTCTAGTCGACTTCTACTATGTTCTTGATATCAGTCCTTATTTCATAAGTTCCTTTTATTACTTACCAATTTAAAGAAATTAGTCCCTTTGAGAAATTTCGATTATGTAATAAGAAGACGAAGATTATCAGTGAAGAAGCCACAAGTATTCAGTATTTGACAGCGCTTTAACCAGTAACACCTTCTAATATATGAGTCGTACCCACCAAGAGAAATCAAAAAACGGAATCGAGGAGATTGGAGGATATATTTCCTGACTATCAATAAATCGAGAATCGTCTGATCTGATCTGGCTAGCGATTGCATTAGATATTGAGCACGGAGTCCCCACTCGTGATCTGGTGCGGATGCTTGACCGAGCGCCTTCAGCTAGGTGAGTCCATTAAAACATGTGGTCATCATCCAGTGTCAAAAACTTACAGAGCTATTTATTTTGGGGATTTATTTACCGCTACATCAGAATTATGTAATGATGTATTAGCGCAATACATTTCAAACAATAAGTGATCACACATTATATTCTTGTTAAGTTAAATAGACTAGAAATGAAAGGTAATACAAGACAAGGAGAATAAAGAAAACAATGTGAAACCTCATCACTTTTGGATAATAAGCTAGATCTCACTGTACCATGAACTATCCATCTATTTATGAATTTCAAAGGATACCCATTTTATATTAGTTTCTTTTTAACAACGTAACATCATTATCAATAGCATCATTCGTGCAAATACGATCAAGCCTGTTAAATAGGTGTCTTGTCAAATCCTGTTTGTATTGCACAGGTCAATAACTAAAATAACTAAGGTAATGACCAGTCCATGTAGTTTTTTTAAAAAATGGATCGTTTGACTGAGCCATCTTCTGGTCTACTTAAAAGTAAATCTAGAAAAGAAAGTTGGTTGTTCTTCTCCTCTTCCCATGAAAGACTAATGTGGTTTTGGATAGTGTTAAGTTTATTCAATAAACAGTTCATATCCTCCTTTCTTTCACAGACAACTAAGATATCGTCCACATATCTCAATTTGTTCTTCATTTTCTCTATGCACGTCAACTGGAAAATTATCTTTTACATTTCTCCTGTAAATTTCTAATTCCAGTTATCTCTTAAACTATCATCTACTTTCCATTTGATTTCTGAAAACGTTTGGTCATTTTTGATAACTGTGTTGAACAACCTCACAGCATTATATTTTGTTATAGACTATTATGCATAAAAATTAATGATCGTCAAATGCTTCCAGGATTTCCATGGCGGTCTAGCTTCAGTTGACTCATGAATTCAACTGTTAAACTACTCTAATGTCCATAAAAGCCCTATCTGATTATAACTATAAATGTGATTCACTTGGTGTTGTTTTATTTATATCTTCCCACTGTTATGTAGGACTGCAATTGATCAGTCTCATGTTGGCATATGTGCATTCTATGTGGATTGCCTCAATATTGCCTTGATTCACAAGCTCCTTAAACAAAGATGAATAGTGGCTAGCAGTGGAACCCAGGACGCACATTTCGTCCTATTTGGGACTTGAGGCAATATCGAGGTAATACGCACAGAATCCACACTTGCCAACAAAGGTCTGATCGATCGCAGTCCTTAATAACAGTGGGAATATGCAAGTAAAACAACATCAAGTAAATTTGAAATTCACCCGATTGCACAACCAGATGGCTATCAGAACTCAGTAACTAAGTAGATAACGTGATGATGTTTGAAGAGAACAGTACTAGGTTCGAGTCCCGGATTGAACATCAACTCTGCGATGCAGGGAAATCCAGCTGATGAGTCCCAAATAGAACGAAACGCGTCGTGGATTCCACTGTTAACCACTATCTATCTTTGCTTATAAATATGATTGTATAATTTAAGCAAACTAAAAGATTGAAAAGAATGTATTTTTAATAGAACCGTCTCCACTTCTTTTAATAATAAAGTTTTGTTAACAAGATATGACTTCTAGAATCCGTCAATGCTTAGAGTTAAAATAAGATATTCAATAACCGTTGTAAATAGGGATTGATATGTACTATTAACTGACCACCAATCTGTCAACTGTTGACTGAATTACATTATGTCAAACGTAGGATCTGAAAGTGCTTGATTTGGCTCTCTCTATATATATGTACGATTATGAGATACTGGAGAAAACTTATAGTTCAGGTGGATGATTTTGATGGAGTTTTGTTCTCTGAGCTGGATGGTTCGGTCGTGGAGCTTTTATCGTTCTTTTGAACGACATCATCAGCACAAACTTCAGATAGAAGTCATCTACTTCTACCACCTAGTTCAGAGAACAAAACTTCATTAAAATGTACTGTTATAAATGTATATTGTTGAGTAATTCACTTGTAGAACAAAACAAATGAGTAGTATAGAGTATTCTTCAATAATTATTTCTGCCCATAACAATTCATGATAAAGACCATTTTTAAATATAAAAACGTACGTATCCGGATCACATATTTCCAATCAGTATTTCATGAGTAACCAAATACTTAACTCTTCTACAGCAACCAGATTTGAATAAAATTTAAAAGGAAAGCAAGAAAATTTAAGGATACGTCCGCTCTCCCTCTCGAAATGCTCCCACATTGCCACGCGTATATAGCCTCTACTAGGGAAGTCCTACTCACTGCCTTCTCGTGGCGGGGATGTTGTTTACGAAATTGACAGGACGAAAGGCGAATGTCCAGCCCTTTAACCGGATCCCAAACCAAATCAATGGTGCACATGGGCACCAGTATCCTGAGGGAACAAATGGCGTATGAACCAATTGTTGGTCACCGGTTTCCATAGGACTGCATCTCCTTACGATGATCCACTACCTTGTGGATCAGACTTTCAGGTCGAAGGCTCGGGGTGTGGTCCCCTAAGTAAACCACCTGTTTCGGTTTGGGCACCCGAGCAGTATCACAGCCCTCACATATATCGAATGAGATTTGTGTGGCGCATATGTAGTTGGTGCCTCCTTGTACCAATATTTATGTGTTAAAATAAATAAATAAAATAAATGTTACACGACCCCATTTAAACTGCATTTTCACAGTTTCATGATAATTGTAACAATGTCATTATAAATGTGGGAATATTTTAGAATTAAAAAGATTTTTGTTGACTACTTAGTTTGAAAATAATTTTATTGTTGTAGACTAGCTGTCTCTTCATAATTGTTGATAATCAGGTAGTAATGAATAGAAACTTTATTGAAGTTTTGATCTTTTCAAAAATGTTCACATATATCCTTCGATGAGAACCCAATCGTTTCTAGATCATTGAGTTCTTATCGAGTTCATAATATACTACATATAAAATTTGAATGAAGTTATAGATTATTTCTATTTTAACATACAATGTAATATCAATCTTATCTAAATATTAATGATAACAAAACTTGGTAGAAGTTGTAACGGTAAATAAATCCTCATAATCAATAATTCTGTAATTCTTCGACATTTGATGCTGATCACATTAGTTTCAAACTCGCCTGAAACCCCTCTGGGGCTACTGCCGGTCCCGAAGGCGGATAAAAGAGGAGGGTTAAACATGAGGTTAGCGACTTCATCCTGTAGAAAACTAATTCGCTAAAAAACGCTAACCGGAAAAAAATAATCCAAACCATTCAAACTCTGCCTTGGGAGTTAGAAGGTCTTCATTTAGAGGAGTAATGACACCTCATGATGAAAATCGAGTTCCTTCGGAAGTCACGAGGCTGATGCCAGAGCGACCATTAATTCAGGTACATGGAATTCTTGTACAATGTGGGAGACTGTGAGAGTCATCCGCATTGCTGTAGAACATTAATTCTAATGGACTCACCTAGCTTAAGGCGCTTGGTTATGAATCCGTGGAAACACCATGTTCAACTTCTCTTGAGACCGCTAACCAGTTTAGATCAGTCAGTCGATCCTCAATATATTGAAAGTCTATCAAATACATCTTCGAGCCTCCTCACTTCTGTCTTTTGATTTCACTTGGTGAGTACGCTTCATATTAGAACGTGTTACTGATTAAAGCGTTGTCAAACTAAAAATACTTGTAGCATCTTCAAAGTATTTTTTTATTAAACAGAATACAATGGTAACAAATAATACCAGCGATTGACTAGTAAAACCAAAACAACAACGACAATAGATTATGGGGGAAAAAGTCACAAATGCAAAGTGACAAGATGTCATACACATCTAAACAACAATCAATCTATATATTCGGGGTAAAAAAGAAAGAAGAAGAATCCACAGCCAAAGTCAAAGTTAAATATAAACTCTATAAGATAGATGAATATTTTATGCTTATAAGAGATATGAAAATAAATTACTTTATTCATTCTGACATTTGCAAATCTCTCAACCAGATTGAAATCACAGATTATGAAGAAAAAATCAACAATAATATAAGTCAATTAAATCTAGACCACCATGAAAAACCTGAAAGCACTGGACAGCTGTTAAATTCTAGTGCGTGACTTCTCGGCAGTGCGCATCCACGATCCCGCCTCACGAAATTCGAACCCAGGACCTTGTTATGTCTTTATGACCTGCTAGTTATCACGTAGTTTATTCGCTAATCAAAATACGACTTATTCGCCCTTGTACTGTACTAAACTAATGACCTTCGTTCAATCTGATCAGCCTAGCGTTCTATTGGTCCGTTGCTCGCCTAGCCCGTCTAGCTGAGTCCAGAATGCCAACAACAGCCTCCACTGTGCGAATCATTTATTACAGACTTATTGGGTTTATACACCAAACAGACTGCAATGCACCATAAACTAGGAAATAACATTCATACGCAATAAAGTCAAAAAGTGGCTGCGAACGAGGGAGCTAGTAGTCAATAAACTGAACATACATTAATAATATTATAGGTCAAAGTAAAGCTTATAACAAGGGAAACACAGATATATATAATCTAGCTAATGAATACTCATACAATAAGAATATATAGATAATATTAGTCCATTGATATAGGTCTCCGAAGATCCCCGTAATTTAATCTTCACTATGATACAACATACATATCGGTCTCGCGCGCAAACGCCTAACCTGTAGACCACTGAGTCGGCCGACATCCAACGGTGTTAATGTGCAACTTCAACTAATCCACGAAATCGTGCCAACAACCACCATTATCTGTGGTGAGTTTTTATCTCACAACAGACCCGGTTGAACTCCACTGGTCAGTTCTTCACACTAGAACTCCAAGAAATGACTCTTGAAGCCAGTCACTAGTGAACATATGTTGATTAGTATAGTAAGAGTTTTTCTAAATAATATAGCAATTTTAATAGTTGAAATTATGAGTCAATTGAAGCTAGACTACCAAAGCCGAGAGTAGGGAGAGTCCGCTCTCCCTCTCGAAATGCTCCCCCATTGCCACGCGTATATAACCTCTGCCAGGGAAGTCCTATCCATTGCCTACTCGTGGCGGGGGTGTTGTTTACGAAATTGACAGAATTAAAAGCGAATGTCCGGCGCTTTAACCAAGTTGGTGGACATGGAGAGTCCACCTAGGGGAGTAAGAAAACCCTGATTCCAAACCAATAGTGCACATGGTCTCCATTATCCTGAAGGAACAATTGGCGTATTAACCAATTGTTGGTCACCGGCTCCCATGGGACTGTATCTCCTCACGATGATCCACTGCCTTGTGAATCTGACCTTTAGGTCGAAGGCTCCGTGTGTTGCTCCCTAAGCAAACCACCTGTTTCGGTTTGGGCACCCGAGCAGTATCACAGCCCTCACATATATCGAATGAGATTTGTGTGGCGTATATGTATTTGGTGCCTCCTTGTACCAATATCCATGTGTTAAAATAAACAAATAAATAATATACCATTGTCTTCAGTGAGCTGATATCTCACAACAGACCTGGTTGTACTCCACTGGTAACGGCTTCCCACTAGAACTCCAGGAGTATCTCTTGAAGTCAGTCACTAGTGAGCAGATGATTATTATCAGAAGGGGTTTGTGGAGAAGCCAGTATGTCCTGGGTTCGAGCCCCGCATGGTGCGGGATCGTGGATGCGCACTGCTGATGAGTCCCGTACTAGGACGAAACAACCGTCCAGTGCTTCCAGGTTTTCAATGGTGGTCTAGCTTCAACTGACTCATGATTTCAATCTGTGAAAATTTCTAAAAATCTCCACAAACCCCTTCTGAAAATAAATAATAATTTTTACAAAATGGTCTCAAATGTTTTGTATATTATAATAATGTAGTTTATTAGACTATTAAAGAGTTTTGGTTTATGTTATACCATAAACTGGTTAACTGTATTGACAGCGTTGTATCTGTTTCTGTACTGCTATTAATTTTTATTGTCATATATTATTTTGTAAATATTCTTCTTTCATTTAACAGATTTCCCATGTTTATTATAACAGACATAGTTCAGATAGAAATGGAATCAATGACATGCTTTTTGTCCCGTTTGAAGTTCGTTAGAATGATTCGAACCCTCTTGAATACTAATGTAAATATCATACTCATTGAAGAGGTTAGTGTTTATTGGGACACGGTAACTCAGTAGATAATGCTTTGGAGTTGGCATCAAGGTTAATGGGTTTCAGTTTTAATATGAATAAACATAATAGAATACAGATATAAGCAACTGAAGACACAGTCAGCTCAAGGTGTTCAAATGCCAACTAAAATTAAGTGAAGTTATCAATATAGGGTTGTGGAGACTACAAAGTTCTTAATGGAGTTTCGTTCTTTGAGTTGGATGGTTTGGTCGTGGAGCTTTCATCGTTCTTCTGAATGAGATCATCAGCGAAGACTTCAAGTAGAAGTAAAGTGTTCGAGTTTCTCCACGTGTGGTTCATAGCTTGTACTGTAGACTTCAATATAGAACAATGACAAGTTTATGATGAACAAGAACAAATCAACATCGAGGGCAAGCTGTGAACCACATGTGGAGAAATCCGAACACTTCACTTCTACTTAAGGTTTGTGCTGATGATGTCGTTCAGAAGAACAATGAGACGTCAACGACCAAACCATGCAGCTCAAAGAACGAAACCCCATCAAAATCGTCCGCCTGAGATACAAATCTTCGCCACTATTATTAAGTTTTTGATTGAGATCATGAACCGATTGATGTTAGACCACCATTGAAAACCTGAAAGCACTGGAAGGCCGTTTCGTCCTATTGTGGGACTCCTCAGAGACGCGCATCCACGATCCCGCTGGCGGGATTCGAATCCAAGGCCTTCCGTCTCAGACACGAACACTCAACCTCTACATTTCGCGAGCGGAATCGTGCATGCGCAGTGCTGAGCAGTTCCAGAATTGAAGTTAGCCCTAAATATCAACAAATGAATAATCTAAACGCTTTTTGATAACAATCCGATTCCCCTATGTTCCGTCTTTCACTAATTTTGATATTATTATTATTATTCATACTTTGAGAATTATTCATTATGAATACACCAAGTGGGCTAATGATACTTCAAAGAGTTAATCAAGTATGGTATTTAAAATCATAAATGAAGACGTAACTATTAAGCTATAAACAATTAGTTCATAATTTATAATGTTAAACATATGAAATGTCCGTTATATGCTTACCTGGTGTTGTTTTACTTATATCTTCCCACTGTTATGTAGGACTGCAATTGATCAGTCTCATGTTGGCATATGTACATTCTATGTGGATTGCCTCGATATTGCCTTAATTCACAAGCTCCTTAAACAAAGATGAATAGTGGCTAGCAGTGGAATCTAGAACGCGTATTTCTTCCTGAATTCCACTGCTAGCCACTAACCATCTTTGCTCCGTTATATGATATTATTTTAAACAATCATTTAACTATATGTGATCGAATGATACATTGTACCTTGGTAGATGATAATGTGATATTTAGTTGATAGTTTAAAGTTTGGTTGGAATTATATTGAATGGATTATTTACAATGGATTACCATTTTCTAAAAAGACATAAATCATAATATCCATGCCGAAAGTATCATTTCGATTGGTTTGAAGTATTTAATAACTAGAAAGGTCTTACTATTATATTATCTCTATTAGAATAATGGTAATATTCTACCCCTTGATAAAAAAAACAAACAAACATCATTAGAACTTTGGAAAGCAGATATATTTATATATGCAAAAAGCTTTTCTAATAATAATACCTTTACCATAATGTATTATAAGGAAACAATTAGATAAACCATGTGATTATATTACTGATAGGTCAGTCACTATTAACAAAAAGATAAAGATAAAATGATAAAAAACTAATTGAATATGACATTTTGCCAAGTTACACTTAATTCACATCATACAAAAGGGGAGTAAATTTAGGACAGAAGAAGTAAATAGAAAATAATCTTTATAATAAATACTATTAATGAACTATGAGAATTAAGACCATTTATTCATTGCTTAGGATAACAATTAAAATAAGAGAAGACATAGTAACAAAGTATTATCAATGGTGATTAAAATTTAAAAAAAATAAAAATAAAAAATAAAAAAAAGAACCATCTACAGCAACGATTATTATTGATTAATATATTGATCAATTTTGAATACTTATTGAACTAATGAATTTCCATAGGTGAAAAGATGAACAACTTGTACAATGATATTTTATTTTGTACTTTTTGGTTACATGTTAACTAATTGTGAATTGATCTATAAAAGATCAACTATATATAAATTTAATTTAGTTTATCTTATCTGATTTCATCATAATGAAATATAAGATAACTGTATTGTCAGAATGGGTTTTGTGGAGAGTTTTAGGAAATTTCACAAGTTGAAATCATGAGTCAATTGAAGCTAGACCACCATGGAAAACCTGGAAGCACTGAACAGCCGTTTCGTCCTAGTATCGGACTCCTCAGAAATGCGCATCTGTATTGATTTATTCTTATTAAGTTTATGATTAGTCTAGGATCAATATAGATAATCTGATAATGAGATGAAGTTCAACAGTAAACATTCATAAGGTATTAAGGTGAATAGTTTCAGATCTTGACTTATGTTTTATACCATAAATGTATTGAAACAAAATACATTAACCTAAAACGGTGGAGACTGTTAGACGTCCTGCTTGAATATTTAGGCGAACTGTTCTTACCATTTGAATATATCAACACGTTATCTGTTCTTTTCAATATCAGCAACAACCTACTATGGGAGAGAAAAAACCAGATCTCAGTGGAGGAGGAAATAAGGAAGAAGTGATGGAAGTGGATCGGACACACATTGAGGAGAGCACCAAACTGTGTCACAAGACACGCCCTCACATGGAATCGTCAAGGCCAAATGAGGATAAGAGTAAGACCAAAGAATACATTACTTTGAGAAATGGAGAGATATATGAGAAGAATGAACGAGAATTGAGTAGAAGTAGAAAGGAATGTTGAGGACAGAGTGTGTTGGAGAATGCTGGTCGGTGGCCTATGCTCCATTGGGAGTAACAGGCGTAAGTATATAAGGAAGTATCTGTTCTTTTGTTTGTTTTAACACATTATTATGCTTATTAGTCTTGTAACCTATTCAGGTGAGTTTGTGAAAAGTTTACTAAATTTCGCTGTATAAGTTACAAAAGAACATTATCAGAAATATTGTGGTTGCTGGCAATATGCATCGAAAAGAATGTATATTAAGATAGTGGTACAGAACAAGCTGTGAAACGCATTTGGAGAAATTCGAACACTTCACATGTATCTGAAGTTTGTGCTGATGATGTCGTTCAGAAGAGCGATGAAAGTTTCACGACCAAACCATCCAGCTCAGAGAACAAAACTCCATCAGAATGTACATTGTTCAGATGTGAGTTCCTGAACTGTTTATATCTAACTGGTGATCACTTATTATGTTTTCGTCAGGATGGATCAAGAAATATCATACTGAATAAAGCTAATAATAATGTTTAATGCTTAAATTCAGTCAATTAAGGATGTTATGCAATCATCATACTTAGAATAATAAGGAACTAAAATTAATCCCTTTGTTACTATACCACGTTGAAGACTGATCATTCAAAGGTTTAGAATAGAAAGATCATGTCTTATTTCGTATTGTTATTAAGAAAGTGAAGAATGGTAAAAGTGTGCTTTAAACTAAGATGAACCTTTCAACGCTATTAGAATTCTTTCACGAATTTATTTTACTAAACTGTTGAACTGAATGCATTCAAAAGTTGTTCTAGCACTGGTTACAGCTAATTGCATTAACTAGGTTTATTTACTGATTAATATAAATAAAAACATCATGTATTCCATGCTTTCAAGTTTTCCATGGTAGTCTAGCTTCAACTGATTTATGAATTCAGTTATTAAATTAACACAATCTCCACAAAACCCCTTTCTAATTATAATGATCATATGCACACTAGTGATTGTCTCCAAGAGTTATTTCTTGGAGTTCATGTGAGAAGCCGTGACTAGTGGAGTTCAACTGGGTTTGTTGTTAGATAGTAACTCATTTAACACAATGGTGGACGGTGACGCAATTTGGTGAGTCGGTTGAAGTTAGACATTAATACCGTTAAATCCAGGATCAGTGGTCTACAAGTTAAGTATTCGCGCACGAGACTGGAGGTCATGGGTTAGACATCCTGTGTGCGTGATCATGGACGCGCACTGCTGAAGAGTCCCATACAAGAACGAGCCGGCCATCCAGTGCTTTCAGGTTTTTTTAATGGTGGTCTAGCTTACATCGACTCATGAATTCGATTATTAAATATCAGGTATTCACTTGATATCTCTTAAGGTGGCCATTAAGAGTAGAAGATACTCATAAGGTACTAGTATTTGACCACAGATGCCTTAGAAATATCGCTCGCATCTGCTGGAGTCACTGGGTAAGTGATAATGAGTTTAGACTCCAGGGTATTAGGGAATGATAGTAAATCGGTTGATGGGTTTGTGAATCTTCATGAACTAAGATGGTTGGGACACCTGTTGCGTATGCCTGCTAAATGGTGTTGGATACGGATGGAAAAACGTTAGAGGCGGTCAAACCGAAACGTGACACCAGTCCTTGAAGTCATTATCTTCTATTCTGAGCTATGTTCGCAGATTCAGACTACTTGGTTGGGGTCCGTGTGACTATCGTAATCAATGGTTGGAGAATGTGAGTGACAGCTCAGAATCGATCATAATGGTGTCGGTGTATACACTCTCTATCTTCCCTTAAACTATGAGATTAAAATTGCTTCATACCTTTCTTTCTTTCTACGAACTAATTCTTTCTTCCTATACTATGTCCTTATATGCAATCTTTCTTTTATAGTTTACCACCACTACATTTTGTTGTGCTAATGAGTTATGGCAGCTTGGACCAATGTACATATATGAGTGGTCAGCTACAATGTAGCTAACTGACTGATTGGATCTCATGTTCAGACAATGTCTAGCTGTTTTCATTAAGTTGACAAAACAATTCATTCAATAAATTATAACAAAAAAAACACCACAATAACAGAGAGAAGCAACTTGTTATTGATTTCTCTTACGAATTTCTCTTCAATCATCATATCGTTTCTCTTATGCAAGTCATTAACCAACTAGATCATCATCATCATCATCATCATCATCATCATTGAAACATTAACTTCAATCAACAGAACAATAAATAAATAAAGAAAGAAAGAAGAAATAGAAAATGAAAAAGAAGAAAAGAAGAGATACCATAGACACAATAAAAATCATAAAATATTTTTTTTAAAAAAAGGTTAAACATAAGAATCTGACTGGGAAAATCAAACAAGAAAAGAGAAGAAAAGAAAATCAGTACATAACCTATTGTTTTCTATTTTTTTGTTTTCTTTTCTTTTCTTTTTTTCTTTATTTTTGTTTTAATTCTTTCATATCCAATTCGTTTTTGAAGAAGAAGAAGAACAACAACAACAACAAAATAAAAGAATTAGGTTATGAATATTTAATGTAAACAAGATTATTTAAAGATTAATGGACTGAATATCAATCTATCTAACTACCTAGCCATCTATGTCCAACTCCTTATCATAGGACTAGTTCAAATGGTTAAATTATTTAGCCTTATATATATTAGCCTCATTACAATTGGTCGATGATTTGCTTTGTATTATTTCTTATGGTTTATTTATCAGTAATTCATAAGTGAATCTTTATTTTCTTTTAAAAACAAATTACATCATTGTCAAATAGATATGAGTTTGGTCCTGATCTATCTATCTATCTATCTATCTATCTATCTATCTATCTATCTATCTATCTATCTATCTATCTATCTATCTATCTATCTATCTATCTATCTATCTATCTATCTATCTATCTATCTATCTATCTATCTATCTATCTATCTATCTATCTATCTATCTATCTATCTATCTATCTATCTATCTATCTATCTATCTATCTATCTATCTATCTATCTATCTATCTATCTATCTATCTATCTATCTATCTATCTATCTATCTATCTATCTATCTATCTATCTATCTATCTATCTATCTATCTATCTATCTATCTATCTATCTATCTATCTATCTATCTATCTATCTATCTATCTATCTATCTATCTATCTATCTATCTATCTATCTATCTATCTATCTATCTATCTATCTATCTATCTATCTATCTATCTATCTATCTATCTATCTATCTATCTATCTATCTATCTATCTATCTATCTATCTATCTATCTATCTATCTATCTATCTATCTATCTATCTATCTATCTATCTATCTATCTATCTATCTATCTATCTATCTATCTATCTATCTATCTATCTATCTATCTATCTATCTATCTATCTATCTATCTATCTATCTATCTATCTATCTATCTATCTATCTATCTATCTATCTATCTATCTATCTATCTATCTATCTATCTATCTATCTATCTATCTATCTATCTATCTATCTATCTATCTATCTATCTATCTATCTATCTATCTATCTATCTATCTATCTATCTATCTATCTATCTATCTATCTATCTATCTATCTATCTATCTATCTATCTATCTATCTATCTATCTATCTATCTATCTATCTATCTATCTATCTATCTGTCTATCTATCTATCTATCTATCTATCTATCTATCTATCTATCTATCTATCTATCTATCTATCTATCTATCTATCTATCTATCTATCTATCTATCTATCTATCTATCTATCTATCTATCTATCTATCTATCTATCTATCTATC